>CM040402.1:47396942-47721942 GCA_022702515.1 Ilyophis sp. 1 JC-2022
AACCCTGGTAGGCTACTGCCACACTTTGACTATGGCAAATATATGGCATATAACGATTGCTTATATGCTGGTTCCAGCAGAGCACAGTTCAGCACAGTTCTCAATAAAATGTTATAGCCGGATAAAGCATAAGCATATGCTACGTAAGCATCCATCACTGTATTACAGCAGGGGTAATATGCCACAATACTGTATAAAATGTGTGATATTTGCAATCCAGCATAAGGTGGAGAATGATGCAATCAATGCGATGTGTATGAATGTGCTGGGGATTATGGTGTGAAGGGAGTCTGACAACTGCGGGTAGGTGTGTTGTGATGCTGGTATATGCATTTGCTTGGCAGGGCAATAACTATAAGAAGTGTTGTGATGCTGGTGTATGCATTTGCTTGGCAGGGCAATAACTATAAGAAGTGTTGTGATGCTGGTGTATGCATTTGCTTGGCAGGGCAATAACTATAAGAAGTGTTGTGATGCTGGTGTATGCATTTGCTTGGCAGGGCAATAACTATAAGAAGTGTTGTGATGCTGGTATATGCATTTGCTTGGCAGGGCAATAACTATAAGAAGTGTTGTGATGCTGGTGTATGCATTTGCTTGGCAGGGCAATAACTATAAGAAGTGTTGTGATGCTGGTATATGCATTTGCTTGGCAGGGCAATAACTATAATAAGTGTTGTGATGCTGGTGTATGCATTTGCTTGGCAGGGCAATAACTATAAGAAGTGTTGTGATGCTGGTATATGCATTTGCTTGGCAGGGCAATAACTATAAGAAGTGTTGTGATGCTGGTGTATGCATTTGCTTGGCAGGGCAATAACTATAAGAAGTGTTGTGATGCTGGTGTATGCATTTGCTTGGCAGGGTAATAACTATAAGAAGTAATGCAAGGTTGAACCTTGAGAAGGCCAGGTATTTTGAAGAAGGACTGGAATGAGCTAGGTAGGATAATGGGTCTGAGCGGTATATGATGGGGGATAGGACTAACTGAGACAATTTGAGGTTTGTTCTGATTAATTTTGGTGGAGAGAGGTGAAGTGGCAGTCAGTGTGTCAGGAGTAGATGGAGGGTGTGGAGGTGGGGGGGAGTAGAAGACATGGGGGGCATTGTTTCTGGTGTCCCAGAGAGCTGTAGCTGTGTCACAGTTATAGACGAGTCCACATGTACCCAGCCCAGGTGTGTGTGTGTGGGGAGAGGGTGGGGTGAGCAGACCCTGCAATGATTAAACTACAGTTCAGATCTCTGCTATTTTTTGACACTGACAAAGTCTCAGGGGTCGTGTCGAGTTTGTTGGCAGTGTTTCCTCTTAAATGCTATCAAAAGTGCAGGGATTAGATAAGGAAATGCAGACCGGATGTACCTACGGGAAAAAAAAGGTTTCTTGACCAACCCTGAACTCAGATGTATTACTCTTCACTGGTAAGCTGCACCTGAAAGATTGAGTATATTCTACTTTAAAAGGAATGATCTCCACTCCGTGCAAAACCATGGAAAAGGCTTACCGCAACCATATAGTATATGGTAGGTATAGAACAAGTTGAACAGCATCACAAAGTTAAATGCTACTAGTTAATGCTATACAACTCTGCAACCTCATTGGCTGGTAACATTTCTGGGGAATTACAGAAATTCAGAATGTTATCAGAATGTTAAATGTCTGTATGTTATGTAACATTACTTAATATACATTATGTAGGTCTATGATGCAGATGCAATCAAAGATGGTCATCTTTAGCATGGATAAACACATTTTAGTGTTTTTCGTTTTGTTTCTTAAAAGATCATTTTTGTAAATTTGAGCAACTGTCAATTTTATGTGTCTATATAATAAGTTAAGAACAAACAGCACTGGAGTTGAATTTAATCAGGTTCTACATTTTGAGTAAAATAAAAACTGTTGCAAAAGAATCAAATAAATGCTCTCTTTATTACATTTGTTACTTTAATGTAGGAAAAAAACACATTTCAGCCATTTAAAGTATTCTGGCTGACATAAATAACTGGGGTGTGAATCAATTCCCATAGGGTCGTAAAGGAAATGTCAGTTTACAGGTCATTTGCACTATCCACACAAAACAACCCAACCAGCTGCCAAAAAGCAAGCATTTACCAAACAAACAGTTCAGTCAAAAAAAAAAACTGCCATTGAAATAACAGAGATTACTTTTTTGTAGGCCAATCCACTGGTGTATGAGTCCAACCACAGGGTTTGGAATGCTTTATCTGGTGTCAAACATGTCAGGAGAATAAAGCCAGAAGGGTGGGCTAGAGAAGGGGGTCATGTTGAAAAATATGACAGACATCAGTTAAATTTCATTACAAATTAGTCGCACATCAACGACATCATGATACTTGACTGAGGCGGAGAGCACTCTCAGCATTGAGCTTCAGGAATAGAGGGGCAAGTTGGCTGTAATGACTGAGATACCCCCAGTGATAAATTACATGACAAGACATGATAAGAAGGCAGTGCTAAAAGACCCTTGAACTTCTGGGGTTGTGTGTTGTTTTTCCAGATTTTTCCAAGTCAGGGAAAGCACGTACACAGGGTTCATTATTGATGAGGTCACTTAACCATTTATATTTGCAGATATGTCTTCTAATTTGTGTGGCTTTATTAGGACACACAGTGTCCTCCTGCAATTACTTCCATTGAACTTAAATTAATTAGAAAATGTCCTGGTCACTTCCTGTCACTTGTATTTTCAGAAAACCGATAAAAGCTAAATTCACACAACATTGGAAACAGTCAACATACTGTGTGTATATCCATAACAATAACTTTCTATCCATAATGTGGCACAATATCTGTGCACTCTCTATCCGATTCAGTGATGCTGTGTGTAAGGAGTACAACAACATAGGCACCTCCACTTATCTTGTCTATGACAAGGTTTCACTTGCTAGTGAAGCCCTTGACTGGGTAGCTGCCAGTCTTGGGACTCAGTTGAGCAAGGTTCGCTCAGGTTGTGGTACTGCAGGTTCAGGAAGAGATGGGGTGCTGCTCCTGAATAGCTTTGGAAAATGTATTGGTAATGGTGCTGTGGTGACATCAGGTCACATACCACGACTGAACCAGGGGATAGAGAAGAGGAGAAGGTCAGAGTAACATTTTCAGGGTAACTGTTTGATTTAGTCGGCTACTTACAGTTTTGTTGGGATGACCCATGTTTCAGGGTTCGAGAGTCCAGCTAGCATGGCAATGTCCAAAACTTCCACAACCAGAGGCAAAGGTTGAAGTCTTGCATCATTTTTTAATGGTTCTGATTTTATTTAAGAATTTTCTGGAAAATGAATGACCCTCAACAATATCAAAGCACCAGGACAATGCACCATGGGAAGTTGAAAACTAACTCTTTGAGGACTGTACCACGCATTCACATCCAAAAATAATATTTTTGTACTTGTATTAGTATAAAGTATAAATAAAATGAATTAATTGGTAATTAAATTAGCATGGTAATGAAACGTTGAATTGTACAATGCCACAGCCTACACCAAGCTATTCTTTCCAGGCTTATTTTACGATAACATTCCAAGAAAAATAATGGTAAAACTCAGAGAAGAAGTCCTGAGAACACCCTGCTCCTCTTGCAAGCTGCAGATCTTTTTTTCTTATCTTGTGTAAAGGTAACTGTGTGTTTGTCGGTCTTCGGCCAGCTGGAATGTCCAAGCAAACGTTTCACACTCAACTCCTGTGTGTGTCTGTGTGTGTGTGTGTGTGTGTGTGTGTGTGTGTGTGTGCATGTTTGCGTGTGTATTTGTGTGTGTGTGTATGTGTGTATGTGTGGTGTGTGTGTGTGTGTGTGTGTGCATGTTTGCGTGTATATGTGTGTGTGTGTGTGTGTGTGTGCGTGTGTGCATGCGTGTGTGTGTGTGCGTGCGTGCGCGTGTGCCCGTGCATATGCGTGCGTGCGTGTGTGTGTGTGTGTGTGCGTGCGCGTGTGTGACTGGCCTCCAGAGCACCCTAATCTCCCACACACCTGAGTGAGTGAACATGGCTCATGTGCACGTACGATGCAGATAAGCCACAGAGACATAGGTACCCTAATGCAAACACTACAGCGACCTTGAGCTCCATGCACCCACCCTCCACGTTCTTAATATAGGTGCTTTTCAGACCTTTTTTTCCAAAGAAATTAAATGACAGCCTTTTCCAAACACTACCTGGCTAAATCCTGAACAAAGACCAGTATTGGCCAGCCAACACCTTTATTACAAAGCACTCTGGATGTTTCACAAGACTGACTGGGGATGGGATTGGGGGTGCTTGGGTACTCAGCTTTATATATACATTTATTATTAAGGGGTGAACAATAATATTTCTCAAGTAAAGTTGTTAAATGTCAGGTATTATTCCAAACACCGTATTGGCATACCATCAGAATCAATTTGAATTGAATGGAGGGGCTGAGAAAGCGTCAAGTATGTCCTACATCCTGAATGTGAAAATCTCTCCTCCTCTGCATCTCTCTGAACTCTGCTTCTCTCTATTTGCTCTTTTCTCAACAATGGGTTACAGTCATCAAATATCAACCTAATCCCTGAGCCCTTTCCCCAGTACATATACATGCATACAACACCTTTCATTATATAATCCTAACACCTGTCAACCTAGAACTATAGAACTAGCCTATAGCCCCTGCCCCAACCACACAAGTATATAATGCTACGTTCCTTTAGTCGCCTTTAGTTTTATTATATATCATCATTCATAGATGGCATCATGCAACACTACTGCATCTGAAATATATTTTAAGATAAATAAGACAAGACCTGCCATGAAACTTGTTGTCTTTATATCTCTACAGCACTACATGTCTCTCTCTCTCTCTCTCTCTCTCTCTCTCTCTCTCATTGACAAACATTGCCAAAGCTTACAACACATCCAACACAAACACAGATGAACAATCTCTCACGCGCGCACACACACACACACACACACACACACACACACACACACAAACCCACACACACACACAGCAATATATATGAATTTTAAAAAAAATTATATTCATATGCACATTTTTAATCGATTTATAAAAACTCACCATGACTACTATGGTATCACTATTAAGATTACTAACACACTCACACACACACACACACACACATTTTAATAGTTTTATTTATGTCCACATACAAAAGTAACTTCAAAGGACATAAACAATGAAGACACACATTATGGAATAATGCTATGGACATTTACAGGCTCAATCAAACAAGTTTCCACGACATTATAATGTTGTGCATACTACACCAATGTTGGTAGTTACAACGGGTGTGTGCTGTGCACGGTGCGCTTAGACACACACACACACACACACACACACACGCACGCTAAACGATACACACAGCCATAATATAGTTACACTTTTCTTTTGAGATTTTAAATAAAGGAAAAAGGTACATGTTTCAAAATACTGTAAGTACTATTTGTTGAAGGTGTGCGCCACATTATTCACTTGAGTACTAACACACCTATTTAAACAGGCAGAAAGTCTGTGTTTCTGTGTGCTTCTGTGTCTGACACTTTTTGAGAATGAGCCCATTCAGACCAAATAGTCCATATTAGAGAGGGGAGTGGATTTAATCCAACTGGACTGATTCATCCTTCAATAATAACTTTGATTCTGCCTTGAATAAAGATATATTGTCTTGGGGTGTCCGAAGTAGCTAACATGACAAAAATTATAGTAGAAAATCATTAAACCGATAGGAAGGTAGACAAAAGAACAGCATTCAAACCCAAACTCACAGAATAGTCGTGATAAAGACCTCCCATAATATAGCGTAAACAGACTACATTCAATTCAAATATTTATATTGTGGTTTTTCAGTTTTATGTATGCATAACAAACGCAGCAACTCGCTTGAGACGTGCTTGCTTTGAACTGAGGCTGACCCCCAATGCTAAGGTCACCAGTTGGTCACCACTAGCCACTAAATCACAGATTTGTGCAGGAATACTGGAATTCAAATTTGTGTTTGTGCCTGCCCTACGAATCATGTTTGCATTTTCAGGTGTGTGCATATAATGTCGCCCTGACATTTGTACTTCATCGTATCTGCCAGAATTTATTGAGCAGAATGCATCTGTGAATGGAGGCTATATAAACTGTTATTGCGCAACCGAAGTTCGAATGCACCTGTTGACATGGTTGAGTTGATTTGGTTGGTTTTCTAATGAAACCATAACCAGCTAGCCCATAGGCTATCTGCTTTGATCAGAAGCCTTACAAGACTCAATATTATACACCCGGCACTCTCGCGTAAATTACGTTTTTATCTCTAATTAGCCTTTTTGGTTTAGAAGATAATGCGCATTCTCAAGTCAGAGTGCGTGCTGATTGGATGTTTATATTGATTCTTGGGTTTTACTGGACTTAACAAATAATGTCATCGGGTTTAATTTCGTATTATTGCCATTCTTTTTGAAAAGTAGCCTATAGACAATGACATGGTAGCTTATATTTTTGTTAGAAGTGTATTATTATTATTATTATTATTATTCGTAGTAGTAGTAACAATAATAATAATAATAATTTTATTATTATTATTATTATTATTATTATTATGTAAACTCTTTCATCATATTTATTTGGAGTATATATGTGGTATTAGGCTGATAGATTGCATTTTAAACGGGTTCCCCGTCTAACTAGTAAAAAAATAAAAAAATAAAATAAAAAAAATGGACAAAAACAAACAAAAATCTGTTATAGCCTACATGAGTGATCATTTTAACTAAACAAGCGCATCTATTAATTCATCACTTGATAAAAAATCCTGTTTTAGACTACTGCTAAAATGTAATGCATGTATCTTTGTTCAAGACATAAAATAAAAAAAATGCAGCTTACATATATATTTTTTTATTGTTTAACCGAACATATCTGAAATTAGCGATGGCAGCAAATTAGCAAGCCCTTAATTGATTATTTGTATCAGGTAATGGATATATGCTTGAGATGGAACACATCAAATAGATCTACTTGGATCCGGCTGGGGGTACCTGAGGAGCGGTTTGGGAACCACTGATCCAAGGTTTTTAAAAGACACGCTATAGAATTAACTATACACTGTATGTAGGCATACGTTACATTAGGCAATAAACCCGTGAACTGGGCATTTCGACAAAAGAAGCATTCTCCTTTCAGTGTTTAATATAACACATTAGACGCTGTGGTTAACTGAGAGGACTATTCTGACTTAGCTTTACAATATCTTATTTCATTTATCTTTATCTAAATTCGTGACTTCATTGTTGTTACGTGCGCGTGTGTGTGCGCGCGCGCGTTACAATGTGCATTGTTGATTTTTAGATAGCCTATTGTCATAAGTATTTATGCTTAACTGGAACCAAGATATCGGTCTAATTAAGAGATATATTACGAGAAAGAGATGAAAGAAACGGCGGTCCCCTGTGGTACACTAGAACATTACAATTCACCAGCGGTGTGTACCATTTTAAATTTACAACCAGCACCAGGAAAATACTTAGAACCAGCCATCGGCACAGTCGAATTTTGATATATATTTTTTAAATAAATATTTAATAATTGCACCTAATGTTTCCAACGAGTTGTAGGATACACAAGTAGGCTATTTGCAACTTTAAAGTATGTAAGATGGTGTCAACATAATATTGTTGTCATACCTTCGGGTCTAAATTAACTAAAAGTGTTGTCTAAGTAGCGAACTGGGAAACATTTTTAAAGATGAGGTGTCACTGGAGACCAATTTTGCTAACGAGTGTTGAGCACCACTTTCAGGCGCTGTCTTTCCCCCATACATCTCTGTGAAAATGAATTAAGAATCATAGAATTAATAACCACTTACACTAGAATATAATGACGCTCTCACAACACAAACACAGCATCGCCTGTACTCACAAAGAGCAGGAGGTGGCGGTAGCAAGACACCAAAGACAGTTCAAGAGAACTGGGGTGGCACATTCAATGTGCACGCTCCTTCAGAACTACTTTTGGCCGATCATTAATTCAAGTTTATTTTCAGCAGTACTGAAACGGAATGCTACTTTAAAATAATGTGTTACATTCCCTAAAATAGTGCATGGGGTACGTGAGGGAGGATAAGTAAAATAACAATTATCCAATAACCATAATCACCTTTTTGTTATTATTTCCATAGGCATTGGGCAATGATAAAGCTAAATTATCTACTTTTAATGTCATTTAATGGCATTTAATGTCGCTATGTAATAGTCTGTGTCTTATATGTTTTTTCTAGTTGTTTCATCTGGTTGTTTTTATGAGAATGAGTACAATAAAACATATTCCAGAAAATAATTGTTGTTTAAAAATTAGCAAGTGTCTTTTCCTTGTCTGCACAGTAAAAGCAAAACAGTGCACTCTCTACTGAAAAACATTGGATGGATAGATATAATTTATTTGGCATTTCTATATTAATACTTGCAATAAAACTGTGTATTGGCAGCCCTCTTTTGCCAACAGATTGTAGATATGACAAATCACCAATCACATTTTTTTGGGAATAATACCTTCCACCACTATCTCAATTTCATCCTTCCTAAAAACCCCCACCCTTTACCCCCTGACTCAGTCACTGGGGCCTCCTTTAATAACCCCCTCTGTAGAGCGCTGAGAGAGGGAAACAGGGCGCTTACTCACTGTAATCATATTAGCCAGCACTTCACTAAATAAAGCAGAAAGGCCGTCTCATCAAATTGCCACAACCGCTAAGTAGGCTTTAGTGGTCTTACAGCTCAGCATGGTTCACAGCTCTAAGGGGGCGAAAAAAAGGTCTTCATTCAGTCATTCTTCATCTTCAAAATGATGAATAACAGAATGAAGACATGCACTGCTTTGTAAATATGCACCTCCATCTTTAACTTGATTTAAAATGCCCTTCTACTGAAGAGGCTGCAGAGAATTTTGGATTACAAAAAAAAAAAAAAGACAATCAATAATTTAAGGCATTGGTATTGATTGGGAATTTAAAAAACTGCAAATTGGCCGGCCTCTTTTTATAGAAACATTTGAGAGGTTCTCTTTCATTCCATGTTCATTGGCTAGGTATTAACCAATGCTCATTAGGAGCCAATGTGCTATATAAGGCATGCTTGTTGCCACTTGTTTTGTATTTATTCAGTTTAATAAAGATTGTACAGTAGGTTGTATGTACGTGACTGTTCTTATCTAAAAGTTCTAAAATGTTCCGCAAAACATTGATACTGTATTTTAGTCATCTGACAAGCATATTTGTTATGATGTCCCTAAATTTGACCAAACTTGTCTTAATAAAAAAAACATCAAATAAAAACTCATCAATATTCATTTAACATATTTGCATGTTAAAACACTGAAAATAGAAAATGGTCTATGTGATCATGTAGTTGTCTCTAAATGTGCATGCAGCCTTGTCTATATGATCATGCACTCTTGTCCACTTCATACAAAATTGTGAGCTAAAATACAGTATCACATTGGAGAATATAGATAACCAAACTGTCTCTCTCCTCCCTGGAAATTAGGCTATACAATTGTTATAATGACATTCTCACTACTTGCTCTCTTCCTCTCCTGTTATGAGTGAACTGCCAGCATCCTCCCAACTATCTACTGTCTTGTGTCTGAAGGGCCTAAGTTGCGGATGCTGACCTTAAATTTATAACCTCATTGATCTGAAATTTTTTGTTTTTTTCATTACCATATTAGCCACATGTTAATCCAAATATTTAATATAAATCAAATAATTATGCTGTCATTTTAGTAATGGTATCTCATACATTTATGCACTCGGACACTGCCGGAAAGGACAGAATATGTGCCACTGGTCAAAGATAAATAGACTGACAGCCCGTACCATAGCTTTCACCTGCTTTCACATGCATGCAGAATCTTCACTTGCACGGTTTCCATAACATTGTAAATATGTTTCTTTTTACCACAATACTGTGACAACATGTAGTGAAGAAACAGAGAGACGCATAATGCAGAAACACAGTCGTGCTGCTGATGTAAGATGACCACAGCATCTGCCCAGTGGTATGTGCTTGCTGGACATGACGGCTCAGGTCTGGCCAGGGTCCAGCGGTCACTACAGCTTTGGCAGCGTGGAACCCCTCCCTGAGGAAACCCGATGCTCCACAGAAGGTGTGTCTGCACTTTGTCAGAGATCCCTGTGTACTTTATCGGAGCAGAGCTTCGGGGTCCCACTCTGCCTATTTTAAGACATCTCTATGGTAAGCACTTATAAACCCGGAGACCCTTGAGCTGTAAATCATATTGGTGAACGATGCCATTCTAAGGGATGGAGCGCAGGCCTTAGACTCTAATGCAGAGATAACCTAACGACTGTCCATGCTTTTGAGACCCATAAAAACACTGAACCAGCCACTAACCTTTCAATCAGCGTTTTATTACTTATCCTACAGCGGACCAGTGTTGGAGAAGTGGGGAAAAATCACATCATTCTGTAACTATATTGCTGCAGGGTGACCTTTGCAACACACTTTTAGCCCTTGTTTCACAAATGAACGGTGTGATGATGGACAGGACACAGAATGCATTGTTTTTTAAAATGATCACAGGCAGAGCTTAGTAAACACATGCTCACCAGAGCGTTATCATTAGAGACTGGCTGCTCATTTAGTAAAAATATACCAGGATGATTAGCAATTTTCTTTTACCGTTAGTCATCAGTCATCTAACCATGCCAGTAGTGGCAGTTCGATTCGCTGTTATAACATCCAAACTGCAAAGTTACAGTTATCACACAAGCAAATTAGGCCACAATGGTATGTAAACACAATGGTGCATTGTGGCCTAATTTCAATGATTGAACCTGATTTGCTTGTGTGATAACTGTAACTTTGCAGTTTGGATGTTGTAACAGAGAATCAAACTGCCGGTGAATTTTGGTAAATTAAAATAAATGCATGAATGTATTTTACATATGTAAAATACATAGAATTTTTATTGTATAGTCAAATATACTATTTAGTATCTACATTTCATAAACTCCAAAATCATCATGACTCCACAATCCTGATATCTGTATGGAGGGGTTCATAACTAGGTCAATGTGTCTGTTAGCTTGAGCAGGCCGGGAAGGGTGACTTAGAGCACGTTACACATCCATTTCACATTGTCATATATGACTGCATACATGCACACATATGCACGTACGCGTAATTTTTACACACAGACGTTCTCACGTGTATGCAGGATTTAGAACGGTTAAGATGAAACATTTAACAGTGCCAGGGCAGTATGCTGTCTGTTCTCTTCTCTGTAGATTCTACGCAAATGCAATTATATTAGATCCAAAATCCGATATGTTTTATATGAAGGTTTTTCATGCAGCTGGGAGTAGTCTGAAACAGCGCAAAATGAAGATTTGCATGTGTACCTCACTCCTACATTTCCCTTTACTGTACATTTTGCAAGTGTAGCATAAATAAGATTGCATTACATTTTATTATATTCTAATATGTAAATTCAAATGTTGACAAGCCTTTTCTTAAAACATTGTTTTGGTATTTTTGTATAAAACCCCTTGAGTCTGTGGAAAGATAAATCATAAAAATTGATTCAGAAAACTAAACCAAGGTTTCTGGAAATGGGGTGGTGGTCAAAGATCACCAGGATTGGCATGATTCTTGTAAAAGCACTTTTTCCTCATCGATCGTAGAATGAGTTTGCCTTTCATCTGTGTAAAAAGCGGGTTTTGTTTTCCCTGTGTGCACTCTACTGTGTGAGAGACAGAGGTCCATAAACCCCTGTCTCTCCCTTGGTTGCTGTGTTGGCACCCTGGGAAAATGCATATTCCATCTGCAGCCACAGAGACAGACCTTTCTAATTGCTGACCCTGGATCAGTAATTGTAGCCCTTGTGTTATAAATTGTGGGGGAGATTGGTTTATGTTCTCTAGCTACGTCAAAGCTGGTCCTGGAGGTGTGTGTGTGTGTGTGTGTGTGTGTGTGTGTGCGTGCATGTAGGCTGGGGGGTTGTGCATGTGTGTGTGTGTTTCTGCAGGAAGATGGGCACTCCTAGGGTGTTTACAATCCAAAGCTTTGTTCCTATATATTGCACATACTTCATCTTGCACCTCCAAGGTCATGCTTATACTTCCTCTGCAATTCCTTCCGCTGCATGCATGCATGCATGCATACACAAACACACACACACACACACACACACACACACACACACACACACACACAAGAGCAATTATGCACCATGGTGTGTTTTTTGGCAGAACCTTTAAAATGTCTGAATTAATTTGTTTTATTTTATTGAAAAAATAGAACATACGAGAAAGAGAGAGTGAGAGAGAGAGAGAGAGAGAGAGAGAGAGAGAGAGATGGGAAGGAAACAACTGTTTAGGGACAGGGAGTAGAGAGAGATGGAGAGCTTCCCCTCTTTTCCAGAGGGATTCCTTATGATTAATGCGTGCCTTCATATTGGACAAGTTATTTCTATTGACAGCTCTAAGATGAACGTATGCAATCGAGGGTTCATAAAACCAATGGTGGAGGAAGTCTTGGGGCTGTTACATACCATGTCTGTGCTGGAGACGTGGGGCTGCCTGACAGTGGTCACCCCTGTGACAGGAAGCCACCGTGACCTCATCACCTTCCTTTTCACAGGCATCATATATTTCGACACACTGCACATGATATATGCCATGACACACGAGGAGAGGAATATACCTGGTGCAGCACATTGCAGCTCACCAGTGGTAACAGGGCAAATCGATACACTGACTGGATTTAATATAATAAAAGAATATGTTTGGCTCATTATTTTTAATCAATATAGTGTAAATTATGTTGGGCTAATGGCAATGAACATTTCTTACAGCTCAATCCCCTGTACTGTCTCAACCTAACAGCTATAGGCAGCATGTTTTTTTTTTTTTTAAAGTCCTCCTCTGCCTCTCTCTAAATCAGCACATATCAAAGACAGGTTAACTGAAAGTAAAGAATGGCTTAACGGGTACTCACATAGTAAAAAACACGCCCTCGCTCACTTCAATAGGCAAATTACGTGTCGAACACAGGTGCTTGTTTAACTTAAAATGCTTGAAAGGCTAATGTGCCAGTAATAATAGTTAAATGTTCAAATCAAGAAACTCAAGCACTCAAGCACTGCACCTCAACATAAATGATTGTAAGTGTACTATACTTATAAGCTGCACCGTCTCTTTATAATATAATTCCTACAGATAGTGAGAAGGTTTTTCTAATCCCAAGGACATGGGTCTAAACCGAAAGCTTCCTCATGCACCAAAAAAGCATTACAATGATGTTCTGCATTTACTAAAAATGATCAGAAGCCATATAGTCGCATTGAATTCTGTCCCGAGCTCAATGTAGAGAACAGACAGTGATTTTGTTTTATATAAGAAGATAACATGATAACAGGCTATTGAAACAGAAAACTATTGCATTGAATATATATGTACACAGCGGTGTATGCTAAGTGTGACCAAAAGCAAACAAACTGTTCATGGCTGTGACAGTTGCGACCTTTTTTTTTTTTGAGAACCTGTAGCAAAAACAATAATCAAATAATAATCCTGCTAGACCTGTTTCTATAGGTCTGTCACTGTATTCCATCACTACATTATGTCATACTGTACACTGTAACCCCTGGGGTCGCCCCTCAGAAACTGTTAGACAGACCCATGTGACCTGTGTTTTTACACCTCAGCTGCAGCATTGGTAGCATCTCCGCATTTCAATTCAGCTGCTTTCTACTTCATTCAATTTTGCGGCCATTTTCTTTTTTACAACCTCCACTCCAACTGCGTTTGCCAGGGTTCCAAAGGAGGAGGTGTGCCTCATGGCATATGAAATTTAATTTAATGAGGGGGAAAGCTCCCTCATTAAAGCCTCCCAAAAAATGCTTGCTCCTGAAAACCAAGGTCAAGACCAAGCATTTTTTCAGATTGATTAAAGGCCGACGATTGCTTTCACGCGGACTGAAAAATGGACGAATGGATGGGCTCATTGAGGAGGTAAATAGGTGCGCATTGTGATTCCCTGATGAGAGAATTAATAAAAGGGACCGAGTAACACAGCCAGGGCCTGGGTCCAGGTCCCAGTGGCCCGTGAAATGAGAGCCTCCGTGCGGGTCTGAGGTGCCGCTCGAGTGGCAGACAGCGCTGTAAGCACATTTTCAGGCCGAACTAATTAAACCTCCACAGAATATCACTCGCTTTATTAGCGCTCCACGTCGGCTCTCTTAATAACACCGCAAAGATCGATTCCCTTCATTACTGGTGGTGCCGTCCCTCCCTAAAATATCCGGATTGTAATAGTACAAAAAAAGTGTGCAGTGGTCAAAAGAGATTGCTTATTCAGGATGTGGTGTGCAGTTGTTTCGCGATCATTTCTATGACATTGGCAGCGTTTCCTTTTGTCGGAAAGGTGCACTGGCGTGGGGGTCCGTTATGCTTTTTCCTATAGGTTTCATCGCTCTCCATGTTCCTCCCGTTGCCTGGTCACCCTCTGAGGATTCTTTAAAGAGAAGAGCGCAGCACAATTTCTCTTCGGCCCATTACGAAGCCTTAGCGCATTTTTCAAGCACCGTAGATGAAAAAAAAGCCCTTGCTTCTTGCTCACTCAGACTCATACATATGAGATAGATTATACATCCCAAAAAAAGCATAACCTGACACATCATTGTTACATTTTCTTGCTTCAGTTTTTTGCGGTATTTGTTCATTTGTCCATTCATTCATTGATTTATTCATGGACAACAGATTTATGGATGCCTGCAGGAATAATATTTTCAGTCCCCAAAGGGCATCATAAGTGACTCATGTCATATTCATTGTATAATTGATTTCTAAACACATTTCTCCTCATACCTCTTCCCCTTTTTCAACCCGGATCGATTGATCCCACCGCTCTCATTCATACTTTCATTTGCCTCTTCAAATAAAGAATAGATTGAGTACTCTCTTGCTGTCATCCCTTCTTCCCTCTCTCTCTGTCTTTCTACTCCTCCACCAAACCGTCACTTCAGTGCAAAATAGTAGCGAGGGAGGGAGAGAGGAGAAGAGAGAGGAGAAGAGAGAAGACAGGAAAATGCAGGCTCCATTGATTCACCTCGGGGAGTGATTCTAAGAGATCAAAAAGTGCCTGTGTGCAGAGGGCTTCCTGGAGGAGGGGCAAGGCATCTCTAATCAATCCATGGATGCATTGTAAAATCAATGTGCTGTATAATTAGGGCAATCCAAGGGTAAAAAAATACAACTCTGCATTTCACCTACTTGCAGACAGAAGGAAAATTCTTCCTTTTAAAGATTATTTTATTTTCCTATTGCTCATCCTCTGGATCTGGAGGAAAAAAAGGCTTTTTTTTCTCCATCTGTTGTACTTTTGAAAAGACACGCTGGAATCTGCTCCCCATTCCTCTTCACCCCCTCTCTGATCTACCTGCTGAAAGCCAATATCCCACATCCTGCTGCATTCCTCCATTACCCACAGCTCAGTGGTATACTTGGAAATGTGGGAAATGGACAATATATGTTCTAAACAATGAGGAGTGAGCTGCTCTTTGTGTGTGTGTGTGTGTGTGTGTGTGTGTGTGTGTGTGTGTGTGTGTGTGTGTGTGTGTGTGTGTGTGTGTGTGTGTGTGTGTGTGTGAGAGAAAAAGTAGTTCTGTATGTTATGAGGCTGAAGTCCACTTGTGTGTGAGTCATGTCCATCTTTCAGCTCTACTCTTCTCCCCCTCTTAACACAGTGCTGATATTCCATTACCACACCAGAGTGGGTTAGCAACTGGGCCAGATGGAACAACTGCTGCCACCTAATAATAAAACCACTAATTATAAAAAATTAAAACATAATGTCCCCAAATCATAATCTCTAATCATAATGCAATTCCATCTGGCACCGAAATTCTGCTCTTTGAACATGGATAAAGCATCGTTAATTCTTCCAGTCGCCTCTGGCGTGTGAGCCCTTGGAGCATTCAGCCTTAGCAATCAGTGGGAAATGATGTGGGACATGACAGGACAGCCCTGGACACCAGTCAACAAACTGTAAATCAGAGACCATTAAACATGTCATATTATTCTTGCTTTTCTGTACCGGGCTTTTAATTCATGGTGTGTAGGCAAAAAAAAGTTTGCTGTTAAAGGATTGATGGCTTTCTCATTGGATATCCATGAAGTCCTCTAGATGTCCATTAATGATAGATTCCCCACATATTAACACACAGCGAGGGATGGTAATCCATTCTGAATTGCCGCAGGTGTTGAAACCTCTCCAGTACCGCCCCCCCCTGTTTAATCACTCTAAGTGTTTTTCCATCCCCTCCCAGTTCAAAGGGGTTCTGTCAGATACAGCTACTCAAGGGCTGGTCAATCACTCCGTCAGACGGTGACGTCTCTCTCTAACCCTCGGTGACCCAGTCCTCCTCCACCATCAGCGTTCCATTAAAGGAGATTTGTGTGTGTATGTGTGTGTGTGTGTGTGTGTGTGTGTGTGTGTGTGTGTGTGTTGGGGTAAGGTTGGGCGCAGACCTGTCAGTTATGCTTGTCAGTGTGGGGACAGGAGAGCCGCAGAACTGACTGTGCTAAATCTCGCTGCACGGCAGTGGCCAGTGGGCAGCAAAAATGTTCTGATGGGACCTTTGCTCACACGGTTCCTGTGAGCTGAACAGTTTTGACAGTCCGACACTGACTGTTTAGCTTTCCCGCTTTTGACCACCAGCTCTTCAGGCTCTTGAGTGCTGGGCCACTTCTTTTTCTTACTCCCTCTGTTTTTACCTCACCGCTCATCCCCGTCATCCCCCTCTCATCCCCCAGTCCTCTCTCTGCACCGCCGCTCCCCTGACATCCTAGTACGCTCTGCAAAGGATGTGCGAGACCCTGCAGTGTTGGCTGGAGCAGGCTGCCGCACTGGTGGTGGGGGTTGGGGGTTTAACCTCGTAGGTGGAAGAGGAGATGGATGAAGCCATTGAGGATAGATGCAGCAGGAGCAGCGGGGCTGTGCGTCCTCAGAGAGCCAGGAGAGCCCAGCCTTCACTGTACCACAGAGTCAGGGGCTATGAGACTGCAGAACACACATGCGCTCGCACACACACACACACATACACACGCACACACACACACACACACACACACACACACACACACATGCGCTCGCACACACAAACACACACACACACACACACATGCACACGCGCATATTTGGATAAACACAGGCTTAGTATGCACACCTTCACACACGCGCATACACGCGCACACACACACACACACACACACACACACACACGTATATTTGGATAAACACAGGCTGTATGCACATACACATGCACAGACACTCTACAGTCAGTGCTCTGACCTTCAACAGTATGCAAGGTCATTCTCACACTTTATCTATATGTGAAATATATATATGTGATGTAAAGTATAACTTTCATGGCTGTTCATTTGTCATTTGTAGATTGTTGAAACAATAATTTTAAATTAAAGTAATATCAGTTTTTAATATGACATTAATTGATATTAATTGATTAATATTTATTAGCATTAGATGGCATTCAACTGAATGGAATTCAATGCTGCTTTATCCGCAAGCTTTCCCCCATTTATGAAGAATACAGAGAATGTTCATATGCTGCTTTATTGCTTATGAAAAATGCACTCGTGCCAACGTATTCCCCAGCACTACTATATCATTAGCAAGCTGCAGTTGCTTTCCATCAGCAGCAGAGGGGCTCATGTCACAAGTACAAAACTGCAGTAGAGCAGGATCAGCAAAGAACCTAAAAGCAAGGATTCAAATTCAGCTTGAATAGAATGACAGGAGTTGTCCAGCATTTTAAAGATGTCTTACTCTCTCTTTCTCTGGCTTTCACTCGCTCACTGCCATTTTCTGATCATGGGGCTTCTATAGGCTGCATTGTAAAAAATGAAAGGTGTCAGCAAAAAAAAAAAAAAGGTTTTGAGCAGGTGCAGTCACCGTGGGACGTGTTGCTAAAAGAAAACGGACATCCAGACACACCGCTCATAATAAAAAAATTAAGGGAAGGAGAATAATAAAACAATAGAAGAAACCTGTTGCTAAATGGAGAGAGCGAGATAGAGAGAGAGAGAGAGAGAGAGAGCGAGAGAGAGAGAGAGAGAGTGCTGACTCCACTCAAGCTGGTCTGTCTCTCCCTGACTCTGTCTTAATCATAGCATTGATTCTTTGAGCTCAAAGCTCAAGACCTGTCGGGAAGGGAGGGGTGGAGGTGGGGGTTTATGTGTTGTAGGGTTGGGACTGCAGGGAGAAAACTGTCCCCACACAACCTACCGTTTAACTCTTTGTGTGCCAGTGGACTGTGCCAATTATCATCTACACTGTGCAAATTTCCACATGTTTTTGCCTTTTTGTTCATCCATCTAGGTGCTCTTGTATGCATTTATGTGTAGTCATAACTGTACAGTATCCAAACAGTATAATATTGAGCACAAATTTATTTTTGAAAGGGTATGTGAAAGAGTAGCCCAAGTATACTGTATATTGTCATTAAAAAAAATGTTGGATTGGGCAGTTTTGCAATATGTAACTGGAACGGATGCAGTTATTTTTGATATTATCAACAGTCACAGTAGCTAAGACCCCCTACTTCTGTAAAATTCTGAGTACCATGTTATATTATGTTTGTTGACATTGATAAAAATGTTGAAAAAAGTATATTTTCATTGAAACACCATGCCACAATTTCATAATAAAGTGTATTTTTTCTGTAACATGTAAAAACCATTTCAATCCAAAAATATAAATATTGGGCAATAGATATGACATATTTTGCCCAACATTGGCACAAAGAACAAACTACAGTAACCCCAATGATATGTGCTTAGGTAGGTTCTGAAACCTCTTGTAAGGGTTAAAGATGAGAATGTCCCCAAAGGAATTAAATCCAACATTTAGAATTTCACCTTTGAGCTATTCAATAACAATCCAGATGATTACAGGCCAACTGTCTCCCATGGGAAGGGAATGGACAGAAACAGACATAGGGCGGCTACAATAATTAAGAGTGTATTGAAAATCCCGTCCTTAAGCACAGGGAACCGAACACAGGACTACACACACAAAAACAGTGAAATCCCACGTGCAGCATTGTGAGGTCATCTTTGTAAATGAAAATAAATGAGGGGGCCAGTGCATGGAAATAAAATGTGAATGTTTGAATGTGCTTACAATATATTTTGCAGAATTAAGACAGTTTGAAGATGTACAATGTTGAAATAAATGAAAATGTATTTCATGAATAAGTGAATGAAATATGTAATAGAAGAATTTCCAACCAATTAACTTAAAAACAAAGAACAATTACCAATAGCTACATGAACCCTTTGAAATTTACTTTTGGATTTTACTGATCAGGCCACATAAATCTGGATGGAAAGTAAAATGAAAAATGATGTGCATATTTTATTGTGCAAAAAAGACAGCTTTCTGTGTAATTCCCCTTCCCATTTTCTAAGTGGGTTCTGAGAATACTCGGAAAATTGGAAATATCCTTTGACTTCAAGCCATTCAAGAAATAAAACCTTGCATTAAAGAGAACAAAAAAAACACACACGCCTATTTATGGCCAATAAAACAAAATGACAGACCAAGCTGTGCATAAGTTAAAGAATAATGAGAGGGCACGATGGAAGCAAGGATGATAACTCTGTGGAGAAAAAATGACCTGAAAAACTGAAGAAGGCTGTCCCCGCCCACTCTCACGCATATTCACACTGGGGAGGGAGGGAGGGACGGAGGGGGGAGGAGAAGAAGGGTAAAGAGCAGGAGCACGAGAGTGAAGAAGTGAAGAAGGAAAGGGATGGAGGAGAGTGGGAGGAGGGAAGAGAGATTAAGGGAGTGAAAAGGGACAGCGAGAAAAGGTGGTGGAAGCAACAGAGAGGCAGAGCAAAAATAGGGGGTGGAGAGAGAGAAGCAGGTGCAATGTGCATGCAGAGTAGCCAGGGGACAACCGAACATGAGGTGGAGAAGCACAGGGCACCATTGTGGTATATACAGACGCACGCACACACAAACACAAGCACACACACATGCACACACACACACACGCACACGCACACACACACATGCACACACACACACACACACACGCACACACAGATGTTTGCTAAGCTATGTATTCACAAGCACTCACACAGGGATGTGGGCACACATACATGCTCATACATGCATTCAGGGCTATAGCAGCCCTGCTAATCCCAGTTTTACTTTTGAGCACGTCTAAGTTATCTCTTTTAAAATAAAAATGATCTCAACCATTCAGGATTGCTTAAAGCTCGGCTCCAGTGTAAAGGAACCAAACTGCAAGCTAATTAGAAAGTGCACCCACCTCCTGAATTCATTAGGTCTGCTGGTGTCCTGCTAATTTGTATTTAGCTGTCTGTAAGCTCAGGGGAGGGGGTGATGGATCCATTTTGCATTGACTACAGTTCAGGGTAAGACTGGTGCAGCAAGGTCTATTTCTCTCATAGCATTTCCAAAAAAATAAAATAAATAAATAAACGGAAATTAGGAAATTTAGCTATTTCACGTTTATATCTGTGTTGAGGTGAAATATTCTTCTGGAAAGTGATTGTGAGTAGAGGCTAGGGTGTAAGAGCAAAATGACTATGATTTAGATTTTCTATTCTTCTCATAAGCAGAATCTCTTGACTGATGCTACAGTAATATGCCGCACATATGAATTTACTCTGCCTCCTGTGGGACCTCCATTTGCAAGATGCCTTAGGTTTTAAAAAAACAAAGGCAAACACTAATTAATTCCACAAGATTTAGTCGACTATGGCTAATTTCAAATGGGTAGTAATGATCATTTTCACGCATAGATGCCACAGTGGGACACAGTGGGATCTCCCCGCTGAAGGAGATCTCTGACAGGTGAGAGGTGCATGAGGAGACTTTTCACTGGCAGGTGTGTTCAACGATTCCTCCAGAGCCTAGTTTGGATGCATTAAACACGACCTTGAAACACACGAGGAGCAATAAACAATAAATCAACATTGAAGGAAAGGAAGCAGGGTGAAAAGACGAAAGAAAGGAGCCCAATTCCCGTGACACCTGTCATTTTGCGTTTGTTTTATGGACGTCAGTGGGCAGCTGGGTCGCAGGTTTCTGTTCAGTGGACTCAGCAGAACAGGAGCCCAGCACCAGTGGCTGACCTTCAGGGTTGGGGAGTGGGGGGGGGGGGGTGTGGCAGACATGGTGGCGGGGGGGAAAGCCCACTGAGACACCAGCTTCATCACAGGCCTGCAGCCCACTGCGTACACTTCACACCCTGCCACAGCGCTACACTGGCCCAGAGCGTGAAACAATGACAGCATGTGCAAGCACACACACACACACACAAAAACACACACGCACTCGCATGCATGCACATACGCACACACATGCACACACACACACACACACACGCGTGAAAACACACACACACACACTTGCACGCACGCACATATGCACAAACATGCACACACACACACACACACACAAAAAGACACACACACTCGCACGCACACACACACACGGACGCATGCATGCACACACACTCACTCACACACACACACACAGGCACACACACACACACACACACACATCTCAATATTTCACAGATTGGATCAAGATTTAATCAGTCAAATACTGCAAAAATGATAAAATGATGCAGATCTGACTTTGATGACACAACAATATTCTGATTTAATTCCTACCAATTTTATTCTTATCAGCAATATAATAGAAAAGCCAGAGTGATTTCAATAAAGGGAAATGTTGTGATGTTCAATTTACAAAGAATCTGTGTTAGGATAACATATTCAAAAATGAATGCATGCTTTGTAAATATTTCTGTCATCATGTTATTCCTGTCTTTGAATAGTTTTGAGAGTACAGACTGGAAATTTTCAGAGCAATCAGACAGGCATCTCTTTCGCTGACAAAGAGAACCTTTATTCAGCTGCCATGTTGAAAGACGTGTTTTCTGTGATCTAAACATTTTCTATGATGCCACAAGATATAGATAGACTATATATGTAAGTGGATATGCATGTTTAAAATTGAAGTGCCTTTTACAGTATTAGCTCATTTGTAATGCTGAAAAAGAAAGAAAAAATTATTATGTGTAATAAGACGATAAATAGAGCGTTCGCATGAATATTTCATGTTATAACTGAGCTAAAAATCATTCCTATGAATGCAGAGCTTCATTAAAAAAAGCTTTAAAAAAAATCTTTTGAATGGAAATAAATCCATCCTACGGGTTTTCTTCACTTCAGTCAGTTTAGTACTACTGATGCTTGCAAATGGGTTGCACTGAACAAACAAACCTTGCGGCTAAAATACTAACTTCTGAAAATCCTTTTAGGCTAATACAAAATGACTCAATTAAAGCCGTAAGTAGACGTTGTCAAATAATAGGACAACAAAGGGTTGTTGTTATTTTTAAAACAGCAGATAAAAAAAAAGATAATTTTTGGTCACGGGTCTGGTATCAAATCTGGACCATGCTAGTGTTGGCTGTGTTGGCAGCCCCAAAGGATGGCCCAGTGTTGATTGTGTTGGCTGTGTTGGCCCAGTTCGCCCCAAAATTTGGCCACAATGATGCTCAGAGAGGAAGGGACTTCAGTCCCTAATATGGGCGGTCCATATCTCATCATATTCCAGTGAAACCCCCTGGTATATTAGGTGCCCATGGTCTGCCTGGCAGAATCTATACACAACTCAATGTACTGTATGTGTGTGCTTAACTGGTGAACTGTGGAGTGAGTATAGAAGCTTTGGCTTGATATCACGTTTCAAGAGGAGAGTACATGCTTGTCTCCGCTCTCCTGAATAGATAGACCATGTCTCATTGTTGAGCATGAACACACATTTGGCATTTCAAATTGGGAGAAAATAGAAAAGAAGTTTAAAAAAAATACAAATAATGAATCACATAAAAACAAATGAAGTTACAAATGAAAGGGCAATGGACAGTTCAATAACAAAAGAACAATTTCAGAAATTCAAACTGTTGTGTTCATGGATGCCAGATGTTATTAATTTGTTATTGAAAACAAAACTGAAAAAAACTTAAAGGGCCATAATCTTTTTTATAAGTATTAGTACACCTTAAAGTAAGTAAGTAAATAAATAATTAATTTAATAACACCTAGTGTCTATGCTTTTTATATTTGTATTCAAAGTTAATATACACTTTAATATCAATATTATAATTTAAAAAACAATTCTACAACAAAATGCTAATAGCCTTCATTACAACATCATTGGGAATGTAGAGCAGGGACAGCAGAGGAGGGTGCTACTTTGGCTCAGTGAAGTCATAAATATCCTCTGAGAATGGATGTATAAAACCTCTGCACGTTTTATGAAATACATTCATAAGCAACACTAAGTGAAATGCTTTAAAGACGTGATGATTTGCCACTGAGGTCATTAATAAGGAAAATACACGCGCTGCAAATTTATTAACACTTGGTCCTGACATTCATTATGGAAGACAGCAGTTCTACTGGGCAGAATGAAATATACAGAAAACAGCTTGTCTTGGCAGGAGAATTGAAAAATATGCCTAACATGCTCTTTATTCAATGCAGTTAAAATGTCATTTTAAGCTATAGAAGCAAATACTAATTGGACAGAGTCCAATTTAGAGACTAGAACCAAAAATCTCACAAAGCGCTCACACAAACACATGGTTGTTTTTTCTCTGAACTTTTGCTTGTTGTTTCACTTTGTATTAATTCTGACTGAATTGAAAACAGTGAAGTACAGAAGTAAGCAGTTTCAGAACTAGAAAAACTTGCTGACAGGTTAAACATCGAAATAAAGGTGCTCCTTCATTTCTCTGCAAAACATGCAAGGTAATACTGTTTTGAAAAATCTGAAGCCTACTGAAATTTAATACCATAACATACACACATTGCCTGTTACACCAAAAAACAGTGTCCAAAAAATATTTGTAACTATATATATATATATATATATATACAGTGCCCGCCACTATTATTGAGAGCCCTGGTAAAAATGAGTAAAAAGGGTCATAAAAAATGAATCGTTTGGTGAAGTAGCTTAATCTCACACTGAAAAAATGAGAAAAATCCAAGCTTTAATTAAAGTAAATCTATTAATAAATAATTATTTTGAACAAAACCACGTATGCCACAATTATTGGCACTCCTGCATTTATATATAGAATAAAGTAATCTTTTTTTATATTTGGTCGCATATCCTTTGCATGCCATGACTTCCTGATGTCTGTGACCCAACAACATCAAAAGACTCTTGATATCTTATTTTCTAGTACTTTTACAAGCGATACTATAACGTCTCTGCATTTGAAGGGATCTCTATGGGAATTGTGGGGTGGGACTAGACTAAGCTGTAAATTGCACTGGAACAGTATGGAACACATGGTTGGTAAAATGGCTGTACGTCATCAAGGGTCTGACGTATCAAACGAGCCTCAAGAGTTTTTTGATATTGTTGGGTCACAGACATCAAGAAGTCATGGCATGCAAAAGATATATAAAAAAATATAAAAAATAATTACTTTATTCTACATTATGTTAAACTGTCCAATATTTTTTGATGCCTGGAAATGGGGGGGGGGGCTATGTACAAAAGGTTCTATAATTTCTAAATGGTTCATTCGATATGGATGAAAATATCCTCAAATTAAAGCTGACAGTCTGCACTTCAACCTTATTGTCATTGTATCCTTTTAAACTCAAAGTGCTAGAGTACAGAACCAAAATAGCAAAAAAATGTGTCACTGTCCAATTAATTATGGTGCTCATTGTATATAGAGAAGGAGAGAGAAAGAGATTGAAATTGGGGGAGAGAAATACTTATGATGCTTGCGTACATGTCATAATCACATAAACAAGTAGACATGCGCACACATTCTCACACACAAACACACACACACACACACACACACAGACACATATGCAAACACACATATAAACACAGACACACACACACACATATGCGCAAGCACACTAATCTTTCTCATTTCAGCTGCAATGGCAGATTACCTCAAAGCTACGGCAGAGACTAGCGTGGCACTAAACTGCTGACAGCTGTGCAGATAGCATCGCGACATGGCCCCAGCCTCTGTGACAAGGGGACAGAGTGATTGTGTCACTCCACAGCTATGCCACGGCAGCCAGGGAGAGACCTGCTGTCACAACTGCTTACCGGCCCTTTGCCCCTGACCAATTGGACCTGACCTACGCAAGGCTGTCATGGGCCGTGGACTTTAATAGAACCAGAACCAGCGTTTGAGCGCAGGGAATGGGATCTGTCCAGGCCCCTAACGCTCCTTCTTCTGCTCCCTGGCATTGTGGGACAGTCGACCTCCGCTGGCCAGCTATTAGAGAAACAAATAAAAAATATATATGAATGGAGGAATGGAGTTCACCTCACTCAGTTATTCAAGCGAGGTAAATTCATGAGTGCATGGTGTTAACCTTTCATCCAGCTTCCATAAATTAGCAAATCTGAGTATGAACACAAAAATATCTGAGCCATATCATTTCTTGTTTTTGTGTTGATTAACTAAAGGGAAATTGATGTAAATTTGAAGTTTATCCAGTGTGAAAAGTGAATATGCAGTGACATACTGAACATACAGCAGTGGTGAAAATACATTTAAATTCTTACTGATGCTGAGACAACAGCTTGCCCCACACAGGGGATATACGTTTTAATAACTATAAGCAGCACTGGTTTATAACCCCAGAATCTCAACAGAGAGCACCAGAAATATCAAATGAAATATTTTCAAATTCAATTAATTAATGCCACAGTCTACATGTATATTAAAATGTGTATGGTAAATTAAATATACATTTTCTACAAATGTTTAATTTAAAGAGTATATAGTAATAAATGTAATGTTATTGAATTTTCACAGATAAAATGTCAGTTATAGTTGCTTGATTGTAGACTCTTCAAAAAGACAACAGAGCAAGGCAATGCGTTCAGTTGTTTAGCTCCATTCTGATATATCCATGCAATGCGTTCAGTTGTTTAGCTCCATTCTGATATCTCCATGCAATGCGTTCAGTTGTTTAGCTCCATTCTGATATCTCCATGCAATGCGTTCAGTTGTTTAGCTCCATTCTGATATCTCCATGCTTTATTCTCAGGGAGACGTGCTCAGTGCTGCAATCCATGCTGCTGTGCTCCCTAGAAAATTCTTACATCAAAAAATGTCAATATTCAAATGAATAAAAAAAAGAGCAAACTATGCTTGCTCCATAATCAAACACCCTGGCTAAAGTCAACACAAATAACTATTAAATACATGTATTACTCATTGCATCAGTGCTAAAGTACTTACCTTACAGAAAGGAAACAAATAACCTGAAATGAATAGAAGAACAGACCTGTGGTAAAAAAATGTACCATAGCCATTGTGCAAATGCAAAGAATCCACAGACGGACTTCAACATGGTGTAGTCCTATACTATCAAGTATAGGATTATACAAAGTGCACAACCATAACTATTACAGGATCAAATTTACCAGTGCCTGCCCTTCACTGTTCATTATCAGCAGGCTTCATGCATAATAAGCTTCTGAATTTTAAAGTAGAATTGATATCATACCATCATAAATTTCAGATGCAGCATATTTTAAGTGGAGCATTTTTGTGTGCCTGTCTTGGCACACGGGACTCCAGTATCGCTGAACCAAGCGAGAAAGGAAATTAATAACACTCTCTAATGACTAACACTGTAGCCTACAAAAGAAATACAGATAAGTGTTTTACATCGGAACAAAGAGGAAGAAAACCTTAAGAGAGTGTTAAACACTTCCAGGAGTCAATTTTCATAATTGATTAATTCCAAAGTAAACCACCACTTTTAAATACTCACAATTTGTCATCAATATGGAATAATTGTGTTGAGACTGGGGCAGAATCTCACTGTTGTACTCTGAAGCATGTTCTGCTAAGTGCTGACACACTCGGGAAGAAACATTGCACACCCAAACAACTAATTTCCTCTCCCAAACACACACGCATGAACACACACACGCATGCACACACACTCTCATAAACTGAAGGGACAGTGATGCATTTTTTAATGTTGTATTTACAGTTTTATTCTATTATACTTATATTTGATTAACTTGTTTTTTATGGGGGGTCTTAAAATCTATTTTATAGTGTATCCCTGTTTTATTTTGGGGTAGCATTTCATTGTTAAATTTCTATAAAGCACTTTGTGTTATACTCATGAATGTAAGGTACTAAATAAATAAATAACACTGCTGGAGAGGTGTAATATAATATGTATGAAATATATTAGTATGGTATTTGGCTGAGTAATAAAACTGTGGATGAATTATCATATCATTGGTGATTGAGTAATAACAGGGTTTATGAAATACATTGCAAAATGTAATAACAGTGAATAAAGTATAATTTAGTAGGGAGGGATACAGTACAGAGATAGCATGGGTCATGAAACATAATATTAATGAAATATTGTAGTCTAACAATATGGTGTATGAAATTAAATATCACATGGGAAGGGTTGGAAATGTATGCAATATAATATCACAGAGAAGGGCCTGTGATATTATATTGCATACGCCATTTTCCTACCCTACCCTTCCCATTTTCCTACCCTACTCTTCCCATTAAATATGATATCAATAGAATGGTGTGACAGGGTGTACGAAATATTAATGTAAAAGCGTGGGACAACAGGTTGAATGAAATATACTTTTAATGGGGCGGGGCACAGTACAGAAATAAACTGTGCAATAATAATTCCAATGTATAGGTGGAATGAATAGATGGTTTGCAGAATGTTTGGTTGGAGGGGTTAAATATGGTCGCATGGAGAGCTGATACCTATCATTTTGGTAGAGGTATAAATTAATCAGTAGAAATTAATTACTGAGTTGTCTTTATTCATGGCAGATTTAACAAGCAAATCGAATGTTCTGTAAGATCACGATTGGCTTGGATCTTGTGATTGCGCTTCGTTTTCCAGATATTGTTTGTTTACTCATATGCACGTCTGATCATGGGAAAAAAAATGACCTGAAATGATACTGAGAGGTACAAACAGCTGACACAGCAGACTGGATACTATATTTTCCAGTTTCTATACTGGACGGAAAGACTGAATTTATTTTTTTCTTTTTTACTTTTTTGATATTAAATGAGATGAAAAACCGAAGCCCATTTAAAGACTCGAGTAGTTGTGCTCGAAAATAAAAGAGGAGCCGCTGATTACAGCAGGTGTGAGAGGGGTGAGGGGCTGTGTGCTGTGAATTCCATTCTGGGTACAGCGACATGTGTCCAGAGAGATGCATCTGTACCCACAGAGGGCTGACCGAGGGTTATAAAATGCCTCTCAGCTGCTACCGAGCCTCAAGCCGTGTCAGAGGCCTATTAAAGGAGGTTAATAAAAGTGTGGCCCAAAATATCCTTTGACTGAGGGTTTACTCTGGGATGGCGGTAGCTCTTCTCTCACCAGGTTCTCATTACCAAAGCTCCTGCCCGTCTGGTCTTTGTTAATGGCATATTCAAGGGGAATGACAATCTGGCCCCTTATAGAACCACACAGCCGAGCTAGAGAGTAATAGTCAATCAAATTGGCAAAGTAATCTTTATGGTATTTTTTTTTGGTGATGTACACTTTTTTTCCCTCAACTTTATTTATAATTAGCAGTTTAGCATTGTTTAATTGTCTTTTATGTTATTATATTTTTATTGTCCCCAAAGTATTTGGATTTTTGCATGTTAGACAATTAGAATAGGTAAACAATATAAATATATACAAGGTGAATGTTACATACTTGTTAACCAGACATGTTGATTACCGCTATGAAGCATTTTGTAAACTGGCATGTCTTATATATCTCACGAAGAAGTAACATATGTTTATGTGAGTTTCTAAAATGTATGTGACCATTTTTAAATAAATTGACCATTTTCCTGGCAAAATTTCATCACATTTTACATTTTATGAAAAACTTGCGGCTTTTGGTCAGACTTAATGTATTAACTCATGTTTCACAGTACCTCAAGATTGATGGGACGAGATCCCGTCCATCTTTTATTCAGACCTGCACATAATACCGCAGATTATTATACAGAATGTATAGCTCCCTTCATGAACAAGTAAGACTGCATGAAACATCTATCAGTATTTCTACTCAAATAGAAAAGTAAGATAAAATGACATTTTCATTTGTCCATAAGAAGTGTGAGCCCATACTCTTCCCTAACCCCACTCGCTCTAGTTGAATCAAACTCGTTTTTTCTAAGACATCACATTTAATCCGATGGTGTATGTCCTGGCTAAGGAAATGCAGGGAGAGAATAATTGAAAAAAAGGACAACGACGACAAATAATAAAGACAAAAGAAAAAGGATTTATTCTGATGTATCCTGTTTCCACCTCTGTCATTTTATGATAAGCACTGTGACAAGGATTCAATTCTTTATTTTAAATACAATATTATTTCCATACATTGACAAGAAAGAGTAAGAAAAAATGTTGATATCAATGCATATAGCTGTCATTTATTTTGTAGACTTAGGGTATTTTAAAGTTATGTATAAATGGCATATAATATCACCTGTTTCAACGGTTCTTATCGAGATAAGATTATAACTTATACATGTTATTATACTCAGTGTTATTTTAAAGTCATTATTTTATAGTCATTCCATATTGAAAAGCATTTTTGTAGAAAGAGCATTGTTTTATATCAAATAAGTACTTTTTTGTATCAACTAATACAAAACTCATCAAAATAACAAATCATAACTATTTCCATGCTGTGATTTCAGGGATGTAAAGATAACAATAACAGGGCGCTCTTCTGAAGTAAATGTGATGCAGACAAAGCATTTCATTTTGAATGTCATAATGTTTTGTTCTTCTGAGCTGGATGTTGAACTTCTATGGGGAACATCCTATTCATTAGTTAAGCATACAATTTAGCTTTTTTATCAAACAACTTCTGGGGCCACGTGTATAAACAGCGCTGAGCATCAAAATGCCCTCAGAATGCTACATAAGCGAGTTTACACGCAAAAATTCAGATGTATAAAATAAGAAAATCTGAGTGCCTCTGCACACGCTGAACACCATACTTATGCAATGTTTGGAGTTAGTGTGATGTGGTGACACTGTGATAGAAAGGCAGAGGAAGAAAATGTAAAACTTTCCCTGAGCATTCCTTACTGCATTCTCTTACTCAGCGTTGTATACATGTGGCCCCTGGTTGCGAGCTGGAGGTGGGGGGTGGAGCATGAAAAGGAAGAGCCAGGATCAAACCTTTTCAGGGGTTGTTCAGGGTTATGCATAGCTGCAGAGATGAGCAACACGTGAATCGGCTTCTGCGCATGACGACCGACCCCGGCAGCGAGTGCAACAGCGAGCCTCTGCACAAGGACAGACTAATTCAATGAAAGCCATAATCATCAGCACAAATTGAAAGCATCCATTAAGATTATGGTTGCCTGCCATTGCCTGCGTGAACGGTGGAATAAGAGAAAGCAGGCAAGACAAAAATAACTCCTGAATGTTTGTGTAATTGCTGTACGTGGTGTTGGTTAAAGTCTTGTCATCAAGTTCACAGATTTTATCAAGCCGGCACAAACCTGCTTCATAAAGCAGCCAAATGTGTCTTTTCTGAGGACAGTCATTTGAATAAATGAGAAGATAATAAAAATGTTTTCAAAAGTGGTGCAATAGCAGCCTTGTTCTGTGTTTTATAATAAATAAACCATAACATGACATTGTAACGGTGCAAATTCAATAATATAATATTTAAATATAAGTAACTAATATATTTCTATTAATGAATACGCAAGACACATTTTCATATAGACTGTGGAATTCATTAATTGACCAAGAAAATATTTTATTAAGTTTTTCCGGTGAATCTGTTGAGATTCTGGAGTGTTGCTTACTGCCATACGTGTCACTTTCAGAGTTTTCAAGTAAGTTCTGTATTACTATACAGTACAGGCATTGCAGTTGTAAATGGTATTTACAGTAAAATACAAGATTATACAATTATATAATTAATTATACAATGAATCTATGAAAGTGACAATTAGATAAGCTTCACTAACATTACTAGGATTATCTTTTTCTTCAGGTGTTATCCTCACACAGCATGACTTATGGTGTTAAGCTGCATTTCTTTGTGATTGTAGCTGGGCTCTTGAGACAAGGAATTGTGAGAAGATGTCTTGCTCAAGAGTACAGGTGTGATACCTCTTGAGCCCATAAACTATATAATTTTCAGAAATTTTAATTTAGCCTCTTTAAAATGCACATTCCAACATATGGGAAAACAGCACTTTGTGTCAAGCATACGACATTAACTGTCAACTCTCACTTGCAGTGGGGCCGTAGTAATCATTGCATCTGCCGTATGAAGTACTTCCTACCAAATTCATTCCAGATCAGTCCATTTGAATTTGGGCCATTTTTTTTTTCAAACACATAAGTCAAAAGAATAACTGAAGAAATTAAACATATGCAACATTGAATATGCAACAGAACAGCATCAAACGTATTATCTCCAACCCTTAACAACATCGGTAACATTCCTCAACATTAATTAATGAAAGCATTGAAATGACAAATTTAGGTAACCTTTAAGGTGGATGTATTGCTCCCCATTTACTCATGAGCACTTCCACTTCACTTTCCTCATCTGTTGTTTAATTGTATTGGGGACTTGATGTTTAGAAAGAGAGAATGGCACATAGTTCCCTCCTGGGGGATGGAAACCATACAGAAGAACAAAACAGCTGGCACTCACTGGAGCTGTCAGGCCAAAGAGAATGGATGTCCCTTCCAATAAACAGGGAGGTAAAGAAAGACAGAAACACAGGTGGAGTGGTGGGGAGGCTGTGGGACTGGGGGACTGCAGACTGGCACAGCTAACCGATGGGACAGCCAAGCCACCAGCAGGAAAGTCACGCGAAGGTCAGGTGACAAGGAGACCCTCTCCTCAGGCAGCTGGTCAAAGCTAGGTCAAGCAGAGACACTGCCCAACTGCCAGACAATGGGTACGGTCACTGCAGAGATTGTGTCCGTGCTCAATCGCCTGATATTCAATATTTGATATTTTTCCCATTGTATCAAATTCCCATTGTTTCCTTAGAATCACTGCTATGCATGTTATCATATTTACTCACATTATAAACCGTACCTCTGGCAGCAGGGCTATGGAAATCCACACATGGTGAAACAGATATCAAATGATACAAGGAGTCCTGCTCATTAAGGGCATATATGCAAAATATAGGTAGGATCAAAAGTAAGATCATGTGTATATACATTGGAAAGATGGTGTTACAATGTAATGGTGCAGATGAGAGTGCGCATGGGTAGAAAAGCTTCTCAAAAGGATATGCGAGAAGATGAATGAGCAGAGAAATAGAGTGACGTGGTGATTTTTGGATAGTATATTACTGACAGTTTCTAAACTGCTCACACAAGCTTACAATGACTAATGGTATGCTGTGATGGCTTGAGTAGTTTGTACGTCTGAGCAGTTTAAAAAAATACAAAATGAGAGAAGGAGAGGGTGGGAGGGAGGGAGGGAGAGAGAAAGAGAGAGAGAGAGAGAAAGGGGAGAGAGAGAGAGAGAGAGAGAGAGAGAGAGAGAGAGAGCGAGAGAGAGAGGGAAAGGAGAGAGAGATATGCTGGCATTAGGCTGCCACGAGCTCCAGGGAGCATCACCACAACATGACATTGTAATCTGTCCTCTGTGTATTAACCATGTTCTGGACCTCCAGTTTGGCAGCAAGCAATGGGTGCTGATAGAGACATAGCAACTGACAGTACCTCTCAGTCTAAAAGTGACTGGGCCCCTGCCCTGTGGTACAAAGAGGTCACTTCCCTCACCTCTTCTTCTCATTGACATTTTCCTCTAGATCTGCTTGGGAGACGGGCTCTGTAGCAGGACACATGACCTAGGAGTTGTTCCTTGGCTCCTAGTAGGCTATGACATGGGTAGCCTGACAGGAGTATGCCAGTCACTTCTAGACCAGAGGATAGGCAACCCAGGCAGGTACCAGGAAAAGTAACCTGCCAGGGAATCTCTGGCCCCTATGAGGCTCCAGGATGGATTGCATGACATGCCTTAGTGAGGAAAAAACATATTTCAAAGCTCAGAAAAAAAAAAAAAAATTTTGAGCCTGGAATTGGCATTACTGCTAAGCAGGTGTATGAAACAATATGTCTTGTTTATAGACACGCAAGTAATTAGACGAACATTCAGATCTTACATCACCATATGAGAGCCAGCCATACTCCTTGTCATATAAAGAGAGTGTTATAATGTTGTGCAAATTTTTTTTCAAAGGTTTTACATTTAAAGGGTAACTTCAACAAAATGAATAAAGTAATTAAGTAATTTATACCTCATTGTTTTCTTTCACTTTGAAGGCTGAAATGACATTGTTTTAAGAAATCAATTGTCCATTCAACATTCAATAAAGAGCGGGAAAGTAAAGTCACGGCGTAACAATTCCTTTTAAGATGATACCTTTTTTTTATCTTACAGGAAAATTCAGCTGGGATCTCACTCAGTGGAAGAGGTTACGCAATCTTTAAACCCTGATAGGTATTTCAGCACATAACAGATCATGTTAATATAATAGGGATACCACTATAAAACAATAGCATTGACTGGTGAATTTCAGTAACCCCCTGTGGCATCTCTGCAGACACTCAATTTCCCATAGACCTTTTAAAACGCCATTTCCTCTTTTTATCTTTCGGGAAAATGGTGTAATTAGTGGCAGTGGATATAGAGGAAAAAAACACCACCAGATTAAAGCAGCATTATCCTCTATTAGTATCTCCTCTGTCCCTCCTTTCACTTTTAACCAAAATTAAAAGCACCGAAAACCGCTTAACAAAGCCACGTCAACAATGACAACCAAAGCAATGAGGGCCTACTGTAAAACATATATAAATACGACAGCCCAAGAAAACATTGGAAAGTGAGTTCAGCAACCTTCTTTTCAAAAGTTTTACATTTAAAGGGTAACTTCAACAAAAATGTATGAAGTAATTAAATAATTTATACCTCACTGTTTCCTTTTGCTTTGAAGGCTGATTTTAAATGACCTTGTTTTAAAAAATCAATTGTCCGTTCAACATTCAATAAAGAGGGGGAATGTCATGTAGTAATGTCACAGCGTAACCAAAATTAAAAGCACCGAAAACTGCTTAACAAAGCCACCGTCAAAAAACAACGACAACCAAAGCAACGGGGGCCTACTGTAAAACATATATAAATACGACGGCCCAAGAAAACATTGGAAAGTGACTTCAGCATGACAAATCCATTTCACCACATCACAGGATTATAAACAGATGTTGCAGCAAAGCAGACCTGCGCATAGTGATGCCTTTTCTTGATTGGCTGATGGATAACAAACCCAGCACAATGGTAGGGAGGTCTCTCTGGGGTCGTTTGGGGGAGTGTGGCGTACTGCTGGCTGCATTAACATTCCGGGGAGCGGGATTTGCTGAAGGGCCAGTATTAGTCAGGTTGTCCTCTTCATGCCTCAGCGCTCCTTCAGGACGTGGCTCAATGGGGACCTGATGTAAAATACAATGGGCTGCGCGCGTGGCTGACAGAAGCGTCGGCTAGGGGGAAAATAAGTCAATTTAACAGCAATCAGCTTCCAAATCAAAGCTCGCTGTAACCTGTCATCTTCTCAATGACTTTATTACAGCCGTCCCCACTCTCTTTCTTCCTGTCCTCCTTTCCCTGTCCGTCCTGTTCTCCATCTCCTTAGACTGGATCAGGATCATCACTCTTTTCCTCTCAGTGCATCAGCACTCGGCTCCAAGAGAAACTTTCCTACTTCTGTGCTGGGACTTGATCTGAATGATGGTATATTACAGCAAAAGAGACCCGTACATTCATTCACCTCGCTAGCATTCCCATCCACCTATTCCGTATGTAGTAACCACCCATTCTGTATGTAGTAACCACCCATTCCGTATGTAGTAACCACCCATTCCGTATGTAGTAACCTCCCATTCTGTATGTAGTAACCACCCATTCCGTATGTAGTAACCACCCATTCTGTATCTAGTAACGGAAATGAGGAGACAAAACTGGGCGATAAATACCACTGTAAAGAATTCCCTCGCTCTCTTCATTAAACTGAATGAGTAACCTGCTGGACATAGATATCTATGTGTAGATGCTTCAAAGGTTCAGAGCTTACTGTTAAAGTATAAAAGTGCCTGAAATGTTATGATACCTGATAACACAAGGTCATTTGTGTGTTGTCTTTTATTGTTCTGTATATTTGCAGTAAATACTTTAGATACTTTAAAAAAGGCGGCTTGGTTTTGTAACAATTCACTACTTCAAAGTAAAAGGAAAATATTTAACTGTACTGGTGCCAGTGGGCCGACGCATAGGAGAGGACTTCCTAAAGAAACACACACGTGAGAAACAAGCTTTGCACTGGAACCACAGGCACAAAGACAGACTGCACTGCAGAGACCAGGAGGCATGTCTGAGCACTCTGCACCATAACTCCAGGTCTAAAGGGTCTAAGGGTAGAACCCCCCGCACACACACACACACACGCGCGCACGCACACAAGCACACACACACACACACACACACACAAACGCGTGCACGCACACAAGCACACACACACACACACACGCACGCACACAAGCACACACACACGCACGCACACCAGCACACACACACACACACACATACGCACGCACACAAGCACACACACACACACACACACACGCATGCACACAAGCACACACACACACACACACACACACGCATGCACACAAGCACACACACACATACACACACACACACACACACACACACGCACACACACACGCACTCACACAAGCACACACACACATACGCGCGCACGCACACACACGCACACACACACACACACACACTCACACACGTGCACGCACGCACACACACACACACACACACACATGCACACACACACACACACATGCGCGCACACACACACGCACGCGCACACACACACACATACACATACACACACACACACACACACGCACGCACGCACACACATGCATACACACATGCGCACACACACACACACAACAAAAAAGAGAGAGAGATGCAAACATAGGGCTATTTCGGTCTCCAATCGAAAGTTTCGTAAACTTAGCTGGCCCCCCTCTGGCCAGGACCGAGGCTCCCCAGCACATGGCCCATATCCTGAGGTCCTCCTGCATGCACACGGGCGGCTAAATCACTGTCTGACAGGGGTCTTTCCATTTATAGCTGCCCCCGATTATAACAGGCCCACAAAAGGGAAGAGTGAAAGGGGATCGCTTGCCATTTCTCTCTCCCTCACACACACAAATTCATGGACACATACTAATGTCACTTCACACGCAGGGTATAAGTTAACCAATACCAATTACAAATACAAAAATGTGCACTGTCACACAACTGGCTGCATGCATGTACACAAGTACACGTAATATCATGCAAATATGTGCCACACATGCTTGTGTGTGAGTGTGTGTGTGTGTGTGTGTGTGTGTGTGTGTGTGTGTGAGAAAGAGAGAAAGAGAGAGAGAGAGAGAGAGAGAGAGAGAAAGAGAAAGAGAGAGAGAGAGAGAGAGAGAGAGAGAGAGAGAGAGAGAGAGAGAGAGAGAGAGAGAGAGAGAGAGAGAGAGAGAGAGAGAGAGAGAGAGAAAGAGATAGTTGCTGGCACAGTCTAAGTTCTCAGGAGAAGAAGGATGAGATACAGCACTGGGCAACAGAGAGCTGGGAGCTGCATCTTAATTAGCCATTAGTGGATGTAGTTGCGGAGATAGTAATTGTAATAACTATTATTTACTACTATTCTAATTATGATTATTATGGTGTGCATTACTGTAATTAGCTGAAAAAATTATGGATTTGGTTACAGTGGTGTGATAAAGTATTGACACATTTAAAGCGATTGGGCAATTGGAAAGAAAACGCTTTTACTATTGAACATTACAGGAAAAGAGAACTGAGCTCCATTCAGCCATTTTCTAAATGAAATATAGCAGCATTAAAACAAAAACAAATTACAAGATTTACAGGAGTTATAAACCGTGGAATGACATGAGCCAGGGCCTAAAACACGGCTAAAACACTCAAGTGAGAGGTAAGAGGTCCAACAGAAGCCAAAAGAAGAAAAAAAAAGCAAAAGGAAGTTTGGGTTTCCTTTTAAAAAGGCAGCTCTCTCAGTGAAAGAAAGAAGAGGGGGAAGTGACACTCTTGCACGTGAGACATGGTAACATTCCGCCAAGCCAGGTCATTAATCTCTCGCCTAGGCCCACGTGGAAATTACGCCAGTGTTGTGCGTGTAAGGGGGGAGGGAAGGGAAAAAGGATTTTTGGTGGGAAGTTACACCCCAGCACTTGGTGGAGCACTCAAGGTCACAATACCTAGAGGAGAATGTCCACATTGTCAATGTGTCATTTTTCATCCGCTTTCAATGTCCCCTAAAGGGCAAACACATTTGGGCTTCATTTATTCACCCCCAAAGTGCTGCTGGCAGACACCTGGCTTTCAGGGCAGGAGCTGTTTTGGTCACTTTATCTAATGGAATGCCACACTGGTTCGCCAGAAATGTCGCGACCATGGGAAATCTAAACAAACACAATATACGGTCATTGTCAATAAGCACTGTCAGGACATCATATAGGAAAGCATACTTGTGTATCTGTAGATATATAATTGTGTTTAAATGTGATTATGGCTGCTGAAAAATTAGATGTAAATATATGGTTTGCATTGCTCAGAGGAGCCAGGATTTAATAAGTTTAAATTCAGTACTGTACACAGACACGTGCAGTCATATATTCATGTTGTGTGATTTGCTGAATCTTTCTACTGAATTTTCAATAACCAAAATTTCTTGAAAGTGCTGGAACATGAAAAGGCATCATTCCTCATCATTGGCTATCCAAGCTTGATTGAGAAACAGCAGGTGTCATATAACCATGGAACTTGGTGGAAGAATGTCCACTGACTCGCAGAATCACGCTATGGGCCAGATTTAAAAATGACAAACTTAAGTCAGGCGCTTAAGTGCTTCTCCTGCTCGGATTTAATGCGGGATGATGCGTATGCAGGTGCATTTCTCAAAATGTGGGTGGCACAGGGCATGACATTCTAATGACCTGTTTCTTGTACCGGCCCCCTGGGTTGCCAGCTTTCTACAAAAAAAATGTGTGTGGGGGTATACATTTTCAATGTGTCAGTGACATTGCCTTTAATAACCTACTTTTGTGCATCGTAGTTGCTCTTGCGTGATGGGGAAGGCAGTGAACGTATTAATCCGTCGCATTGATAAAATCACCTATTGACTTGGATATACCCATCACACAATCAAAATAAATAATTGCTGGACTGGTTGCACGCAATATTATTAAGTAAACAAATAAATCGTTGGATTTACTGGAAAAAAAAGATTTAAAAATCTAATATTTTTAACGATTTACCTAATAAAGTCATGTTGCCTACGGTGGTTGAACACAATAGCCTGTATGCGACGTCTTCAACTTAATCATTTTGGAGAAGCTGTGCTGACACAAATCATCTCTCTGTCAAGCGAATATGAGCCAGACACTGTCTATCAATTAATCCATCTAATATTAGTCTGGTATGATATACGGTCAATCATAGCCTACTTTTACATATTTTTATTTTTATGACAGCTCTTTGTTAATTGTAAGTAGGCTAGGCAAAATAAAATAAGACCAATATTATTTCAAAGAACATGCACTCATTCTAATATCCATTTTTGTGAAGGTTGCTGTATTTTTCATAATCATCTATTGGCGGTGCTAGACATAAACTACCTTTTTTTCGGAACAAAGTTGCGCGGAAAACAAATATTAAATTTAAACTCTGAATACGCGTATCTTGCAGACACGCCTCTTTTTCACCAAATCTCCATCCAATGTACGCGTATGTACTTGAGAGATGCTTAAAACAGTCAAATGTCTGAATCACAGATAGCTTAAGCTACGTGACATTTCGAGAGTAAGTCCCATTTGCGCGTGCTTATCTCAACTCTGAATCTGGCCCTATGTGCGATGGTCGAGGAGGCCAACAACCTAGGAACAAACCCAGGAGTGCATTGTCTCACCTTTCTCTTCTCCATTCTCTAAATATATCTTTTCTTCGTGCTCTGGTCTTTTTACTTTACTCCTTCTTTCATTTCATCTTCATTTTCCCATCTCCTCTCTTCTCCCAAAATCTGGCATATATTAATGTAATAGTGCAGCCATAAAGGTCTTTTCAGTTACCCAGGGTCTGTGAAATGCCACTCCACTTATTTTAAACAGTTCTATAGGTATGGCTTTTGTGGCTTAGTAGCTGGAACATTAGACCCGTAAGCAGAAGGTTCATCTCCCAAAAATTTATTGCCTTTGAGTAAGATATTTAAAGCGTATTCCTACTGTAAATATGGCACTCAGTACAGTAGGTTGACTATATGCACTGTAAAATGTAAGCTATTACAGGTGCATGTATGTTTCCAAGAATAAGAGTAGAACGCTAAGCAGGTCAGGTGAATCTCCTTTCCCCCTGTTAAATCCTATTAGACCGTGATTGGATTGTAAAGTTTTCTGGAACAAACAAATGTGTCAGGGACGAACCAAACAGTAACAACTGACCAATCTGCTTGGTGTCTGTTTAACCAGCACATAATGATTTATTCTAAAAGCTGAGGTGAAACATTTTATTGAGAATGAGCAGTAACGCCGTTAGATTTCCACAATGCTCCTGTTCAAAGCACTCAAAATGAAGTACTACCATTAAGCGCTCTTTCGCTAAATGGAGCTGACGCAGAGACCGTGCTGAAGGGCGACGAGGATCTTCCGTAGACCACAGGACGTGCTTCGATATCTTTTTTATGGGATATCTTTTCCACTGTCACCCTCCTCTTCTGCATGTTTATTTTGTATTTTTTCGCTGAGCCGTGCAGTAATTCTGACATGCTCCTGAGCGATGGCGTGTCAAGGAGTCAAGGAGACCCCCTCTACCCCCACACTGTTCCCTCTGCACCCCCCTGCCACCAGTCAGCAGCGTCCGCCTAAACTGGAATGGAGAGTGGGCGTCTATATTTAGGCACCTCTGGTAGTAAAGTGATCCATTGCTGAACAGTCCCTCTATGAGCTGGCAGAACAGGTCACCTGCTCGTCCAGTGAGTCCATCTTTTTGAGTGTGGGAGAGAGAGAAGGAGGGGGGGGGAGGGGGGAGAAAAATGCTTTGATAGATATCTTTTCCTTTTTTTGGTTTGCCACTGGGAGAGGAAGATTAAATGGGAGAGGTTCAGGGCATCACTTAAGAGATGAATCCGGTGAGATTGTGGGCTGTCCTTCAGAAGGAGTGTACTCTTTGTTTCGAGAACCCCCCTCATTTCCTCCTCACTCCCTCCCCCTCTCCTGCCCTCTACTCTCTGTCAGCGATCCATCCCAATTATGCCTCCAATGAAGGTGGGGGGTGGTCCACTCCTGCATTCTCCACACATACCCCATCAGGTTTATCAATGTGGAATGTTTTCTCTTTGCGGAGTACATTTGTTAAAGCCCTAATGGAATTACCGGGTCCCATTATGTCAGCCAGTGACCAGATGTTGAACCTCCTTTTTGCACATTAGAATTTTTTTTTTTTTTATATATATGGGTTTTTTTTTTTTACATTAAAGAATTGGAAACATCACCCCAAAATCAATTCTTACCTCTGTTGCGGCAACGTGATTCTGCATTACATGTCAACAACTCCCTCTCCGAAGGCTTACTCGAGGACGTGATGACCGTGGGCTTGGTGCGTTCACTGTATTCTCGCAGTTTAGCTTTTCGCATTCCACACGGCGCTCATTCGCTCCGTGAGCCCACCTTATGCGTTCCCTCCATTATAAACCTGCTTGCCTTATCAGCCTAAAATTGCACAATACTTCTCTCTTCTCTCTCAGTCTAATGTTCTGTCTGTTTTTTACCCTTTTCTTTTTTCCAAGTGTTGACATTTTTTGTAAAAACCTCGGACACTGATAAGAATATTCATAGGGTATCGATTGATAAAGCCAATGAGTTGCACATCTCTCCTCTGCCCCTCTCTCCCTTTCCCTCTCCCTCTCCCTCTCTCCTGCGCTGTCTCTGTGTGTCTATAAGAGAAGCTGAAAGGTTAATGGATAAAAATGACCAAAACCTGAAACAATAGTCAATACATTCTGTATTAAGAAGGTTGGTGATGATTGCAGAAGAGTCTCCATCTATCCCAAATTTATCTCTATGACAGTTAACATTTTCACATTGTTACATTGTTAATGTGCACAATGACCAAATATTAAACTCTTGTTTGATGTTTGTAGAGATCGGAAGCAGTATGGGACGATTGTTCCCATTTTAGCTGTTAACTAGGGAGGCCTTGAGGACCTCGGACAGTGGAATCCCGACCTGCAAGGATGCACATGTACAGTTTATAATCAGCCCAGGTTTTTTCTCTTTTGTTCTTTATTTACTTATTTTTCTGTCACAGTCCTGCAAAAGGGAAGAGAATGGTTGTTGTCCAAGTCAGTATTCGTACGCTCTCTTTCTCTTATCTATTCACTGCTTGGCACAGAGGTCTCTCCTGTCACCATCCGACCTCAAACGAGCTGAATTAAGCACATTTTGTCAAATGTATTATTGTGTGCATTACTGGAGCACATTTTAGTGCTAATGAAGTGTGATCCCATTGCTTCCAAGTAGAATTAATACAAATTAGAGTATGGCTGCAGTAATCAATAAAGACAAAATGTCAGTCAAAAATGCAATCAAAATGAGGTACTCGAGATACGCTCTAGCACAATCATTTCCGCTGATTTATATTGTAATGTTTTGCTCATTTTTAAGGTAGTGTATGGACAGTGCATATAGTGTGTAGGCAAAAAAAGGCCTATGCACACACACACATATACACACATACACACACACACACACACACACACACATGTACACAGCCGCCATATTGGCTCAAAGTAAGGGGCAGCTGACTTCTGAGGCTACAAGACTGGATCCACTGTCAGGTAAACCAAACTGAACAAAAACACATTTTGAATCCTCTGTTCCCAGTGATAATAGTCATTATTTATGATAGCTGCCATTTTAACATTATGCTTTGACGCCCAGTTCGGCGTAATCTATGTGTTAGTTCATGAGGTAGTTTGCAGGACGACTAAATGGATTCCTGCCCTGGCTGGGTAGAAGCATGCAAAGCCATGCAAAATCAAATGATGCTGGGAAATTGTGCAGAAGGAGTAAAGTCACGTGGCACACAATTAACCACTATGGAATCCCATTCATCAAAAACCACCGGGCCTCATTTACAAATCTTCTACGAACAAATCTGTTCTTACGACTTTCTTTAATACGTTTTTACAAACATTTTGGAATTAACTGATGTTTGCTTTCTGAGCTTTTGTTCTACCTGAGAAAAAAATCCCAAGTAAGACGAAAACATTGGTGAATGCCAGACTGTTCATGAAAACATTTTAAAGAAAGTCTTAAGAACAAATTTGTCCGTAGAATGGTTGGCCCACTGTTGTCAAAATCAATGTCACACTGCTTCTGCCTCCCAAAATGGCAACCCACAGGAATGCTGTTGTCAAATGACAAGCCATCTCAACACATATCACCATTTACTCTCCAACAGTGGGACCAGTCAGTGACTGCATTTAGGGATACTGTATGTGTAGAAAGGGACGCATAGGTCAAGTCCATATTTTAAATATGATGGTTCAGTGTATTCAGATTTTCTTAGGTGTATATCTTGTGTTGTTCAGGAATGCAAAACAAAATGGTGCTTCAACTAAAATATGTTTGGAGAGATGTGTAATACTAATTCATGACATATCACCATTTTGTGAGAGTCAACATGTAGACCCAATCCTTCAGCCAGTCATTAATCCTACCAAAAGCTCTTTATATTTGTGTCTAGAAGCCAATTATTTGCTTAGATCTTCTGATAATGGCCAGGGACGGGTAGATTAATGTACCCATATAACAATATTAAGACTAGTGCACTGGCCCAGTGCTCACTCAAAATCAATGACTGGTGAGATCGAGACTGACTCTTGCTCAACAGGAATATATTTATGGGGCAATTATTTCCTTATAAGCATTTAATTAACAGGGAGCCCTTCCTGACTAGAATTCGGAACCCAGCACCCAAAAGAAGTGACATTCTGAACCCAGCACCCAAAAGAAGTGACATTCTTAACCCTACACCCAAAAGAAAAAGTCACATTCTGAATCAAAGTCATTGTTTGCATCTCCATCTACATTTCACTGCTGTTGTTGTTCACTCCTTCCTTAGAATTTGAAAACAGGAGAAGGTCCACTTTTATTTTTTATTTAGGGCATGTATGTGTCACCCTTCCAGCCCAAACAACTTTGGCTGCAGATCTTCAAAGCAACTTTTTTTTTTGTGGAACAGAATAAAATTATGAAAAGAAGGTGAAACTCGGATGAGGGGGAAAGAAATGAAAGAAGAAAAAAGAAGAAGTGACTGAGACTGCCGTGCACTCGCTCGGTTTTTACTGCACGGAGGCGACCTTGGTGCAGCACGCAGCAACTGGAAGCAGGCGGTCGGCCTGTGAACATGTTCGCCCTGACAAATCAGCATTCGGCTCAAGATGAAATGTGACAAGCACAACCGTTAGAGGCCGCGCAAAAATAGTCACCATACGGCCACAACAAGCTTGGGTGACAGAACTTAGGTTACATGTCTGACAGGATCGCCTTTCAACAAGCAAAGCAGAGAGGGAGAGAGGAAGGCATGGAACATAGAAAATATTCAGTTCCACTTTTCTGTTTGTTTTTATTGACATTTTCTTTTTCTCACCAGCTACTTGTTGAGAACATACAAATATTCAAGTTTACCTTCAGTCAGGATTAAACAAAAAGCCAAAAAAAGCACTTTTACCGTTAAATAACAATAAAGTAAAAATGCAAAACCCAATCTCACTAGATCAAAACAAGAGCATTTCTAATTTTACAATTTAATAGACAACTTGTATCAACATAACCCTGAATAAATATGAGAAAATGAAAAACTGAAAAATTACTTTTCCTGATAACTTTTATGAGAATTGCTTATGATGGGAGAATATGCTATAAGTGGCTTCAACCATAATTTTATTTACATCAGTTAATTTTTTATTTGCAGATTAGAGTTTAATCTGACCGCAAGCAAACATTATAGTTCTGTCACGTAGAGCAATTAGACCCCAGTGTTAATGAAAAGGTCAGCATTTTTCACTCATTTACTTTCAATGAGCTGTTTGGCATTATCTATAATACATTATATTAATGTGGAAAACACACACTATTTAATGATTTTGGGCATTTTCTTAAGGAGCATGAGTGTTAAATTGGCACCGGATAGTAATACCAGAAAGCCTGCAGACTTTTTGCATCTATAATTTTTTTCCAGGAATAAACAAACAGGTTGCACATTTGTGTCTGGTTTGAACGGTAAATGCAAAAGGTTGGACCTCAAAACATAAAAAAACATTGGCTGCTGTGATTGTAGTTTAAATTATTATAGGTCATATCTATCGCTGAGGATGCTCGGTGCAGCTAAAATGTTGAGAGTCAAGAGTCAATGTAGATCTATGTTCGCATCCGTTTCGTCATCTATAATGAGGAACAGTGGTTAAGAGGCAGTGGCGGCACCAGCATTGGGCCTGACGGGCCTGGCCCGCCCACTTTTATGATGGCCCATCCAAAAAAATATATTATTATGCTTTCTATGTCCGTATCATGCCACTTTATGAGATATAGGCAATAAACTTTTTAACCTATAAAAAGCTAGCATCCACTGACTGAGCCAATCACAGCTGAACACAGCACACATTAGCCTACTCCAGTAGTACAGTTGTAGTGTGCCTAGCAAACCTGCATGATGTGCATATCAAACCTCTTGCTGGGCCCATGTCACCATCGAAATTTGAGACACTCATTAAGCGAAAGACAAAACGTACTTCTGTGTTTCAATCATGAAACTCTGTCAATAGAGTCTGCTTTATATATCTTTAAATAAGAAAACTCACCTCTGTCATGGCTAGCCTACTAGGCTACATTTTTTTTATACAATAGTCTCATCATGTAATCTATTCAATTCAATAATTTGTGGTCATTTCTTTTGGTATTAGTGCTATTTCTAATATGCAGAGAGATATTTCTGGGAAATGTCTGCGTCGGCTATGTTGTTGTCCAATAAGTGTCCATTTTCTATCATGTGATGATGCAGAATTACATAGCCTAACTGTTTTGGCGGTGACATTTTAAGGTCAGCTAGCTAGGGTTAGTTTTTGACTGGTCATTCATAGCTTTTATGGGATGTCTGAGCACTGAGCACTTATGAAAATAAGATTATTACTTTACCAGCGTACTGTCCAATTTAAACTAAACAAATTCAACACTCTCTCAGTCTTAACTGGCCCGCTCACAAATGACCTTGGCCGACCCATGATGTAAATTCTACCGCCGCTACTGGTAAGAGGGCAATTCTCTGTACCTGAAAGTCTTACAGTCAAATCCAAGATGTTGAATGTATTGTATTAGATTAAAAGCCTCTAATCTGCTAATCTGTAATAAGTACTAAAACTCTTAATAAAACTAAAACAGTTTATATATACACTAACTGTGTTTAATACTGATGACAAAATAAGCTGATACAGTGAAAATAGGGCTGAAAAGTATGTTCATAATTAATTGTAAATACTACTCGTTATATCATAATAACATTCTACATGGACAATGTATATGGACAATGTATATGTATATATAAGGATGCTGCTCATAAATATAATGTATGTTTGAGCATGAATTATGCTACCAAACCATGCCTACACAGAAACTGCAAAATGGGGAATATACAAAATGGGGAGGAGAGAGAGAGAGAGACAGAGAGAGAGAGAAAGAGAGAGAGAGAGAGAGACCACAGTGTATAAATAAATACCCACATCATCAACAGCACAGAGGGAGAGTCAGGGAATGGTTTTGTGGGTTGTGGCAATAAATCATATTGCTTCGAGACTTCTGTTTCAGATGCAGTAGTCCTAGAGTGCTGCACTGGGGAGTTTTAACCATTTTTCTCAATGCCCCACTCCCCCACTTCCCACTAACTCATCGCTGCCCCACCCTCTGCCACCCCCCCATCCAGTCTTCACTGTCCTCACACCACAGGACAACTAGCAGGTGCCCCAAACCCTGTCCCATCTGTCTCTGAACCAGGATCTGGAGAGTTACTGAAATCTCCCAGCTCCATTTGCCAATAATTCCAATCAAAGCCGATTGGCCAGACTCAAAACACCATTTAAACAAAAATAAAATTAACATTAAAAAAATAATTAGTGTAATGCAATGCATGTAAAAGCAAATCCCAATTTCAGCCATTTCAAATGTTTTAGAACCATTCTCTTGCTGTACAATTTTCATCAATTCATCAATTCATCAATTCATCTATATCATCTTGTTCTACTTGTTCTAATTACTGCAACTCCATGTGTATATTAAAAACACTGTCATGCACATGTGCGCACACACACACACACACACACACACACAGTGAGATGCAGAGAGCGAGAAAGAGAGAAAGAGAGAATGAGAGAGAGAGAGAGAGAGAGAGAGAGAGAGAGAGAGAGAGCTGCTGACTCAGGAACTTCCTCTTCAGAAAAGCAAATTTGGGCCTCGTGCGCCACATTTGCAGCACACCTAAGTTTGAAGGAAGTTATTTAAATTATTTAAATAAACACTGCCTCTCAATTACTGCTCTTTTTATCAATAAGAAAGAACATCATCTGTGTAGAACAGCAACAAAAGATACAGGAAAAATAATCAAATGATAACATTATTTTACACAAAATCAGCAAGACCTCAGTTCCACAAATACAGTACTTTTTTCCCATTTGTATCGTACTCTGAGCCTCACTAATTTCAAGACCTTGAATAAAATGCTAGTGATAAATCAGACCTGTCACTGCAAAAATACACACAAATTCATCATGGGATTAGCATTCTAGTTTTATTCATTTCTTTTTTATTCATACTCTCTGCCTCTTTGCTCTTGTCCTCTCGCTCCCTCTCCATTCTTTTTCAAGCAGGTCATGGCTCCTCCTCCAATGTTTCAACAGCACTGATGTATCAGCCACTCAACTGATGCAGGTGACCTGTGGTAGTATTATAATAATAATAATATACTCTTTATGTATAATTTCTGTACTAGTGCTGTCGATGATGTGGTAATATTAACTAAAATCAAGTGTATTTTTGGCCTTTTTATTATTTTTTGGTTTTTTATTTTTGGTTTGGAGAAAATCATGATTTATAGAGCTTTCCAAATTAATAGATAGCTACATCACAAAATAAATGTCTAAGATTTTTGTTTTTTATTACTTACTTATACAAATATTCTACCTAACACAGCTTGTACTGCTATTTTTATTTAACACAATTATTATTATTATTAGCAATAGCCCCCTATGTACGTGTCCACTATAGGTCCAGCTGTTGATATGTGATACTACACTGCTCAAAAAAAGTAAGGGAACACTTAATCAACACAGTAGAACACCAAGTCAATTAAACTTCTGGGATATCGATCTGTCCAGTTAGGAAGCGTAAACGATTGTGAATCAATTTCACCTGTTTTGGTGCAAATGAAAGTGACAACATGTGGACAGGAGAGGCAACAACAAGACAACCCCCAAAAAGTAAGTGGTTTTGCAGGTGGTGGCCACAGACCATTTCTCTCTCCTTATCCTTCCTGACTGATTTTTCTCTAGTTTTGCATTTTGCTAGTGCCCTTGTCACTACTGGTAGCATGAGGCGGTACCTGCAGCCCATTCAGGTTGCACAGGTAGTCCAGCTCCTCCAGGATGGCACGTCCATACGTGCCGTCGCAAGAAGATTTGCTGTGTCTCTAGCACAGTCTCAAGAGCGTGGAGGAGATACCGGGAGACGGGCCATTACACGAGGAGAGCTGGACAGGGCCGTAGAAGGGCAACAACCCAGCGGCAGGACCGGTATCTGCTCCTTTGTGCGAGGAGGAACAGAAGGAGCACTGCCAGAGCCCTATAAAATGACCTCCAGCGGGCTACTCGTGTGCATGTTTCTGACCAAACTGTCAGAAACAGACTCCATGAGGGTGGCATGAGGGCCCGACGTCCTGTAGTGGGACCTGTGCTCACAGCCCGGCACCGTGCAGCTCGATTGGCATTTGCCAGAGAACACCAGAATTGGCAGGTTCGCCATTGGCGCCCCGTTCTCTTCACAGATGAGAGCAGGTTCACACTGAGCACAGACAGACGTGAAAGAGTCTGGAGACGCCGTGGTGAATGTTATGCTGCCTGCAACATAATCCAGCATGACTGGTTTGGTTTAATTGACATGGTGTTATACTGTGATGATTAAGTGTTCCCTTAATTTTTTTGAGCAGTGTATTACAAGCACATTTTTCAGCATTACAAAATCACATGCAGTACAGTCGCTGAAAAGTGCTCACACATGCACATTTTTTTAAATACAAAACACAGTATTTGTAGTAGTACTAGCTTCTACATTAGTGTTGTGTAAAATAAATACACCCACATAGGCTCCACACCAAGGTGTTACAATTCAGACTTCATGGTGAAGCGATGCCTCTTCCTCGGCTATACTCTTAAGAGAATTCACTGCACCATAGTGGAGAACAGAGATTTCAATTCATTCAACATTACGTGCTTCCCTGAATTTCAGAGCGGTGGAATTATAGATAGGATGTGAGAGCATTCAGTTTCACACTGTTCCACTCATCCCCAATCTATACTTTGACATTCTTCAGCAAGAAGTATGCAGGAAGTGGATTCATTTTTCAATGTTTGAAAATGGCTGCTAGGATTTTATGGATCATGCTGTCATGCGCACCTGAGCAACATTTTATGACTGTATACCGTTCTCTCACACTTTCTCTTAAATATAAAGTACAAGCTTTGTTGGGTAGAATATTTGTATATATAAGTAATAATAAACTAAAAGTTTAAACTTTTATTTTGCGATGTAGCTATGTGGCCTATTAAGTTGGAAAGCTAGATAAATCATGCTTTTTTCCAAACCAAGCCCATAAATACACATGGATTGATTTTATTCAATATTAGCACCATAAACAGCACTGGTACATACATTATACATAAAGAGTATATTTTTACTTTGCTGCCATAAATATTTGTATGACGATTTGTGAGCCCAGTCTGAGCCTTGCAAGGACATTTAAGATACAATATGTCCTCACATTGAAATTTGAGAAAAAGGGGCTGATGCCATACCATTATTTCCCCGGATACTACTTCATGTCCATTGGGGTTTCAGTGAGCATTCCCCATGTAAATGAAGATGTGACTGAGCATATTCAGATAACACCTCCATTGATAAAAAAAAGCACAGGAAAATGTGTAGTCAGTGCAGTCAAAAAACCAAAAGGTATATAGATTTAGATTCACTAGCACAGGGGTGGCCAATTCCAGGCCTCGCGGGCCGGTGTGTATGCAGGTTTTTACTGCCACCAGTTACCACGGTTCAATCAGCTAATTAGTCATACACACAATCACCGATTCACTTGTAAATTACAGAACGATAAAATGCTACAATACACGCATTGACGCATACCGGCACAAGAACATTCATCAGCTGCTTTTCATATCGCGGATATGTAGATTAAAATATCAGATCGTGTAAACGATTGGGCTAATTAAATAATTGTTAACTGACGGCAGCAAAAACCTGCATACACACCGGCCCGCGAGGCCTGGAATTGGCCACCCCTGCACTAGCATGTATTCACTAGCAGCTTCTGCCTGCCTCTGCCCAACCCATCTTTCTCTCTACTCACCCTGTATCTTTATTTCTACTCACCCCACCTTTCTCTATACTCACCCTGTATATTTCTCTCTACTCACCCCACCTTTCTCTCTACTCACCCTGTATCTTTCTCTCTACTCACCCCGTATCTTTCTCTCTACTCACCCTGTATCTTTCTCTACTCACCCTGTATCTTTCTCTCTACTCACCCTGTATCTTTCTCTCTACTCACCCTGTATCTTTCTCTCGACTCACCCCGTATCTTTCTCTTTACTCACCCCGTATCTTTCTCTCTACTCACCCTGTATCTTTCTCTCTACTAACCCCGTATCTTTCTCTCTACTCACCCCGTATCTTTCTCTCTACTCACCCCGTATCTTTCTCTCTACTCACCCTGTATCTTTCTCTCTACTCACCCCATATCTTTCTTTCTACTCACCCTGTATCTTTCTCTCTACTCACCCTGTATCTTTATTTCTACTCACCCCACCTTTCTCTCTACTCACCCCACCTTTCTCTATACTCACCCTGTATATTTCTCTCTACTCACCCCACCTTTCTCTCTACTCACCCTGTATCTTTCTCTCTACTCACCCCGTATCTTTCTCTCTACTCACCCTGTATCTTTCTCTCTACTCACCCTGTATCTTTCTCTCTACTCACCCTGTATCTTTCTCTCTACTCACCCTGTATCTTTCTCTCTACTCACCCTGTATCTTTCTCTCTGTATCTTTCTCTCTACTCACCCTGTATCTTTCTCTCTACTCACCCTGTATCTTTCTCTCTACTCACCCCATATCTTTCTTTCTACTCACCCTGTATCTTTCTCTCTACTCACCCTGTATCTTTCTCTCTACTCACCCTGTACCTTTCTCTCTACTCACCCTGTATCTTTCTCTCTACTCACCCCGTATCTTTCTCTCTACTCACCCTGTATCTTTCTCTCTACTCACCCCGTATCTTTCTCTCTACTCACCCCGTATCTTTCTCTCTACTCACCCCGTATCTTTCTCTCTACTCACCCCGTATCTTTCTCTCTACTCACCCCGTATCTTTCTCTCTACTCACCCCGTATCTTTCTCTCTACTCACCCCGTATCTTTCTCTCTACTCGCCCCGTATCTTTCTCTCTACTCACCCTGTATCTTTCTCTCTACTCACCCCGTATCTTTCTCTCTACTCACCCCGTATCTTTCTCTCTACTCACCCCGTATCTTTCTCTCTACTCACCCCGTATCTTTCTCTCTACTCACCCCGTATCTTTCTCTCTACTCGCCCCGTATCTTTCTCTCTACTCACCCTGTATCTTTCTCTCTACTCACCCCGTATCTTTCTCTCTACTCACCCCATATCTTTCTTTCTACTCACCCTGTATCTTTCTCTCTACTCACCCTGTATCTTTCTCTCTACTCACCCCGTATCTTTCTCTCTACTCACCCCGTATCTTTCTCTCTACTCACCCCGTATCTTTCTCTCTACTCACCCCGTATCTTTCTCTCTACTCGCCCCGTATCTTTCTCTCTATATTCTAGAGCAGATGACAATGCAGTGTTCCCTGCTTTTCCCCTCTTGTTTTCCGTTGGTGGGGAGAATGATTATGCGAGCAGAAAGTAAGATCCATCAATATGTCACGCTCTTGTTTCCTGGCCCTCAAAGGAATGACTCCCTCTTAACCAGCAATACGTTCCCCAGCAAAAATAATAACAATAATTGAGCTTGGCTTGATTTAACATTTCTGTTATTTGATAACAATCTGAGAAGTATTTTAAAAGTTTGTTCTTGTATAATGCTGTGTGACCTCCCTTGTACGTATGACCTTGCCATGAAATTATATTAATATTGCAACGGTCGTATTGCAGCGGCAGATGATAGACTGGGTTCTTGCTTTGCAACCCCTCAAAGAACTGCATAGTTCAGAGGATCCACAATGAAATATCTACCGCCTGCTTTCCTTCACTACCTCCTCTCTCACCTTCCCTGTGTCGGCACGATCAGAGCCATATTTCCACTGCTCACTGAAGAGGCATAGAGCACGCACTGCGTAATCTCCCCTGCGCAATGATCAGATGGCTTTGTCAGTGAGTAAAATAACTGCCCCCTATACCCTTACCAAATTTCATCAAGGCTCTGAGTACCCCCCACACACTCCCTCTCTTAGCCCTGCCAAAAGCGCTGTTGTTAGGAAATGAGGGCAATGGGTAAAGGGCGAGGAACTAACACTTGAGCTGATCAGAGAAGGGAAAGCAACTGCCACTACTCAAATGGTAAGGTGGAACAAATACATTACAATGGGCAAAAGTGTCATGGCCACGCCTTAATGCACCATCCGAAGCACAAGTAACACCACTGCACCATCATAAATATGCACATGAAACACACACACACACACAAACTCAAAATACACACCTACACACACAAAATACACACACACACACACACACAATACGCACACACAGGCGCGCACACAAAATACACCCACACAGGCGCACACACAAAATACACACAAAATACACACACACCTACACACACAAAATACACACACACACACACACACACACACATACACACACACAATACACACACACAAGAGTGCACACAAAATACACGCCTACACACACACAATACACACACACACACAAAATACACACACAGGCGCACACACAAAATACACACACACACACACACACACACCTACACACACAAAATACACACACACACACACACAGACACACATGTATGTTATAGAGTATGTACAATGACCTCCATAGAAACAAAACATTTGCCAGTACCCTCCCTATAAAATTACATCTAGACCAGTTATTCATAGAAAAAAGGGTTTTTTACCCTCTTGTTACAAGAGACACGTTTAAATTTAGAACCGTCTATTGATTCCAAACCGACACACTACACTACCACTGTCTGGGGCTTATAATTCAGATTCGGTCTTTGAGATTGGCTAAATTATTTTTGTCATTAAATCTCTGCTGGGGCAAATAGCACACATGAGCATGAACATACAGTGACTGATGCGGGAGGCAGATGTCCGTCTGTTACCCTCCCTCAAATGACTTTACACATGCATGCCTTGAATAGGGGACACTGAACCCCAAAACAACAGCACATATGAGAGGTGCTCTCCTGTCCTCTGTACTGTGATGGACCATTGAGTGAGAAGTCTGGAGCATGCCCAGTTTGGAAAGAAAAATCAGAAGGAGGGCAAAAAAATAAAAATCTGGGAACCAGAGACTATTTGTATCTGGATCACTTAACCTCCTGTGTTCCACCCTGACCCCTCCTACAAACACCATCTGGTTGCCATGGCTTCAGTGCCAATATGTGATGTCATACCATGGCCAGAGCATGCTGTTTTAATTACATACCATGCTTGCAAAATTACCTGAGAAATTTGCCCTTGACACTGTCCCAAATAATTCAGGTTCATCTAGGGTCTGCTGTTAAGAAACTCAATGTCACATTTTGTCATTTATGTTTGACCTCTATTACATTTTTTTTTCTTTTTTTCATTCTTTTTTGCCATAAAACATGCTTCTCTTTTTGTTAAAATGACCTGAAATCAGCTGTGGGGATTCTTTATGTTTCATTTTTTTAAATTTGTTTTTTATTTTTACCCTCGCCAACTTGTAATGTTGAGAAGGATTATTTTTCACCTCATTTCTCTTCTTTTCTCTTTTTGAATGTGCAGCTGTTGAAGTTATGTTCCTCAGGGAGAGCTTTAACTGCATCTTTGAGAAGAAGAAAAACAGCACAAATAAGCAAACATTATGCGTTTGGTGTCTCCTGCAGTCTGTCTCCCTGGACTTGCTTTAAGGGCTTTGCTTTGCAGGCAAGCGGAGCAGAAGCAGTGCACCGACACACAAACACCATCGACTTTTCACACGGAGAGTGACCAACAGGAAGAGGAGGTGGGATGAACCGAGTTTGAAGTTCACTTTTACTCCTATGTGTGTTATGAGATGGCAGATATTTGTAAATGACATTTATTTTGATATGACTGTGTTGCAGCAGCTGTGAGGATTTGTTTCTCCCCTTCCCTGACCCTCTCCTCTTTGCACTACCCCACGCACTATGGTCTGTTGGGATGTGAATAAATACATGTTCTTCTTAGATCATTTTTACACAGCAGCATTGTCACCGAGTTAAATAAACAGGTAGGCAACAAATAAGAACAGGTTTGTTTATGAGACCCCTCCCCCCCCACACGCACACACACTCGCGCACGCACGCACACACACACACACGCACACACACACACACACACGCGCGTGCACGCACGCACGCACGCACGCACACACACGCACGCACACACACACACACACACACACACACACAAGAGAGCTGAGGAACCTCATTGCCTCCTCCTGCTGTTGCTTCCCTGTTCTTCACTTTATGACTCAGCTTTAAAAAAGACTTGTTCTGGTTTTTTTCATAAATAATTACACACATTATCAGTTTACCACCTGTTTCTCTATACAATACCATGATTAAGGTATATTTCTTCCTCCCCTTTTGGAAAAAAAAACAGCAGGTAAGAGGCTGTTCATGCCTCATGACAGCATGGAATAAAAGATTGGTACACACATCAACTTCTATTAATTTCTACCAAATAAAGCAGAGGTGCATTGGTGCTGATGTGGCTCTGTTTTTTCAGCGAGCACAAAAAAATCTCTATTAAGGCAGCGATGATGATGATTATGATGATGATGATGATGACGATGAAGATTATTATAATAATGATGACGACGATGATGATTTGTGATGAAAGGCCTGGGCACAGGAATCACACACATTTTCGACTAGGGTATTTCTTCCGACTCGTGTCTGTATGAGCACCATTCTGCCGATATTATTAGCTATAGCTCAAGGGTCCAGTCACGCTATCTGATAAATGCCAGACTGCCCTGCGACTCTGCCCTTTGGTCCACTTGCATTTCAGGAGCTTTGTTAGGTTGTTGTCCTCTGTTTCAGTTTTTTTCCTGTGGCTATAATATGTGTTTCATGAGCACAAAGTAGTCTGACCTCCAGCTGTTATCCTGGAGTCCACTTGATTCTTTTCAAGCTATTTCTTAGTAATTGTAATTATTATAATTTTTTATTTTTTTACATGTATGAAACTTTATTTTTTGACATTCTATGTTGTCTTCTTATAATACTTGTGTGTATTCAATATTGAAACAATATTCACTGTATCAGTGTATAAGGCTATCTATTTAAGGGGTTTAATAATTATAATAGCGAGTCCCTGCACAGCACTATGCATAGCCTGGGGTAAGCATTCGCTCAAGAATTGCAGGTGACAGGCTATTATGTTAAGTCCAGAACATAATGCAGATTTCCATTCATAATAATAATAATAATAATAATAATAATAATAATAATAATAATAATAATAATAATAATAATAATCATCATAATCATAATAATGCCTTGCATTTATATAGCCCTTTTCTCACACTCAGAGTGCTTTACAGTGATGAAGGGTAAACTCACCCACCTGGTGCTACACTAAAGCCATAATGTCCAAAGAATATTTGGTGGTACTTAAAAATATACATCTTTTTTTACATTTTTTGAAAAAATTATTTAGAATTTTTTTTCAAAAATGTAAAAAAAGATGTATATTTTTAAGTACCACCAAATATTCTTTGGACATTCTGGCTTTAGTGTAGCACCAGGTGATCACAAAGCTCACGGCAACTTTAAAAGATGGCCACCACTATATTTATCTTTAGAAATGCAGTTTACCGGATGCTTTCATTTCCCATTTAAAGCTTGCATGAGGCATGTGAGCCGTTTACGCAGCTGCCAGTGAAACATACTGTCTTTAAATTGCTGCATAGATCTCCTCTGCAGTCAGGCCACACAAATGCGTACACGCACGCACGCACGCACGCACGCACGCACGCACGCACACACACACACACAGACACACACACACACACACACACACACACATACACACAAACATGCACACATGCACAGATCTTTCCTTTCCCACACACACACATATACGCGCGCACACACACACACAGGCGCATTCCTGCATGTGACACTGCACATGAGAGAGGGAGGACAGCAGTACTGCTGCTCTGTTCTTCTGAAGATTACTGAATGGGGTTTACAGCCATCAAATGTAATCCAATTCTAAAATCCTGTTATTATAGAATGATATGACATTATACAGATGGATTTACAGAGAATGTAATGGATGGACAGATACATAAAAGTTACTACAATGCAGCAGATTATTATGACAACCTTATAACACACACACACACACACACACACTTTTTCCCAGGAGCTCTTGAGCGGCGGAGATTGCCTCTTTAAGGTGGAAATCAATATCTTTTCTTTTCCCATCTCTCCCCTCCTCCCATCCTCTCGGTTCGCTCTCTCACTCTCTCTCTCTCTTTCTCTTTTTCTCTCTCTCTCTCTCTCTCTCTCTCTCTCTCTCTCTCTCTCTCTCTCTCTCTTTCTCTTTCTCTAAAGGCATGCTCCCTCTGCAGAACTGCTTCCTCATCAGTTGTGGGACAACTGAACACACCCCCACCCACCCACAGACACACACGCACACACATACGTGCGCATGCACACACATACACACATAGGCCTATGCATACACACACACGTACACGTATATGCAAATAAACAGATACAGACACCCACATACACAAACACATGCACAATTCTTCGGCCTACCTGCAAACCCCCCCCCGCCCCCCCCCTCTCTCTCTCTCACTCTCTCACTCTCATGACCATACATAGCTGAGACTGGGATTGTCACCCAATCTCTGCCTGCCTGTCTGCCATGGCTCAGTGGCTGGGGGCTGGAATGGGGCTGGGGGGGGGGGGGGAAGTCCGGACACCTCTTTATTTGGGTTGGCTAAAAATAAGTGGGGATGATTGAGTTTAGCGGATGGCAGTGTGGGGTGCAGGTGTGTATGGGGGAGGAGAAAGCAGAACTGGGAGACATGGGTGTTGATGGGGGGTGGGAGACAGCGCAGGCAACAGTAGTCTATCCACAGAGAGAGTGATCACAACCCCCCCCCCCCCCCCCAACCCCCAACCTATTCCCTACCCTGCCCTCTACACCCACCCTGTAACTCGGCAATCTACACTTGACAGGCTATTTTTTGCCACGCTTCACTAAATATGGCCAGGGAGGGACCCGGTGCGGGCAAGTGTGAGCGCTGAGCGTGAGGAGGGGTGTAGGCAGGGACAGGGGAGTGCGTGTCTGTCATGCCTGCCGGGATATATAAACCCTGGGAAAGTGGGTGTTTATTCCGATTACAGTGCTGAACCAATCTGTCTGTGGGCTTCTTTTCTTCCACCTTTTATTTCCGCCAGTACAAATTTGAAACTGTGTAAATTCATACACATAATTACAGAAGACACTTGAGAATTTTTTATTTTGTTTTATTCATCGCCTGCCGCTTTCTCACTGCTCCAGGATCAGTTGACTATTTTTCTTTTTTTTCTTTGGGTCCGTTCTTTACTCCAGCTTGGTTGTTTGACCTCTTTTCTGGGCGCACACCTTTGGATGTGAAGTGTAGGGAGGAGTGGTGTGGGACAGGGTGATCATTACAGAGGGGAGATGGGGAAGGAAAGGGGGAGAGACTGGAGGTTTGGAGAAAAAACCTCTGTGAGCTGCTTCTTTCTGCCGCTTTCTTACCCCGAAGCTCTAGGGAAACTCTGTCTCTCTCTCTTTCTCTCTCTTTTTTTCTCTCTCTCTTTCTCTCTCTCTCTCTCTCTCTCTCTCTCTCTCCCTCTCCCTCTCTTTCTCCCAGCTTTGTCCTTCAGCTCTGCACATCGTCCACCCTCACACTCTATCGTTCCTCTATTTCTCTCATCGTTATGTTTTATTTAGCTAACTCTGATTGGACAGTTTGCGAGAAAGCGATGGCAGTGATTAGGCGCATTTCCTTTTAGAGAAAAAATATATATACTGCACCCATAAGATTTTTTATTTATTTATTTTTCATTTAAATGGGCTGAAATGACTGGGCGCTTCTTGGAAGGGCCTTTTTCTTCTTCCCTTCCTCCTCAACCCCTTCTGCCTTCTCTTCTCCCCTGCCCCATATGAGAGATTGACCATGAGTGCTGTCAGACGGCGTGCGGGGAGTGCGGTACGTTACCGCCTCTCTGACCCTCCTCCCTCCTTGCATCCCTAACTCTCAAAAGCTGATTCAGCTCCATACAACGGACGGACTCTCCGCTGACTGCTCCACACAGGCTGCTGCTCCCGCCGCTAGAACATCGTCACACCGGTACGTGCATGTGTGTGTGTATGTATGTGCGTGTGCGTGTGTGTGTGTGTGTACGGTCTGTCTGACAGCTCTCCTTCTCCCTTCTCCCTCCGTGCGAAGGCGCTGTGATTCGGACACTTTCATGGCGACAGCTGAGAGCGGGGCTGCTGCCCGCCAGCATCCTGCGCTTGTCAAAGTTGTTTTAGCTCACATGAAGGCCGGCATGTCGGCTGCACCACGCTCTAACTGAACCGGGTGAATGCGACGCCTTTTCAAGAGCGTATAGGGAAGGGAAGCCTTTCTGCTAGTAGTGGCTTTCAGGATGATGGTGAAGCATATGTGCTGAGCGAGATTTTGCTGTTTTTTTGTATTTTCACTCCCTCCCCAACCCAATTTGCATTGCGTTTTTTATCTCTTATTTTTTTATGAACATGGGCTGATATGTTATGAAGAGAAAAAAAATTGCTTTTTATTTTATCTCTTTTTTCTCTCTTCCCCTCTTTTCTGTAACACACTGCATAAAAAATATTTTAAAAAACTGCAGAGCCAGCAGTCCACATTCCACATTGGAATGATCTACATTGAAACGTTAGACCTTTGACACGCGATCACTTTGCAAGGTTAGAGAGAGAGCCTTTTAAACGCAGCCCACAGGACAGAATATGGTAGGTTTAATGGACACGGACAGAATAATGGGCTCAGGAAAAATGTTTGTCCTTTTTTCTTGTCTTAATGTCTCTCTGCTGTTTGACAAAACAGAAAGTTAGACTAACTTCTTCCTGTCCAAGAATTGACTCCCGTCTTTCACTCATAGAGTTCTTAGCTTTTTCAGAAAATTACAGGGATGATGCATAAATGATCAGTTTTTGCATTATTTTAATTACATGTTATGTTGGTTTCTAAAAACATTGATGGTTTTGGCTGTTTTGGTATTATTATTATTATTATTATTATTATTATTATTATTATTATTATTAGTATGTTTAAGGGTGCATTCAAAAATGTATATGGATCTATGTGTGCTGTCATTTGAGATGCGATGATAAGTGGTAGCCAGCAGATTGAGTGTGTGCCCATGTAACTGGAGATGGGGCTTGCTGGTGAAAGGGGCTGACTCCAGTTCTGGGAAGAAAGTGAGGGAGTGGAGGTAACAGGGGAGAGCTCTGTTTGTCTCCGTCCTTAGGTATGAGACTCACAGGGTGTGCATGGGGGACTGGAGGTATTGGAGGGATAAGCCAGGGGAACCAGATGGAAAGACTACAGCTGAACTCAGATAAGACATTGTGACTTTGGGAGTAAAAGAGACAGCGCTGAGGTTTTTCCGTTTTTTTCTCTCTCTCTTTGTCTATTGCTTTTCTATTTCTGTCTTCCTCCCGCTCTCAAATACTTCCATAGGAAAAAAAACTAGATATTTCTATGTTAGAAACAGAAATTACCTACGGACATGTATTTTACTTATAGATACCATAGGGTTTACAGGCAGCGGACTGGTGTAGCGGTTGCATGTTCAAATCTGAGTGGAAGGACACATTTCTGCTGTACCCTTGAGTAAAAGCTGCTTTAACCCAGTTTCTCATGCTATATAAATGGACTGCGGTGTGTGTAAGATGCGAAAATTGCAAATTACCTGGTTTTGGGTGCTGGAACTAAAGAGTGGAGAAGTGCAAGAGACATTCCATTTAATCTCAGTCTAATTTGCCATGGTACCTTGCCTTATTTATTTATTTACTTATTTACTTATCTATTTAAAAAATGGTACCCCTACAATCCACTTGATAGGCAGTAGTGGAGCATAGATGTGCTTCATTTGTGGTAATGGGGAAGTGGCAGGAGAAACAAGGGGTCTCCTACAGTTATTATCCTGGGCCGTGATTTACACAAACCTGCTTCTCATTGACAGTAAAGGAAGGAATGAAACCAGCGTGATTTATGAGGAGGACTTTTAGCTTAATTACTCACAAGACACACTGATATACGCAGTGCTGGGATCGTGTGTTAAAAGCAAGGAGCTGTGCGTCCGCGCGCTAGGCTAACGCAACGCTCGCCATTGCGTAAGAATAGTTTAACTTGTTTTTTTTTGTTGTTGTTTTTTTTGATAATATGAATACAATTTGAATCAAATTTCTCACTTTCATCATCGTGAGTATCTATGTGGTACAATCCCTGAACACCTAGACTCTCTGTCTCTCCCTCTCTCTTGCACGTGCACACTAGGCAGTTGTCGCATTTGTGTCGCACTCCCTCTTCATTTCAAAATCCTGTATGTACCTCATCGCTCATTCATTATTTGCCGGAGTGTTTTTGCCCTCAAGCAACAAAGAAAAAGAAAATATATGAAATCATAGCCATTGTTGTGTCATACAGTAACAGCGCCATGGGACGAGGGACAAAATTAAATCTCCACTTTAACTTTAGGGCAAAAAATTCATAATGTAAAACACATTGCGAATGTTACATTTTGCATTCAATGGCATATCAAGCTTGTCCCTGTGAGTGTCAGAGTCATCACTACCATTGCTGTGATAGCCACAGTAGATCTCAGTGGCAAACCCATGGTGGATAGTACCAGACAGCTTGTAGTAGCCTGGCACCTCATTTGCACACTCAGATATGTCTGCACATTCGTTGCATCAGACCGGAATCAAGCAGCCGGCATCGAGTGTTAAAATGGCCCTTTGGGGAAAGCTCGACTGGAGCAGGCTTGTCCCCCCTCCCCCTGTGAGTTCACTTCAAGACCCTCAGAGTGCTCCTGAAGGGTCCAATGTGAGAGATGACTAAATTCATTAGGAGTATGAGTCAGCCACTGCGCATTTGCCTATAAATTGGTATTGATCTATTGGGGCAGGGGTGGGGAAGGGGTTTAGGTCAGGAAGAGAGGGCGAGGGAGGCAGTAAGGGGGAAGGTGAACCTCAGGTGCGCAGAGTTCTGTCACTTCCTAGTTAAGACACTTAACACCCAACCAAGACACATACAATTATACACATGCATGCTTGCACACAAATGTATGCAAACAAACATGTACGCACACACAAACACACGCACACACACAGACACATACATATAGAGGCATGCATGCGCGACCTGAAAAAGCCCAGGGTTCGTTCTGTCTGCTCCTCACACCTGACTATAATAGGCTGCCATTCAATACCATCACCGCCGTCTGTACATTCCACCCGGACTACATTGTTACAAGAGCTTTAGAGCCTGGAGAGAGAGAGACAGAGAGAGAGTGAGTGAGAGAGAGAGAGCGAGAGAGAGAGTGAGTGAGAGAGAGAAAGAGAGAGAGGGAGAGAGAGGGAGGCAGACAGAGAAAGAGAATGTAAGAGAGAGAGAGGGGTGAACAGACAGAAAGAGAGAAAGGCAGCGCAAGACATAGATACAGAGACACAAGAGGATAGAGGGAAAGAGAGATAGTGGGACAGACAGGCAGGCTGGATGTAAGATTTTCCCACCCCAGCTTAATTTTTCCAGCAGCCATAACCTTCACAGTCCTCCATGGGTTGGAACTAGAGACTGGGGAACCAGTCTAGCTCTGCTTCGGACAAAAAGTTTTTTGGAACAGAAGGCTTGGGGGCCGAGTGAGAGGGGGGTTCTGGGGGTGTTCTCACAGTTAGAAAGACTGCAGAGGCAGCGCCTGAAAGTCTAAATGAAAAGGGAGGAAGAGGAAGAGGAAGAGGTGTTCTTTCTTCTTTGTTTTATTTTTTTCATGGTACATTGGTCTTTCTAAAGAGAGGGAGAGCTAGCCAGCCAGCTGCGCACCCGGTAAGCTCAAATCCTTCTGTGTTTTTGACTGTAACTGTACCTCTGACGTTATACTCAAGGTGAACACTGTGATGTTCTGCGCATGCAAAAAATACCTTGTGCAAACCCAACGAGAGACGAGCGACTCCCTTCCCTTAGTGGCACTGCGATATTTAAAACGCAGAGCTGCTGTGAGGCATAAGGGCAAAATGACAGTAAAATGTGCACTGTATGCTCCAGTTTGTGCATGAAAAACACATTCAATAGGAAAGAGAATATCTGTGGATATTTATTTTAATTGGTTTTCTTTATAAAAATGTTTTACTATGTTAATATTTCACATATGTACAGATTGAAAGGCTATGTGATTTTCAACAAGGTGGAGAAATCATTTGTGAAACAAGTGAAAGAGTTTAGGGTTTGCATTGCAAAGAGTGCTGGGAGAACGTAATTCAATATGATTGTAATTACTGTTTTTTGATGCAGCACTAAGAATTTTCTATGTTATGTGTTTGTGTGTGTGTGTGTGTGTGTGTGTGTGTGTGTGTGTGCATGCGTGAGTGTATATATATATATATATGACAGACTAACAGAGGCTTTCAAGAATTTATGTTAAAGACATTATAGCTAAAATTAATATATTATATAATTAATATAGCATAATTGATTCATTTGAGCACGAGGGTGCTGGTTGAACAGTGTTTGGGGAATTTTTTCCTGTCATCCACTGGGGCAATGGGATGTTTGAGGGCCAACGGCCTGAATCGACACTTTTGCTTGCAGTGGAGTGGAGTGGAGCACAAGTGAATGGGCAAAGTGAAAAGTACCTGTCTGGGAGACATACTTCTTTATATGCCCATATGAACAAGAGCAACTATGGAATGTAAAGAAGTATGTATCCCAGGCAGGGGAGACCCAGCGCATTCAAGTACACAGACAGACAGACAGACATACAGGTAGACTGGAGGACAGACGGACGGACTGAGAGAAAGAGCTTCTCGGAAAACCATGCGTGTAGAGAGCATGCTCGCAGTGAGCGGGAGACCGTTTGCACACCTTTCTGGCTGGGCCACACAGGAGGGCGGACAGCAGAGAGCCCTGACAGTCTGAAAAAACCAGCTGCCACAGTCAGCGTTTCTATCACCCTCCATTGCCATTTTACAGCATTCCTGTTTTTTAATGAAACTTCCTGTAAGTTTTGTTGAGTGAAAGATTATCTCCTGTGAATTGCTTAACTACCCGTGGAAGGAATCAGTTTCCTGTTGCCTGTTACAGAAATATGTAAATAGCATAATATTCAAATGCTTACTCATGAAAAACAAAGTGAGCTGAGCAATGGAAAGGCAAGCCATTTGCTGGATATCTGTGAGCCTAGATCTAGAAGTCTACAATTTAGCATAGCCTGTTAACATACTGGGGGATGCTCGGATTAGTGGACATGAGCAATTATAAAAATAACTGACAATGCAACATCAAGTCCTACCATAATGTCCAGAGAGAATTCACATGCTGCATACTGTACGAATCTATTGGAATACACGGTGACATTGAAAAGTGTTCTGAAATGATAGGGCTAAAGGCTGTTGCATGTGTGCATGTGTGCATGTGTGTGTGTGTGTGTGTGTGTGTGTGTGTGTGTGTCTACATGTCTGTGTATGTGTGTGCGTGCGTGCAGCACCTGTGCCTGGACAACAGGGATCAGGTTGGAACTGAGCCCACTTGATTCATTAACAGAGAGAGAGAGAGAAGGTTACAATAAGAAAGAGAGAGAGAGAGAGAGAGAGAGAGAGATCGATAGAGAGAGGGAGAGAGAGAGAAGAGAGAAAGAGAGAAAGAGAGAGAGAGAGGGAGAGAGAGAGAGAGAGAGAGAGAGAGAAACAGAGAGAGAGAGAGAGAGAGACGCGTGTGTGAGGGCAGACTGGATTGATGGTGGTGTTCCGGGCAGCAGGGAGGAGGAGGGAGGGGGGTGGGGGGGGGGGGTGCGCGTATTGTTCTGTCACTTTGCCTGTGTCAGCAGGTGGAAGCGCTCATCAGGACATTAAATATGCAACAATGCTGACTGCGGCACGGTGCTGAGACAGGCAAAGCCATCGGACCAGGGGGCCCGCTATACCAGCGCCACAATGGGCAGTCTGGCAGAGAGCACACTGAGGCCCTCGCTAGCATAGGGTGCAGCATAGTGAAATATGGCACAGCTTTAGCATAGTGGTGTCTGGTGAGCTGCAGTGTGGTGTACTGCAATGGGGTAAAGAGAGGTGGAGCTGCTTACTGGGTGCAGTCTAAAGTAGGCCTAGGTGAGCGTGGGGCATTTGTGTGATGTGTGGCGGTAATTACTGGGGTGTGGGGCAGGGTAGGGGTGATTATGGAAAGGTGCAGTGGGGTGTAGTGAGGCATGGCATGGTGTAGTGTAGTTGATCAGAAAGCACTGGGGTGCGGTGGGATGAATCTATAGCATGGTCTCGCAGTGAGGTGCATTAAACTAAAGCCTACTGCAGCATTGGATAGCGGGCAGTACGATGTGCCTGAATCTACCATAGCCTGGAATCCGGTACTGGCATCAACCTGATATGTTGTATATAGCATCATTATGACATTGTTTGAAGGAGTTTACTTTATTTGAAGTTTAACTATAAGCTATATACATAAAAATCTGCACATACAACCATGGCTCTATGTATAATCATGCAGTAGATAAATAGTCAAGCACAGATTTTTTCACTACTGACTGAGAGAAGAATGACGGTTAGCCACATGATCGGAACACCCTAATTGAACAGCTAATAGTGCTACCCATCGTCAGCCAGCCGAAAGCGTCTTGCTGAAAATGATTCATTTCAGCACAAGTATACAACAGCATGTGGGCACTATGTGTGTAGATATGTTGGTATTGTTTGTGTATCACAGTATATACTATATATATATATATATATATATATATATATATGGTGAGAACAATGTATATGTAAACTGTTCTGGTCAGGTCTTCACAACTGATCAATTGTCTATTCTTGCATTGAATAAGCATTGATTTTGTTTGGTTACATAAGGCCCATATCAATTTTCTTACAACTTCTTTTTCAAATTTTGCTGTCGCAGTAATGAATTTTGTCACTGAAAACTCAGTTAACTCATGTTTTTTGTTGGATGAAAAAGCAACTAAAATCATATGTGCGAGTTCATGAAAATTAATGTCTAATAAAATGTCTAAAGTAACTATGACGTGACCCATAACTTTTATCTAAAGTCATGAACATGCTAAAAAAATTGTTTTCTAAAAAAACTCTTCATGAAAAGAAATGTGTAGATTGAGGCTTCACAGAGACAGGGGCATTTTAGGTAGCCATTCATACCTAGTGGGAAGGTCATTCACAATGCGGAGGGTACACAGACCCAAGTCAACTACTGCATGCACCACTACCTCCCAGCATGCACTGCGTTGTCCCTTTTTAAAGCACTGGTTAAGTATCCACCGGTCGAACAATATGAAGGTCACAGATCATCTCAGAAATTGTTTAAATAAATATTTCATACATTCAAATACAATAATTTACAAACTGATACAAAAATAACTAAATCATTCCAAAAATGTAACAAAAAAGTGTAACAGAATGGCAATAAAAAATAAAGACATCTACCTGTGCTACTCCAGTTGGAGACACCTTTGTTCCATTTGTGTACTTACTTTTTAAAAGCAGTTTCTCCTCTTAGGAAAATTAACTAATAACTGGAATTATCCATCTGGGATTATCAAGTGAAATCAGTTCTGATAGGGATTTGATTCCAACTTCCAACTAACAATTTTTTTCTCCACCAACCCTCGCTTGAGGACACGTCTTCTGTTGAAGAGTCAATCAAAAAGGTCCTCCACTTTAATGGCTGACTGCATCAACTTGCTCCAATCCCTTCCTATTTCCCATCGCACATGTAGCGGATGGAACAATAAAACCAGAATCAATGTAGCGGCAATTTGTTTCAATCAATTAAAAGGACATCTGCTCGTATTTAAAATCCAATAACACCTAGTTTCACACGGTGCAGTGGAAAACAAACTCTGAGACAGGAATTGAGAGATCATGTATTAAGATTTTTTTTTTTTTTACGACGCATCTAGTTACCTATTCAATTTCTAATAGTTACCACATTGCAGACTGTCTGCATGAATTCATCTGCCTGTTTTTTCCATTGTGTTTGCACATTTATGTGTGATAATAAATGTGTGCGTTTGCAAATTTATGTGTTTCTGTTGTGTGAGAATAAATGTATGTTTGCAAATTTGTGTGTATCTGTTTCTGTGATAATACATGTGAGTGTTTGCACATATGTCAGTGCCTGTGTGTGAGGAAGTAGAAATAGAAGTTGTCTTAGGTAACCCCGAGAAGCAAACAATTCCTACGTCCAATTATGTTCACTCCAGATCCTCCGAATTACTCCACAATATGAAATGGATATGCTTCCAAAAATTAACAAGTTGGATAATTAAAATTCAGTGGAGCTGTAAACCAGCAGGATGTAATTAAAAGAACAAGGGCACTCAGATGACAGAATTCGCTTGTCAATGTCGGTAAAAAAAAAACTTTTCTGTTGCTATTTTCATACCTCTATATTTTCAAGATTAATTAACTTACTGCTGCAATTACTTCACTTCAAAATACAGTTTTTAACGTCTTGTCCTGAAAAGCAATTTTAATTGATCAATATTTATGAAATTATTTTTTATTATACAAGCATTGTTTAAGAAATGTACCACACGCTGCTATAGGAGGCCTTTTTTAATAGATATTCACTTATGCAGTACTAAATTGTAGAATACTTGTACCCCGGAAATGAGAAAATAATATCTGAGAATAATAATCTCGCAATATTGTGAGTAATATTGTAACAACTAGGATACTTTGAGTTTTTGCTGTGTATACTTTTTTATCCTATCACTGCAACAATCTCTACCACTATACAGAATATCTAATTTGGGTATTGCCTTAAGATATCTTAGATTTTTTTCAGAAGTCTCATGTCTTGGAAAATCTCTCTTCATTATGGGTTGTATACAGTATATATTCATTACAGTAGACAGTTATCTTTAAAATTATACACAGTATGGGAAAAGTGTGGTGTGTTCAATTAATGTAATCATAGGAAATGAATGTAGTCAATGTAGTTATAGCCTATGTAAGATCGATACAGTACAGTATAAGGGACAGGTGTTTACTTGATGTTGACGTATACGCCGTTCACACAGATATATTCCTTGAGTTGATGTTGCATTAATGTGCTTGTGCATGTGTCTATGTGTGTGTGTGTGTGTGTGCGGCCTGTGAACTCTCCGTGAGCTCTCCTGTAAGAAGGGTTTAATTGGGAGCAGCACCTGTGAGTGTTGCGCAGACGGGTGTCAGAGCTGCTGCACAGGTGAGAGGAGACATGGCGCTGCCGCCTGCATCCCTGATCACACAGACTCCTTTAAGTGCACATATATTTCAGGAGTGCAGCGTCAGTAAGAACCTTGTTAGCATTCCAGAACCGTGGCAAGGTTTAGCTTAAGAGCTGAGAGAGAGAGAGAGAGAGAGCGAGAGAGAGAGAGAGAGAGAGAGAGAGAGAGAGAGAGAGAGAGAGAGAACAAGAGATAGACAGAGAAAGAGAGAGAAAGAGAGAGAGAGAGAGAGAGAGAGAGAGAGAGAGAGAGAGAGAGATGGTCATAAAGAGCCTGAGGAGAGCTAGATATTGAAAATTAATCACTCATACACATGAAGTATTATGCTTTTGAGCTGGTCTAGCAGTTATGGAGTGTTTTAAATAATTGCTCCACATTTGTACTCTAACTATTATAACAGCTGCTTTATTATTGTAATAATCAGTACTGTAAATATTAATACTACTATAGTGATAGCAATTATTGTCTAGACCCGTCTGAACGTAGCTGAATTTCTGAGGCCTTGGCTGGTGTTCTTAATTAAAATTGGAATGGAAAGAAAGTCTGGGAGACTGTTATGGGAACAATATAGATGAGGTACTCAGACTTCTATGAGTCTTTGAAGGGGCTTGAAGGTGAAACACATAGATGTGGCCTAAGTATGTCCTTCCCAGAAGGAGGATCAGTTAGGTAGGAAATGTGTTTCCTAGACTGTACTAAAAATCATGGTCAACACAGTACCATAGTGACGATGAAATCTTAGACAGCAGCACAACTCCCTGTGTGTGTGTGCATGTGTGTGAGTGTGTGTGCACGCGCGCGTATGCATGTTACTTTTCTTGCTGCTAGGACTAAACTATGAGTGCGAACTAGAGCATGAATTAGAGTTCATTGTCAAGCTTCAAACTTAGTATTCGGCAGCACACTCTGCTTGCACTGTACACTGTGATCAGTCAAGGTACACAATCACATCAGCCCTAATGCAGGTTAGAGTAACATTTCAGTTTTTATGTCCAACAAATGTTTCTACTGGCCTGATCATAACTCTAATCAGGTCACAAGCTCTCATAACTATAACTACAGTGGTTCAAATGAGTGAAGAGTCACTGCATATATTTTATTTTCAATTTAGCAGGACACTTTTTTCTTGTATCATACTTTGAACATTTTTTTATGCTTTGCTGTATTTCAATGTACATTTCTTCTGCTAATCAGAGGCATTGGAATCTGCAGCTAAGCGATCCTCAAACCGGATTTGCACCTGCATTCCTGCAGTGTGGCCCTTCCTTCAGCAGAATCACGCTGCTCAGTTCTGTGTGGATCTTCGTGGCTCCACCTACCCCACGTCTTACACTGAAAAATTCCACAGCCCATTGACTCAGTAGTACATTGTGTTCCCCATCAACCCTGTGATCCACCGTTGGGAGCAAGAGACCTTGCAAGTTCATTTTAACAGGTGCAGTCAATAGGCAAGTGAGTTAGCTTCCGAAACAGTTAATCTATTGGATATAATCAAATTAATCAAATTACTTTATTTAGTACATAATGTAAAATAGCCCAGTTCAGCACTCCACCTCATGAATCAAAATAAAAGCAGCATTTATTTTATTTTAAGTTGTTCTCATAAAGTTTGTAAGGGCTTATAAATTTATGAAAAAAAATCTAAATTTATTTTCTCATCTACAATATCTTGAGGCTGGCATTTCATCTTGGCACAGGTTTTGGCAGGACCCCGAGAGGCAGAATGAGTTTAGAGGGCTGTGTCAGAGTCAGCAGAGAGAATGTCCTGCCTAAAATCATGTGACAATAGTTACCAAAGTTTGGTCCTTCCAGAGCTCACAGACATCTCGGTGCTAATAACAGCATAGACATCACTCATGTGTTAAAAAGCAAGGAGCTAACAGTCCTGTACTGATTCCTACTGACGTCTTCTTTGGCCTGCATTTTGTGGAAATGCATCGCCTTCAATTCTGTAGAAGTTAAATAATCTTTTAAGTTACTTTGTGATTCTGGTGTACTGTTAAATGCATACTAAGAAGGAAAAGAGATACGCATTCAAAGAATTCAGATCCCCATTTAGATGCACTATTTCAGAAATGTCATGTTCAATATATTTAATACAATCACCTTTTTTGTTCTACGAACAGAATTAAAACTCCAAGGAGAGGAGCAGCCGGCAGTTCAGACGACAATGAGTTGCCAGGGAGCACAATAGAATGTGTATCACAGAGGCATTTTCCACTTGACCTGCTCGAGCAGTTTAAACACACCGGATTTATTTCACGGTGAAGTGTATATCAGGCCTTTTGTGCTCCTGCCATTGATGGTAATGAATGCACAGTTAAAATATTTAAGTGGCCGTACTTCGTTAAGGGGAGATTGCTCGCGGGCCACAGAGGCGTGATCGGTGTGAGAATCAGGGGGGGGGGGGGGAGAAGACGGGAGAGCGAGGTGGAAGCGAAGTCCGGCCGCTTTCATTAGTCGCAGAGGGAGAGGCGGCGTGCCGGCTGGAGCAGAACAGGACATCCAGTTACTGCGGGTTTAATTCATTTGTTTATGTGTTTTATTTACACTTAAAAGGACCATTGCTTATTCCAATATGCATTCTCTACAGGTATCCTTCTTTGTTCCTTTGTCTTCGTCCGCCTGTCTTTGTTACATTTTCCCGCCTCCTCTACCTTTCTTCTTCATCGGGATCTTCATCTGATTTCATTTTCATTTTTGTCATTTTCTTTTAGTTGTTTCTTCTTCTTTTATTTTATTTTTTTCTTCTTCTTTTCGCTCCTGTTCTTTGTCATCTCCATCTTCTTCCTCTTCTGTGAGATTTTCTTCTTCTTCTCGCTCTCCCCCTCTGTTTGTCTGGACTGTGCGCTGCGACAGGGAGCATTAAATGCTGAATATATACATTATGTCCCTGCCAGATAGAGCAGGGAAGGAGACAGCAGCCTGACAGGCGCGAGAAGCGGCTCGGCAGTGCAGTTAGAGATCTCTGTCCAACAGTTATTCCGTCCACATCCGTAAAGAATTTTACTGCGCAAGTATCCAAAGGCCTAGGCCAGCCCCAGTAAAAGCGTTATTGAGGAGAGAGATTCAGCAATCTCATTTGAAACTGTCGAGGCCAACAAGAAAAATGTTGCGTCGAAGAGTAAACTGCTATTAAGCAAGATTAGATTGACCCATAGGAAGGTTTTTTTTTTTTCCAGCTGCGGCAGCAACGCTGTAGTCTCAGATCATAAAAGTAATCCACGTATCTGTTGGATTTTATACAAAGAAAGAGAAAGAAAATAATTAAATATATCATCTAAATTGCTATTGATTTTTTAAGGAGTGCTACAGTTAGATTAAAAGGTTAGGAAATAAAACTGTTCTTTGGATGAAATCATTCCAAAGCATTTTTTTTTAATAAAACAGTATTTAACACACCCTACCCACAATAAAGCAGCTGAATGGTAATTTTTGTAAATAATTCCCAATAAAAAACAATAAAAATTGTGGGAACCCATGAAAGAGACAGCTGTTAAGTTTCATTATTTTAAACAATCAGTGGATCCAGAAAATAGAATAGAGACTAGATGGGCAGAGATTTCTTTTTATTTTTAAGATGTTCAACAAATTGAAGGGTAGATCTGTACAGTCTCTTCCTTGGATCAACCAATCAAGCGGGGAAATAGTGCTGAGTCAGGGCTTGAGTGGTGCTCACGTCCGAATGCAGGGGAGAGAAGCTGGCGCTGCACTGCAGCAGCTCTACCCGTTCCCCCTGACCTGGGTTGCCTGAACAGGGAATCCAACCAAACTCCAAATCCCAGGCCTCACGCCCAAGAGTAGGCCTCGTTGACTTGTCGATTTTATACACACCCTTGCTCACCTGTCTCACCTGCCACAAGTCGTTTCCGATAAATAAACACAGAAGATAAATAAAGTCCTTTCTAAACCTGCTGCATGTCAGCCACCCACCTTGTTAAAGTTTATAGCGGGATCAAAGGTCAACCTGTGACTTTAGAGGAAGTCAATTAATGTAATTAGCTGGCTGCCCAATTCGAATTTACAGCAGGCCACGTGCTTGTACTGTTTCCCTCATTTGGAATTGGTGAGTTACATCTGAGGATATATCACAATAACAGTGAATTACAGCCCCCAGTATACCACACATACATGGCACTCCACAACACTGCTTTTAAAGCAAACACTGTATACTGCCTCACAGTGCTTGCTGCAAAAGTGAGATGCGATTTATCTGCTTCAAACTGTAGGCAGGATAAAACATTTTTTAAAACTTCCTTTTTGTTAGAAACAACAATGGCAACAAAAACTCAACATGGTAACCTAGTTTTCACTGCAAATTATTTTGAGATGATTTTGTCAAAAGACTGTATGATGTTAATGTCACAGCTTGACAGAGCAGTGTAGTCTGAGGGAAGAAGTGGGGTGTAATCTGTCAATCACAGAGCGTCAGGTGATCTGCAGGCTTGAGCTGATGATGTCCTTTGCCTTTATTGTCCCGGCTCTAAAAGAGAGGGCGTGACTGAGAGGAGGGAGCGACTGAGGGAGGCGGCAGTGCGTCAGGCCGTGGGCACAGATCGAGCGCAGCCCTGTCCACATATGGAGCGAGAGAGCGGAGGAGAGTCTGCCCCTGAACGGCTCAAAAAAAGATCAGAGTGTAATGGAGTGACGGCGGCCCCAGCGGGACTGGGTTCAGGGTGTCAACCCCTCAACACGGCTATTCATAGCACCCCATTCCCAGCTGTCAGGGCCCTCTAAAACACCACCTGTGTGAATCACTCTGGGGACTGCACCCTCCCCTCCCCCCGTATCCCCCTGTACGAGGTGTCCAGCTATCACAACCTTGGATCACTCATTCCGAAAAAAGGCAGGGAATGTGAACGCTGTGCTGCATATAGTACCAGAATAGACCTCGTCTTTCTCTGCTCTGGAATCTATGTGATAATCACGCAGTCCCGCAACACCCCCATTTATTAAATACATCTACCTATACTTCACTCTTCACAATGGAATCTTTTAGTTTTCAGATAAGAGGTCCTATATATCTACGTATGTTTCCAGGTAATAATAAATAAAAAGGAATGCATCTGTGTGAACAGCGTGCACTTAAATGATTTATTTGAAAATAATTTAATTGAAAAAATGTCCTAGGTAAATATTCCTGCAGGTAATTTTGAGACGGGAAAAAAACAGATACTGTAAATGTGCCTATGTAGCAGAATCAGAAAACAGTGGGGTTTAGTGCAGAGCTGTAGTAACAATGTAAAACCCCTTCAGAAAAAAATATGAAATAAAAAACACATTACAGGATGGACTAACTCTCTTATCTTCACCTGGAATAAAGCACATGAGGAAATTGGATTTGCCGTATGGGATGCCACCCCTGCAAGGCAGGCACCTCTTCAGTTCTTTTCCCTTTCTTTACCAGTGTCATTATCTTTTAACATTATAATTAAATCCATTTTTTGCTACCTTCTGCCAGTTAAGACACAAACACAAACACACATGGACGCCCAGACGCACACAGGCATATAAACATGCAAATAGAAAGAAAACAAAGAAAAAAAAAACCCCCGCTATATTGCAAAGTTCAGCAGAAAATGAACCCTCCGTCCTTCAGTATGCGCTATCCCACGTTCTTCAGTATGCGCTATCCCACGTTCCTTCTCTATGGACTGCTATTTTTGCAGAGGTGGCCCATCCATTTGCTTTGCTCTCAGATGACAAGTTTATTAGCTGAGAGAAGGGGAAAAATGACACCCGTTTTCTTGTTTGTCTTGTTTAGCTTTTTTTAATTATTTGCTGTGTACTTTGATTTACACTGTGTCGCTGTTATCATCTCATACAGGAGCACTCAAACCCGGCACCCTGCAATACCCTCACCCCCCCAGGCCCCAACACCTCCCAAACCATATCCCCTATTGTCCCACTCTGTATAAAAGCATGTACAGATTATAGAAAGCGCATCTCACTTCTGTACACTCCCTGCCTGCAGTTGTGAGTTGTCAGCATAGTGCGGGGCAGGCGAAAACATAGCGCTTTTCCGCGCTTTTCCATCAAGTTCTTTTTGGAATACGGCAGTGGCTGAGCAAAGGTCACCGTGAAAGTACTCAGTCATTTGGGCTGGGCTTGGATTAGCGTGCTGCAGCGTGCGCCGCACTGTGCCGAGCGAGGCGGCTCGCCCGGGGGAACAGTAGTCGTTTGCGCGCGCGCGGAGTCTTTGCGCAGCTGTGACATCACTGGCTCCCTTTCCGCAGCAGGCAGGGTGTTCTCTCAGCTGCGTTTTGAAGAGTTGTGCCTTTGGCCACGCATCAGAAATAGTGCTTTACTGCAATCGCAACTGCAATGGTTTTCAGTGGGCTTGGGACTGTAGTGGGGAGGGGCTGGCGTGGAGGAGGGAGCTAAGGTGATATATAGTGTGGGGAACAGAAGTACCACTGCAGACATAACCTACTCCTGTGGCAGGATAACTATAAAGATAGAAAAGAAAAGAATGTCTCAGAAAAAATCTGTTTTGATTCCAAAGCTGTTTATATTGTATTGCACAGATTCTATTTACAGGAAAAATATATCACCAACTCTTCCAGGGGCTAAAATGCAGTGGTGATAAAGGAGAGTACAGGTTGAGAAATATGTGCTTAGATGAAGGTGAAGAAGGCATAGAAAAAAAGAAAGAATTGCAGACAAAGAGAGACAGAAAAAAATGGCAAAGTCAAAGGTCAACAGGAGTTAATTCCAGTTGGGCTGAATTGTCCTGTTCATTAGCAGTATTGACAAGGCTGTGATAAATTATTTGTTTTTAGACGTTCGTCTGTAGCTATCTCTTATAAGCACTACCTTATTAGCTGCTACAGCCATCCTCTCCCCTCTCTCTTTTCCTCATTCACCCTCTTCTGTATTTCCTCTCATTCTTTTTATTTCCCCTTCCTTCTCTTCTTTTCTTGTATCATATCCCTTTTTTTCTTCCATCCTCTGTTGCAGCAGAATTTTAGATGTTATTTTAAGGGGCAAGTGGAGATGGTGTGTGTGGGGGGGGGGGGGGGGGGGGGGTATTGGGGAAATTGGGCAATATGACACTAACACGAAGTGTACTTCCCTGTGAATGTGTGTAAATGTGGGCACTGTACATACTGTTCACATAATTGCTAGATGTTCTCTTTACATACTGCACACATAATTACTAGACGTGCACCTTGCATGCTCTGCACACAATTGTTATATGTTTGCTATGCACATCTTGCAATTACAAATATGCATACTTCACTTGTATTAGGTACATTGCACCTTGCTTTGACTCCAGGTGGTTTCTCATCTTTTGTGCAACATGATTCACGTCAGCTCAGCTTCCTATTCTTTCTGCTGCTGGCCTAGTGTGCTTACGGTGCTGTGCCATAGTGTACTTACTGTGCTGTGTTATAGTGTACTTACTGTGCTGTGGCATAGTGTACTTACTGTGCTGTGGCATAGTGTACCCACTGTGCTGTGGCATATTGTACTTACTGTGCTGTGGCATAGTGTACTTACTGTGCTGTGGCATAGTGTACTTACTGTGCTGTGGCATAGTGTACTTACTGTGCTGTGGCATAGTTGGAAAATTTGGTAACTTAATTGCTTCAAATGACATTGGTGCACAAAAGCAAGGAGATCAAAAGTGAGGAACATGAGTTTCCAGTTCAACAGCATAGAAAGATAGAAAGAAGGATTCTCTGTAACTCTGAGAAGTAAATATACTGTATTTATTAAATGGTCACTGTTTATTTTTATTAAATCACTGTTTAGCTTGCATAGTTTTTCACAAGGAAATACTCAGACAAAATGGCAAACATGCATGTTTGGAACATAGGTCCACTGAATCTCTCTCCCTCTCTCTCTCCCAGGTTACGGCAGTCTCAAAGTGCAGCAGTCCAAAAAAAACCAAAAATGCTTTGCTAAAGCTGGTAAAATGGAACCAAATCAACTGTTCAATGGATTTGGTCCCCTTCAACCAGCTGTAGCTGTGCATTGATCACCCCAATTCAGGAGTGAAACAGAGCTGCGAACAGCATCAAAACCCAACGGCACAGAAACGAAAGCACCAATCCAGGAAATTACTAAGGGGCAAGATACACCTGCGTGATACTTGGAAGCACAACAAAAAAATTCTGTTATAAATACAGGTTCAAACTAATCAGAAACTGACAACTCACCTACTTTCTACATGTACCCACCTGGTGTTGTTCTTCCTATTGTTCTACATGCACAGCCTTTGATGGAGGTTAAGGATCTACTTTTTTGTTAACATTCTGACCCCAAACCACAGTTTACCTCAGTGGTCACAATCTTCACTCCAGCCGTCTTCCTGTAACCTCAAATAATGGCAGAGTCTGCATGGAACAGCTACTGTGAATTTCTACCTCTACATATAAATTAAATACATCCAAACATATTGTCTGAGACATGGCTGTTCAAGAGAGGTAGCATCACAAAGGACAATGTCAATGAATAATGCATCTGGTAAGTAATAACATTGGGTCACCTTTCTATGTTTTTAAAAAACATTTATGCAAAGAAAAGTGTGCAATCTATAAGTCACCACAGTCCTAATAATCTGACACTGTCTGAAAGATTCTCTCACTTGTGCAAAATATGGGTACAGCTCCAAAGTCCAGCCCTCAGTCAAATCTTGTTCACCTAGTGTAGCTTAGGGAAACATGATGTAGAAAATGTTTTAAGTGGACGCATCAGTAGGAGAGGTAGGAGCAAGGGCTGCACAGTGGTGCAGTGGCTCGCGCTGCCGCCTTGCAGCAAGAAGGTCCCGGGCTCGAATCCCAGACGGGACCTTTCTGTGTGGAGTTTGCATGTTCTCCTCGTGTCTGTGTGGGTTTCCTCCAGATACTCCGGTTTCCTCCCGCAATCCAAAGACATGCAGGTTAGGCTAATTGGGGGGTGTTAACAGGGTGTTTCTGTTAAAGAGCATGTGTGCTCAGTCAACCTACCTTGTGTGAATAAAGATAAATAAATAACTCATGAATTGACTGGCAGAACGAAGAACATATTGAATTGGTGAGGTAGTTTCACTGACCCAGGGAATTTTCTGCTAATCCCCTTCACTGGTAATAATCCTGTTCATGTGGTCAGTTATGGTTAGTAGTATGTAGTGAGTTCTAGCAGTTTTATTTATTTTTTAACCATCAGTGCTAGCAGCTGTATCACAGACGAAAATAATGTATATAGGCTGTGTATGTGCACTTCTTACAGATATTGTCAATATTATTATGATTATGGTGAGGTCTTATGCTTTATTGCCCATGATGGATTTTGTCTTTCTGTTAGGGAGGGGTGGTTGGGAAGGACAGTTCTTGAATAAGTAAAGTGGTCATTCTTTTGCTTTGATTTTTAATGTACACGTCTGATCAATAAACCTTCCTCCTGAAGTTCATAAACTGCTGAAGTGGTCTTGGCTTTAAAGTGTGGTCTCATTGGGGGAGGGGAGGAGGGAAAGGGGGAAGGGAGGAGGAAAAGAGGGAGGGGAGATGAAGAGGGAAAACCTAATAATAAGAGAACTGCTGCACTCAGGGAAAGTGTAAACACCAAGGTGCTTATCCACCCGTTGATCCCCAACAGACAGCCTGGGTCCCCAATCATTTCTGAGACCTGCAGGTGTGCACACCGCCCCACTCATCTCAAAAACACTGAAAGACTCCATGGAAGCTATGAAAAATTATGAAATAACTTTCTCTAAAAATAAAAAAAAGTGATAATATGCATCCCAAATTTACAGTTATAGCCACCCCTATGTAGTCCACGCCCATCCTTTCTCAATCTTCTTTTTTTTTTCAAGTGTCCTTCCAGTGATTTCTTATTTTTTCCTGACTAGAAATTGCATTTCCCTATACCATGGGTTGATAGTAATTGCTCAGCTCTGCATAAAAAAAGAAAGTGAACAAACAAAAGAGTGTGTTCATTGTGGGAAGGGGAATGGCTGCTCACTTTGTGAAGGTCGGATTGCGTTGTCCTTCTCCACAGAAGAGCCTAGCAACATAAATAACATCGCAGTCAATCATAGTCATGTACATTTTATATTTAATGAGGGAAGCTAGTTACTTCATGCCCCTGTACACATGAATTTGTTGAAATTATCCTCCCTCTCTCTCAGAAACATACACACACAAACACCATCTGATGTTGCACACTTTTGAGCCTACTGCCAAGCTGTCCTTTCTGTAAAAGGAAAAAAATATTCCTCACACCGTCATTGAAGCTCTTCATTCAAAAAACAGCTCCATTTACAGCTGTGGAGGACTGACATTTACAGGCCCTAATAGCTGACCTTCACCATGCCACTCCTGCAACAGAGTTTTCCTATGGAAAGATCCTGTTTAAAATGTGCACAACCAAATCAAAATGGATTTACCCAGAAAAAGGAAATCAGGTTGAATCAAATAAACAGCAGCAGCCTGACTCTGTATTTATCAAAATATAACTTTTCTATACAAAATAATAACCGAGAGAACATACAGTCTACTCCACAAGATGTTCTTTTGCAACACATGCAATACAAGTCATTTTATAACTGAGACAAATGTCAATAGAGGGGCATATGACAGAATAATAATGTCATCATTACGCCATGCTGGACAGGAGGTTGATGATGAAGTCATGATAAACAGAATGTTCTTGTGCAAAAGTTGCGTTTGACCCAACACACGATCAGATCTCACAGATTGAGTGATCACACAGAGGACACAGGAGCTCAGTATGAGATAATAGCGCTGCCCTTTACGGCACATCGATTCATCACTGGAGTGACTTTGGAGAGCAGGGAATTTGCCAAGCAACATAAAACAATGGCGGACATTTTTAATATTGAAATTGAAAAAAGGCATAAACAAGAATGCGGCGTAAAACGCCGAGATGCTTCATTATTCACACTGTATTGACATTCGCTCACATCCATCAACCCGGTGTCTTGGCCCCATGATCGCTGATGGTATCTTTTCTCAAGTTTATTTCTGCTGCTGTCTATGGCTGCTGGACAGCTCTCAGAGGGGAAGTGTAGTATGCAGGACATAGGGCATTGGGTGTAGGCGTATGGGGTAGGGTACTGCAGCACAGAAGATCTTTTTTTCATTAATCAATTTTTATCCCTGATTTGAGATTTTGCTCCCAACACATAATGCATTCATAAGCTGCCTCTTTGCTGCAATCTCAGCCGCAGCTTCTCCACACAGTGCATCAGTTCAGCTCTCTGATGAATTGTGTTGGAAAAGAAACACATTATGTGCAGCTTATGGAGGTAGCCCTCTAAGTCACCATCGGGAGTCACTGCTGTGGAATGAGATGCAGAGAACCCGCTGACTGAATACCTCCCTCCCTGATATATATGCGATATTATGAACAATTACATACCATCCGGCAGGCCTGCTGACCACAGTTGGCACCGGCATGGTCTGGATTTTATCACCAAACCATGGGGCTCGGGCCGCCAGTGTATCTCAACCATGTAACTCACTGGGATTTTAACTTATAATCCCACTGCTATCCTCCAGTGGCCCCTGTCGGCACTCAAACAGTAAAATCAAGTGACTACTTATACAATTGAAATAGAAAAAAAGGATTATACACTTAAGTGGCTGAGACACTTATAAAACAATTAGTTGACCTAATACATGAGTCAGAGAAGGGAAAGTTAACATGGATGGAACTTCAAATGACACAAAAAGCACATTTGCAGAAAGCACTTTGAGAAAACGAGTGCAGCAGTATCTGCCTGGTACATTGCACACAGACAGATTTCATTTATTTTGCTCAACTTGCAATGTAATACTAAACCGCACAAAGATAACAATAGACCGACATTTAAAAACAAAAAAACATCAATTAAAGTCTGAGATCAGCACCAAGGGGGAACCATCTGTCAGAAGGGAAAAAGAGGGGCAGCAGAATGTCATTCAGGATTGAACAGATGCGTTCTTAAGTGCAAATATTCCACTTGAAAATGTGGACAATCCCAAATCATGTGCATTTTTAAACAAGCATGTAATAAAGGACGGGACAATTCCACCAGCTAAAGAGGTTCGACAGAAGTATGTGTCGCAGACTGGTGCTTTGCATAAAATCAAAATGAAAGAACTAGTCAAAACAACTGACAAGCATGTCTGTGGTCACGGATGAATCAACAGACGGGACAGACAATTATGTTTTACATATTCTATTTGTTCTTCAAAAAAAATCCATCACAACCGATTTGAAAGTTGTCCTGGCTGATAGGCTACATTGTAATTAACTGCCATGAATTACTCCTCAGTTGTCAATGGCATAAAGAAATGCTTAGAGGTTATATGGTTGATTTTTAAATTTAACTGCACTTGCATCCAACAATGCATATAATGATGTCTTTAAAGGCTTATTGCTAAATTCAGTTAATTTAATTTGCAATGCCCACATTGTGGCACTAGCGAATAGCATTTAGGCGAGTAATTTCCCTAAAGTGACCATGGATTTTTGATCCCAAGCAAGTGTGCAGATTCAACATGTCAACATGCACAAGAAAATGGCACTGCAATGTCACTGGGCAAATTGTGGGATACAGCTGAGGAATTATTTCCGAACCTCAAACGAAATATGCCTTCATTATTTTTAATATTATTTCTTCCTTTGTTTAGGTATTTTTAGCTCACGTTACAAGCCTCTTTGCTACAAGCTAGTTAACGTTAGCTAGTTAACTGATTACAGCATGAATGAAAAAAATAAAACAAAATAAATGCAATGATGACATAAACTAGCAAGTAGCATACATAGTTGAAAGACACTTACCTGGTTCATTGTTACGGAAGGTACAGAAACTTATTTTAGATTTAGTTTTGTCGCAAAGCCTAGTGAATACTCTCCTGCATTCGAAAAACACTGGGGAAAAACACTGATCAAATCAAAGCCCTATCTACTGTGTCCTGTTTACTGTCTACTAGCATACCGTTTAGTGACATGCAGCATGTGGAAAAATATCCTCTATAGTATTATCAGTGACAACGCGGAAATAAGTATATCCTCCGGGGATATTAAGAACACTTTCAGACATTTTTCTGAATTGTCGCATACTTACCAGCTTTGCTGATTCAGACATGGCCTCAGGCAAAAAATGACGGCTGCAAAGCCATGCGTAATGCGGGTTAAATGCAGTTTACTTCCACCACTGCAGGAGATGTAAGATAACCATTGCTGTCTATTCTCATCTTTTTTCGGGATTCTGTACAAAGACACATTTTCCGCCATGCATGCTGGCATCAAACAATGCGACTTCGCTGACATGTTGATCTCAGCGCTATCTGCTATAGCTAACTGATTAACTATCTAGTGCTAAGCTCAATTTCAGGCGCCAATCAGTTCAGACTGCAGCCACCAGTTGACATCATTGATTATACACGAATGTCTTCTATTAGTAAATTCCAGCTTCTGATATGGCAAGACTTCAGGAGGCCTTTTGCTTGGAAGGACATTATGAAGGATGTACATAACCAATATCCATATCCATGGCCCCAGTGTATTATTCTTGCCCACAATTGCCATTAAACAGTATCAATTGCAGGAAAAAAGCCTCATCACTGGAGCAGTCCTTTAATGCAACTATTCTGCTTCAAGCAAAAATGTCAAAATACTGCTGCATGTCCGCAGGACTGAATTTAACACGTGCGTCTTGTAAACATCACTGTCAATCATCATCTGTGCTTAATACTTCCAATTCATTTTTCAACATAGGTGATTCGACCGATGAAGTCGGGATAATTGTTTGACACGTGGCTTGACAAAAAGTGCCATCGACCTCTTGCTGGCGGAGGACAGAAGTTCATGATAAGATAAACTGGTGATGATAAACTGGTGGCCCTACATGGGGCCCTTCTATACCTTTCAAAAGTGTCTTAACACGATGAGCCAACCAGCAACCCCAGTATTGTTCGGCTGTATAAATACACCTATGTATTAGTATCCTGGTGGTCAAACTCATCAAAAACAATACGTTAGCTGCACCATATGATCTAGGCTATAGATGAATGTGTGGCATAATGCCAGGTGAGTGCAATTAATGAAAATACCAGCACTGTGTACTGTAGATGCCACTAACAATAATACCATATGTAGGCCATGCCATTAACAGAGTGCAGTTTGAGACAGTAGCTGACTGTGTGTTTTTTGTAAAAACAGGTGCAATGTGAAAATCCTGTTGGTCATGAGGGGACACGATAAAACACTCATGCAATAAAGTTCAATCTTGCCCATTATATCTTTCTGATTTCAAATATCACACTGAAAATGATGACTTGAGAGATGAACGAAGCAGCACTAAGCCATCATTTATCTGCATATTATACAAGTAAGATGAAAGAAATGTAATTAAGTTTAGTCTTGATGAATGAGACAGTGAGGAGCAGAGAGACCGGGGGCCACATCAAGGAGAAACATGTGCACTGCTGTAGCTCTCCCTGTACACAGGGTTTCTAGAAAAAAAATATTGATTTATCTCTGTCTCTCTCAATAACTCCTTCTTCAAACGAAAAGAAAAAGAGCAGCAACTCTTCATCCACAGTGTCATAAATAAAGGTTCAGTAGATATTCAATCGACTGCTAAACTGACATTCTGTATCAGGCAAAGTGAAAGTCGATGGGAGTTCAGCCTGGAGGTTTCCTCTAGCCTGCCCCACACGTACACGCACACACGCACACATACACACGAGCCATCACACATACTAGTGTGGACATACACACACACACACATATACGCGCATCTTAGGCTTTACTCACTGTCACAGCGTGTTTATGTCTCCCAAAACCACAGTGATGTATCATTGGGCAGGTCTGAGAGATGGTGGGGAGGGGGTGCAGAGAGATGAATGACCTGGTGAACAGGGTGCAGCTCTCTACAGGTCGTCTGTCAATGCCACTGCTGCCCAGGTGACGCTTTCAAGGAAATCACTTGCTGAACTCATGTACAGCTGATCAATAAAGCTTAGACCACAGATACAGCCGTTGTCCTCCACGCAATGCACACACACATACATGTATGCATGGTGTGCACACATGCACATGCACAGCTAAAACCTGATAAACACACACACACACACACACACACACACATACAGACACAATCACTAATACACAGACTAACACACATCCATCCATGTCTGGCACATTTACAGTGAAGTTCTGTCATTTTACTTCTTACAAAGGGAAAATTATACCTGAACATAGGCAGGAACTCAAGCAAGTGAAAAATATACTTTCGGCTTTGAAGCAAAATAGTTTTTTTAACCCTTTATCGCTGTATTTATTGTAGTGGCTAATAGCACAAGCATTGCGAAGTATGACATCAAAAGGTCATCAAAGATAGTTTTGCTTCATGTCCCTTTACAGCGATTGCTTTTAATTTAATATTCATGCACCACATCAAGTGGTGAAAATATACATTCTTTGAGTGATTCCATCTTTGCTGTGTAATATTTCAGGCCAGTGTTCATGGTGATTTCATTATAAAAACACAGAAAGTGTACAAGCGTGCCTATTTTAGCAATCGAAATATCCCAATTCAATGTGAGCACATTATTTCCATCTTAATTTTGATTCCAATATGAGCAAATTGGGAAGCAGAGAAAGAAGGGGAGAAGGAAGATTCAGTCTCATTTTATACAAAAGAAATAGGTGAAAAAAACAATAATTACTTGACATAAAGGTCTAACATAATTAAATAAATCAATTAGTGCCTACTCCCAGGCACCAGTGAACAGGAAATATTTATTATACAAAGAATCAAAATGCCTAATGGCACCAAGTAAACAAATTGATTCAAGCAATCTCTGCCAAGTAGTCAGGCACAGCAGTGACAGAAAAGAGGCACTATAGTAGTTATAAGTGACTATAGTGTGTCATAAGTGACATAGAGAAGTTCAACAATGAGAATCATACCATATACAAAACGCTCAGTGTCACACGTGAAATTTTATCACACTCATCCGAAAATGGAACACTACAATCAGCCTCACATGTCTACAATGTACCTGAAATGTTTTAATGTCTTGTATGATTGTGATATATTGTAACTTAAATACAAGCACCTCTGAGATTGTCTGTAATAGTGATCTGCCATCCTGGTCCTGGAGAGCCAGGACCTCTACCTGCAGCACTGTACACCAGACCTAGACCTTTCCATGGAAGGTCATGGAAAGAGAGCTGATGAGCCTGGTGTGACCTGTGATGACTTGGGACTGTTAGTGCTTCAGTCATAAAGTGCCAGGATTTCATCTTCTGTGGTATCAACAGACCCCTTTCCTTTCACAGTTGGCCAGATAATTAAATGAGTAACAACAAGCTTTGTCTATTTTTTATAGTTGGGTTGAGCCATTTCAAAAGATGAACGCCTGACAAGCAGTTACAAAGTTATTTTTCAAGAGCAGAGATGCATTCTACAATAGACCTTCCGTGTTTCCTGCAGAGGAGTGTCAACTTCTGTAGCCACCAGTACGTACAAACCCCAATTCCAAAAAAGTTGGGACAGTATGTAAAATGCAAATAAAAGTAGAAAGCAGTGATTTGTAATTTTTTTTAACATATATTTAATTGAAAACAGTACAAAGAAAAGATATTTAATGTTTTACCTTATCCACTTTATTGATTTTTGCAAATATATGCTAATTCCAAATTTGATGCCTGCAACATGTTCCAAAAAAAATGGGACAGGGGCAAAAAAAAAAAAGACTTGAAGGTTGTGGAATGTTCAAAAAACACCTGTTTGGAACATTCCACAAGAAACAGGTGAATAGGTAACAGGTGATGCTATCATGACTGGGTATAAAAAGACCATCCACGAAGGCTTGGGCGTTTACGAGTAAGAATGGGTCGAGGTTCGCCACTTTCGCAAACAATCCAACAGTTTAAGAACAATGTTTCTCAATGCACAATTGCAAGGAATTTAAGGATTTCACCATCTACAGTCCATAATATTATAAAAATCTGTAGAAATCTCTGTGCGTAAAGGGCAAAGCCAAAAACCAATATTGAATGCCCGTGACCTTCGACCCCTCAGATGCCACTGCATTAAAAACCAACAGGGCTCGGGAATACTTCGGAAAACCATTGTCAGTAAACACAGTTCATTTCTGCATCTACAAATGCAAGTTAAGACACTACTACGCAAAGCACAAGCCATATATCAACAACATCCAGAAACGCCGCCGACTTCTCTGGGCTCGAGCTCATCTGAGATGGACTGACGCAAAGTAGAAACGTGTGCTGTGGTCTGACGAGTCCACCTTTCAAATAGTTTTTGGAAATAATGGACGTCATGCTTTCCGGGCCAAAGAGGAAAAGGACCATCCCAATTGTTACCAATGCAAGGTTCAAAAGCCAGCATTTGTCATGGTATGGGGTGTTAGTGCCCAGGACATGGGTAACTTGCACATCAGTGAAGGCACCATTAATGCTGAAAGGTACATACTGTATGTATTTTGGAGCTACAACAACATGGCTTCGTAGTCAGAGAGTGCGGGTGCTAGACTAGCCTGCCTGCAGTCCAGACCTGTCTCCCTTTGAGAATGTGTGGCGCATTATGACGCACAAAACACGACAACGGAGACCCCGTACTATTAAGCAGCTGAAGTCTTATGTCAAGCGAGAATGGGAAAAAATTCCGCTTTCAAAACTTCAACAATTAGTTCCTCAGTTCCAAAAGATGAATGAGTGTTGTGAAAAGGAAAGGTGATGTAACACAGCGGTAAACATGCCCCTGTCCCTATTGTTTTGGGATGTGTTGCAGGCATCAAATTTAGAATGTTACAAAAAACAATAAAGTTGATTAGTTAAAACATTAAATATCTTGTCTTTGTACTGTTTATCTATTGAATACAGGTATAAAAAAAAATTGCAAATCATTTATTTATGTTTTTATTTACATTTTATACACTGTCTCAACTTTTTGGGAATTGAGGTTTGTGTACATTTGGACAGGAATGGACAGAGGATAGGAGTATCAGGGGTGAATTAATCTTACATTTTCAGGACCCCTCAAACCAAGATGTCCCTGGGCCCTTAAATTTAAAAACTGCTAAACTCATCCTCTCTCCCCTCTCCTCCCTGTCTGTCTCCTGACTCTCGGTGTCTCCCCCGCTGTATTAATACATATTAAAGATGGCTAAAAACTTATACAGGTGAAACACATCACTCTTTCTGAGCAGGTGCCCCACATGGCCCCTCAATAAAAATGAGTGACAGGAAGAGGAAGCCAGCTGCCTTTATCTGAGACAAAGAGAAGTGAGCTATGTTCCTTCAGAGAGGCCAAGTCACTGCCCTTTCCTTCTACTGAAATCCCCACTGCCAATATTTCCAATCTACAATTCTCTCAACCTTTCACCGTCCAATTCTCCCTCTCCTCTGATCCACACTCTTCCCCTGCTGCCCAGTCTTTCTCCCTACCTCTCCAGCTCCCTCTCTGCACTATACCACATGCTCTAGCTCTCCTCAATATCACCACTCCCAGTTCGACTCTTCACAACCCTCACAATCTGCTGCCTCTTTTTTACTCTCCAAATTGGTACTCATTCTCTCGCCACTCACACGTCCTTTCGTTGTCCAAATCTGCCACTGCCTTACAACCCATTGTCATTCTGTATCTCTGGTATCTCAATGCCCCAGTCTTCTTTATTCAGGCGTCCTCAATTTGAGACACTTCCTTATCTTTCTTCGGCTTATCCAGATTTATCATAATTTTCCTCTCAAATTAAGAGAATGTTCATTTGAATTGGAGAATGATTAATATCCAGTGCCACCCTGTGCTTTCTTTCATGCAGGTGAAAATTGATATCACTCAAACTGCTCCGCAACAAGTTTCAGTATTCCCTCTAAAATCACAGCAGATTGTGGTCTCTCTCTCTTTCTCTCACACACACACACACACACACACACACACACACACACACACACACACACACACACACACACACACACACACACAAGCAGGAGGAGGAAGAGGAGGAAGATGTGGTGGTCAAAAAAATGGCAGGAGACAAGCACCACATCTGAGAGGTGGTCGTGGGCTTTGTTTGAGAGGTGTGGGGGAACGTGGCCGAGGACAAGGCCACGGACTAAAACAGTGGCAGCAACAGCGAAGGGTATCCAATGAGATCAGAGCAATGGTTGTAGACCATGTCATAAATCATGGTATGACAATGATTAAAATGATTCAACCAAACCTCAGAACATCAACCGTGGCCTCAATCATCAGAACCTTCCGCAATGAGAACCGGTAAGTCTTTAGCATGCACCACAGTAAACATTACAGTACTGTAGGCTACTCTCAATTGTCAAATGACTGTATACTGCATGCCAATGTGTAGCACAGAGTATGTGATGTGACTATGTAACTGTTCTACAGTATGATGGCATGTTCCTCCTGTCATTTGTCCTACAGAATTGAGACTAGACCAAATAGTAGAGGCAGAGGAAGACTCCTGACTGATGAACAAAAGCGGGCTGTGGTCAACTTGGTGCGGGCCAGAAATGACATTCGCCTTACTGAAATCAGACAGCATATCTTGGACAATAAAGACACTTTCAACAATGTGGAGGCCATAAGTTTCAATCATCAGAACCTTCCGCAATGAGAACCGGTAAGTTTTCAGCATGCACCACAGTAAACATTACAGTACTGTAGGCGACTCTCAATTGTCAAATGACTGTATACTGCATGCCAATGTGTAGCACAGAGTAGGTGATGTGACTATGTAACTGTTCTACAGTATGATGGCATGTTCCTCCTGTCATTTCTCCTACAGAATTGAGACTAGACCAAATAGTAGAGGCAGAGGAAGACTCCTGACTGATGAACAAGAGCGGGCTGTGGTCAATTTGGTGTGGGCCAAAAATGACATTCGCCTTACCAAAATCAGACAGCATATCCTGGACAATGAAGACACTTTCAACAATGTGGAGGCCATAAGTTTGCCAACTATTGCATGCATCCTGAAAAGGCACCAGGTTTCCATAAAACAGCTATACCGTGTTCCTTTTGAGAGAAATGTTCAGGTATGTTCAGTTTCATGATGCCTGTTTGTGGAAAATTCCCCATCATTGTACTGTAATCAGTAATTCTCTTTCCAAGATGTCTTTTTACATAGAGGGTGATGGCCCTGGATGCTGATGAGAACCATCACCAGGTGTTTGGCAAATGAAAACATCCTTGTTGATGTGGATGAGAACCTGTGGCTAAATCCACAGGACAGGCTCGATGGAAATTAATAATTGATCCTTTGTTTTGCTTTTTGTAAGCCACTGCAGTTTGTTTTGAACTACTTTTTTTGTAGCTAATTGTTGCTTTCATTCAAAGGGAACCTATGTTGTGATTATGGTATTTCATCACTAAATTTCAGATTTGTTCAATGATTCCACTGCGTCTGTAGTATTCTCTCTGCTGGTCCTTTTACAGTGACACTACGTGTAGCACCATTATGAAACATGTATCACATATTTTGTACTACAATAGTTGATGATTGTATGAACAACTAAACAGCAAAACTATCGGTATCTTGTGTGTGGGTGATCTAAAAAAAATGTTCCTATGGTATTTCATTATAAATGAGTTGTTTGAACCAATGATTCTGTGATTGCAAGGTTTCTTTAAAGATATGAATGCAAAATGCAATGTTTTGAACGTTGGACAGCCTGTGTTAGAAAGTGGTGACAGTTTTGAGTTTTTTGTCTAGAGTTTTGAAAAATGACATCAAGGTTCTGAAAAACCTAGTGTCAAAGCGATTGAAAAAAAAACTGTATGTAACCTTATCTTCATCTTGTCACTCTTGATCTTTCATTTCATTGCAATCCTTTTTTTGTTTGTTTATCAAAATAAAGAGTTGTGCAGATATTACAGTCTGTTCCTCCTTCAATGATATTCTTAATTACTGTTGTTAATGCCTTTTTTAACTTCCAGTTATATTAATTAATAATTAACCTCAATTAGCCTTCAAATATGGAAGAGCATGATTGGCAAGTGTATTTAGTACAACATGGAAGTTTTTGTGTGTTTCAGTAATTGAATGTTAATTTGAGTTCATGATAATTAATTAAGCATTAGGAAACTAAAAATACATTTGCAGATAACAAAATATCACTGAAGCATTAAGGAAATGCCCCAGTGGCATTTAATTCAAACTGAAACACACTTCACAAGAGAATAACTATAGCAAAGGATTTCACTATTTTATGTTTTATTCAGGATAATTTAGATAGGATAACTGTCTTTTGTTTCATTCATTAAACCTATTCATGACTACACAAATCAAAGACACAATATTTCATGCACTTATAAAAAAATCTATAAAATCTATTAATCCCGCCAAGTAATATTGTCAGTTATTGTTCCCAAGTAACATCAAGGGGTTTATATTTTGCAAAATGCACATTTTAATGATCACAAAAACATAATAATGAATCATGACACACTGAATCAAAATGGCTTTTCCGCAGACAAGCTAATGCCTGACACATATGATGGCACAGAATGTGACAGCGTACTGGCTCGTTTCCCTGCCCTAAGCACAGCATTAGGCACAGATCCAGGCTCGCAAGAGGGCTGATAAAAGCAAGAGCTGTGATTTGTCTCTGAAATATTAACTCCGCCCCCTTCCATTGGCTAGCTTGATGCATTCTTTTAAACTCCACACCCTCCTATGGCTGGCTCACGCACTATTCTAACTGTCCAGAAACTCCCAGTGGGAACTGAGATAATGAATACCCCCCCATTCAGGAGACCAATGAGAGAACAGCTATTCATAGATCCACACTCACACCAGGCCTAAACGCTTACTGCAGCTGATAAGGAGCTGGTGCTTGTGAATTGCACGTTTGCCAGACAGACAGACAACCCACAGGCAGAGGAGCTATGGCAAGGTTTTAACACACCCAAATGCTCATTAGAGTTCTTTGTCTTTCCAAGCTTTGTCCAACATCCAATTAACTGCTTTGATTTTGGTACGATATGTTTGCTGGGTGCTTTTTAAAGCTTTTTTATTCCTCAAAAGCTCACCTCTAAATGGCAGCAAAGGCAGACGTTAATGACAAAGACATCTGACCCCCCATAGAAACCTTTCCCGCTTTCCCCAGAGAGCATAAACTTCAAAAACGCTCCTCCTGTTCTCTATGCAGCCACAATATAGATCAGGCAGAGCAGCATTAAAGCCCTGCTGTACAAAATGAGAGCCGTCGGCCTGCTCCATACATCTCCACAGACAGACAACAACGAGTGCCACACCGTGTCCTTCAGACGACCGTGCGCTGGAAACCCCCTGAGGGGGGGGGGAGGCAGAAGTGATATGAATAGCGTGGACGCGACTTCCCCACGATCCCCGACATTAAACAGCCAGGCCAGTGAGGCAGAGTTGCAGAACAATAGACAAATATACGCGCAGGTAGACACAAGGTGATCCTAGTTTATATCCCCTGATTTACGAATACAGCCGAGTAATCCAACCCGCTTATAAAACTTCATCTTTTATTGCTGTGAAATGAGTTGTGGTTCTATCACAACTTGCTTTTGACAGATATACTTTGTCCATTCAGGAATATATTCAATAGTTCATCTTTACAATTCTCTGGACAGAAAAACAAAGAGATTGGAGCAAGAGATTGAGATAGAAACCACTTCACAAATAAATTACTGCCCATTCTGTTCAATAAAAATATAGAAGAAAAATATAAAAGTCAAGTAAACATAAGGTGCTGAATTGAGCTTGGCCAGATGTTACATTCATATCGGCACAGGGGAGTTCTGAAAATAACTGATTGCTAATAAAAATAGTTCATTCATATAATTCACTTCTAGAATGACATTCACATTACTTACATACAGTACAATATAATGTACATAATGACTGTATAATTAATTTATAACTGGACGAGGCCAATTAGAGTATGTCAGTTACAGGAATACAACGTAATGTTCAAACCATGTTTTTAGTATGAGTACATTTCAAATCACACACATGTACGAACGCACACACACATACATGCACGCACACACACACTGCTGCCCATCTTTACTGCCAGTAGCACAGCACAGTGCGAGCACCCTACCTCCACTGCGCTGAATTGTCCTCTGCTGTCCTGCATCACTGTCTCAGGTCAAACCTGGCTCCCTCAGCTCCCTCCCAGGGGAGCGCTGGGGGGGGGGGGTGTAACCGAGCGCTAAATTTTGCTGCTTTACTCCCGAGTGCTCCTTCTCCTCCGCCCGGCCCTCCTTCACACATGAGCTGCTCGCTGCCACACAGCACACCTCCGTAGACCCTGCCGCATGCGCTACAAAGCAGCGACACACAACACGCGGCGCGCGCTGGAAAACAGCTTTCCAGCACAAAACACTCAGCTCACAACATCTAGCATGCAGAATCAAGCAAATAGCATTCAGCACACAACTTCCAAAATAATGAATTAATATTGCACACATACAGCATCCAACCAACACAACATCTAATTAATGTACTCTAACACAAAGCATCCAGCAAATAACAAACGATGCAACTAACTCAAAATGCAAACACACAGCATCCCACATATATCTAGGTCACAAAATCCTGCATAAAGGATTCAGTACACTATGCACAAAATCCCATACATAACATCAAAAACACTACAATTAAGAATTTAACTCGAAACATCCAATGCCCAGTCTTAAACACATATGACATGAAACTCACATGGAAGACAATATCAAAAACAACATCCGACACAATATCTGACTCACAAAGTAAAAACACACACTTTTGGGGTATACAGCAGCAGCAGGACAGAGCAAGAGGGTTAATTTAATCAAAGGGCAAAGTAGTCCTTAAATCAATTACAAAACTAAGAAACTGTTTCAGTTTTCCACACTGTAACACACAGCATATTTAAAATGTGATTAAATTGGCTTTTTATTTCCCATTTCACAGTAATCACTGTGCAGATGCGTGGGCAGGGGTTTGAGTGAATGTCATGAGAACACAAGAAGTCTAAAGCATAAATAAACAGCCACCGCTACTTACGCACCCTACAGTTCTGCTCATGCCCCATCATTCTACCCTGTCTAAACCCACTCTGTAATTATTATCCATCTTCTTACCTGTATGTCCTGTATTTCAATCTCCCTTTACTGTAACTGGAGGGTCAACATGTCCAGTCAAAGACTCGAGTTGTGAACCCCTCACTGGGCAGTTCCATACTGTAAATTCTGAATTCAGTCATGATTTGGAGGCTGACTGTTTTGCAGTGGAAGTCAAAGGTTTTTCACGTTTATTACACATCAACAAGTGAAAGCTCTCCATCACACACGCTCCAGTCGGCACTGAGGAAGGGACGGGGATGAGGAGGTAGAAAAAAGCAGAGCTGACGGCGCTGATGGCGTGTGCCCTGCGAGGCGCTGAGATGTGGCAGGGAGCTAGTGAGAACCCAGGATGTACACTTCCTGACAAGGGCACGCATTCCACTGCTCACTGAGTGAGTCCGCACACGAACAAATGAGGAGAGGGGAGAAAACAGACAGCTCTATGACAGGAGAACGGGGATAATGTGCAACGAGGAAGGATTTCACACTGCGAATAATTGAGAAAAAAATAAGCAGCATTATGTAAACATAATGTAGCCTGTGAAGGGAGTGGGGGCGGGGGTGTATAAGATATTAGTGGCACATTAACAGAATATTACAAGCACAATCCCCAGGAAAGAGAGGACTGCAGATGCAGAATGCCCATGTCTCCTTGTATCAAAGAAAAAAAATAACTGTGGTATACTGCATGTCCCATAATTCACCTGTGGAGGTTATTTGCACAGAGGTCAGAACTGTAACATGAAACAGTAGTGTGAATTTACGTGGAAGAGAAAAATCATAAGGTACATGGCACATCGGGAGGGTGGGGAGGGCTCTGCAAAATCCCATCAATCAAAAAATACATTCTCAATCTCAAATAGCTTAGACAACACCTTAATTTGAGTTCAGTTTTTTATGTGTTTGGTAAATTAGACAAACACTACCATTCCATTGTTGGGATTACCTTAGGTGTACCTATGCTTCAAAACTTGGCAGTAGATTGACTTAAGCCCTGAGTCAACATCCCATTACTCCCACAGAATGAATAAATCTCTTTCATGCGCTTAGTTTCTGTAACGAGAACAACAAGGAAACCAGACAAAGTGTTTATTACCCCACTTAATACCAAGAAGGTATTAATAGCGAGGGGTAAAAGAAGGCCCAGGGCTGCATCTTTATTTTACAACTGTTCTCAAATCAGTGAAAAGAAGACAAATGACTGTTTTCAGGGGGTAAAGATAATGAGTTAAAAAAATAAAAAAAAGATAAAGCACTTTCAAATCAGCAATCTGCACAGACACTGAAATCGATGCACTCCCTCTAATTCTCCTGCCCAAAATTTTGACGGTGGGTCGTGCTGAATGCTGGACTGCGGAGAGCTGCGTGTAAATTATCTGCCGAGGCGAAGATTAATACATAACCCTTAGAGCAGTTGTCCGGCTGACATGGTTTTCTTTTCTCCCTCTCTTTGTGCCAGCCCCTGAGATAGGCTGAGTCAGAGTGAGCTATCTCCATCAAGGTCCCCCGGCCGGGCAAGAACCTCTCCACGCGACAATTAAAGCTGTAAATAAAGTTAATGCACACCAGCATCCAGCATCTTTACAGCACGGGTGTAATTAACAGCATTGTTTCACCTGGGCACTGCCAGTGATGGGGGAGATAAGCAGGTCTGTCGGCCTCTAACAAGCAGCGTGCAGCTGGCTCTCGAAACGGCACCAGGACGTAACTGAAGCTTACCGTTCCTGTAATGTTCACGTGACGTTGTCAGCAAAATGCTATGCATTGGCTTGGCGTGCAGCTACTAATAAGATCTACATTTGGACTTATGAAAGTGCCAGGTAGCGGCAAGAAGGGCCCTGACAAAGAGGACAAATTAGCCACTTATATTACTCGTAATCTTCATTTGATTATTACCTCTGACTGGGACTGAGTTCATAGAGGGACAGAGAGAAGACAGCATTGCTCTCAGGAGCCATTACACAAAAGGGCAGTGAGTCAATTCTGAAAAGTTACTCAGTTGGACTTTGCACTGAGTAACTTCAGACCTGCCTCTTGTACCTCTTTGGAGGTGTTCAACCCACTGAATAAACAGAGAAGATTGGCATGTCAGTTGGAAAAGTAATTGGGTTTTTGAATGTACAGGGAAGGTCAATCCCACCAAAAATAGCGAAGCCCTGTCCCCCGTGAATGTGCTTTGTTTGGTGGCTTCGGCTGATCTTCCGGTGTAGAGTACCCATACGTAGGGCCATGTACTGCTCGGAGCAGACTGGATTGCAGGCTCATCCACTGGAGCCTTGGAGAAACAGAGAGAACAAAAACAAAGATCAATACCAAGCCAAAGTGAAAGATCTGTAGCTATTACTTTTCCTGTTTCCATTTTGATTCCTCTTGTACGTAGCACGGCTCATCTGGCATCAGGAACCTCCCACTCCACTGCAGTCTTTTACAGTTAAACACACTTGGCAGTCATTACTCACACACATACACACACACACACAGTGCACTATCAAAGTCCTAACCCACACCATCTCATCACAAGACTATAACACAAAGTCCAAACACCAGGCATGATCATCATACAGGCATACAAATCTCACAACCTCTCACTGCAACTATGCTCAACTACTCTTTTTTCATTGTATTAACTGGTCCTTTGAATTTCCACTCCATTTTACAGTAAAGGGGTGAGAACATTTATTTATCACATTATTCACTGTGAGGACCTCCAGCATCTGGAGTAATAACATACTACATCAGTTTAAATCTTTAAATAATCCTTAACATGAAAGGCAATAAATTGTGCGCTGTTCGATATTGCAGGCCTCATACTTCAGTTCTGCATTACACTGAAATAATGATGTTAACACAAATCAAAAAGTCAACGCTGGAACATCCTAATGACATCCTTTGCGCTTGTCGCTGGAATTATGTGAAACTCCCAATGCAATGGCATTACAGCGGCGGAAAGAATGGAGTGAAATGACCCTTACAAATTAAACTTTATCGATCAATCACACAATAATGCACCGCATCAGAATTCATAGGGTTTCGTTACCTGAACTTTCAGACATTGTACACTCTTGTTTCCTGCCCGGTAAAGCTTGTAGCAGGTGTTTAAGCACCCATTCATCATGTGGGAAATTCTTCTTCAGGCTGCAGTACGTTTGGATGGGGGCTGCTGTAAGGCCTGGTCGCGCCGCTTTAATTCCGGACTGGCCGGAAGGTGGCGAGGCAGTGCTCCCACGTTTCGCAGCGCCGTCCTCCGAGAAGCACCAAACATGGCGAGACAATCCAATTACATGCCTGCCATCCAGAACAGCTCCTACAGGGATCAGGCTGAGCCTTGACCAGCCCGCCTCACAGCAACGAATGGCATCGCACCTCCTGCCTCAGTCTTATTATTGCTGTTCATTACTTTTCCTCTGCTACAGTGTGCAAATCATTGTATTGAGCGAGACTACTGAGAACGCCTGACCCCCGCGATCAGTATCCAACGAAAACGGTCAATCACTATGGGTCCCACAGTAACCATGGCCTGTCCTCAATGACATCCAGAGGCTAAGGGCACCACAAGGACAGAGCCAAAGCCCAAGGCCCACACCTGTGACAGGTGCACAACCAGTGGCAGGCTAGAGCAGTCACAATGAGCCCCCGCCCTGTCCCTTCATAACATGCCGCATGCCGTCCATCTACAGGCCCAAGGTCTGGGACAGTACATTTTGGTGGTGGGTGGGGGCCCAGGAGGGTAGTAGTGATTGGGGGGATCCAGGCTAATTTTGTTTAAGAGTCACCAGCTGTCCTCCAATGTTGTCCTAAATGTCAGAGTGCCGTTTCATGTTTCTGACACCCTCTTCCTCCACCTTTACCAGCGTGCAGCTCAGAGAGATTCACAAAGACAGTCGACATTACGTAGTTTTACCATGTCAATGATAACATGTCACGGAACTATCACGCAATTTAACAGCCATTTAAAAGCATCTGTGGATTTTATTAGTATATTACTTGGATGACATCACCAGTGGGGTGCTGGTTAAATGCATAGAGTTGGAGAGGGAGAGAGGCTAACTATAAACATGTTCAGTACATAAAGTCAGTCAGTTGAAATCCAATGTCTATTTGCGGTTAAAACTTCACTTAAGTCCAGAAGAGAGTCCTGTCATCAGCATTAGAAGAAAGAGAGCAAACGATCACTGTCTCCACAAGCAAACTATGATTGAGACCTAGATGATCTCTGAAAATAATGGTTACCTCTAGAAACACTGAGTCTTCTGCTCTACCAGTCTATTTCCAGGCACAGGTACACATTTACACACACGCATATGCACAGCCACCAAACACACACACACACACACACACACACACACACACGAGCAAGCATGGCCATCACTGCAACTGCTTTCGCCCTGACAGTGGTTCAGATTAATATGAGGGGACGCAAAAGGATTAGCGCTGGCCGATCGATTACCCGCGGCGTGTAATAATTAAAACACGTCAGGCTGGAGGGTCCGAGTGACGGATGCCAAGGGTCTGGTGCGCAGCATTTAACACTCAGCAGTATTGAACACTGGTCAAGATGGACCCCCCACTGAACTGGGATCAGCGTTCTATCCTAGGGAGCCCCTGAACTTCTTTCCTCCTTTAATCAAACATTTTGTTCACATGGTGAACTGTGGAGTACCTCCACGCATGGGTTACGTTCATTAAACCTAATTAATATAATGATGTAGTCTGAAAAGAACACATGCTTCAAACATCTTATAATGGTGTGGGATGGTTCGGAGGGCCAGATGCGACAGGAGTGAACCTGAAAGTGACCACGAGTGGACACCAGTAGAACGGAGAGAACTCCGTAGTAAGGAGAGAAAACAAAAAAAAACTCCAACTCTCACTAAAGAGAGTACTAGGTGGAGACAGAAAAGGGAGAAATGAAAACGACCCGCAAAACAATCGGGCGATCTGACTAGAGGGTCAGAGAGTAGATAAACAGAGAGAGAGAGAGAAAGCACCTCTCGCTCTCAATAAACGAGAGAAGTATAAGGAGGTGAAAGAAAAAATGTATCATGTAAAACAACCCGGTATAAACGGGCGAAAAGGCTCATAGACTTGAGCGTAGAAATGGGTGAAAGCAAAAAGACCTCTTGCACCTCTCGCACAAATGAAAGCAGGTAACAAAGAGAGGTAGAATGGTAGAGACAAAACTGCCTCGGATGAGTAGCCAAGGAAAGCCACAGAACACAGGACAGAAAGTGTGAGAGAAGGCAAGAATCCTGAGTAACTCTAAAGCACTTCAGCCAAGTCCCGCGTTACTCCAAAGCAAGCGATGGAGTATAGTGGTCGACAAAGAGCACTTGCACTAAACCGTACCGGCTTGAATGTTAAGGCGAGATAACATGGAAGCGCCGAGACAGGAAGCCGCAGAGCTTAAATAGCCGGCGGAAAGACAGGACAGGTGCAAACACTAAGTGCCGGGGCCGAGCGAAAACCCGGAACGGACATGGAAAACGAAAAAAAGAGGATGCCCCAAAAGACATTGCAAGAAAGGACGACCATAGAACGGAGATGAGCCTGCCAAACCATGACCAGAGTGGCCTACCTCTGGTCTAAAGACCCTGGTCTACCCCTGCTCACACATGCAAGAATATGGATTGCTCTGTGTGGAGCAGTATTTTAGTTGCCTGGCGAGAGATTGCCTTAACAGCTGCACAGAGAAAGACCACTCCCACAACTGATTCCAAGAGCCAGTTTTCTCATTCAAAAGAATAATCTTTTTAGAGTGTTTTATAGAAACCTACTTAAACATTATTGTGTTGAATGCCCTGTTTGGCACTTTGAATAAATAGCTATAACATTGGGAGTGATTCTTTCCGCCCAGTCCTCTGATTGAGGTTCCTGTTTTTAGGCGATGACTTCATCCCTGTTAACCAGTCCACCTAAACTCCTCCTTAAAGTCCACCTTTCAGCCAGTGTGGAGAGAGAGAAAAGGAAAATATCGTGCCTGCTTCTTTCTCTGTACCTGTATCAACGTGAATGATTGAACGCTGCGCAAAGAGAGAAGGAGAATCTGAGAGTGAGACAGACACTGAAAATAGATTGTTCATTAAAGTAAAACTAAGGTGTGAATCAATGTATGCATGCTTGTGTGTGTGTGTGTGTGTGTGTGTGTGTGTGTGCGCGCGCGCACGCGCGTGTGAGCATGTGTGGACACTCCTTCTCTTCTAAGTGTAATCTCTTGATTTGTTGGATTGACCCTACTTAATTCAATGGAACAGAAACGCTGTCACAGCAACACTGAATGGATTTTCAATGCACTGCACCTGCTCAAATAAGTTAAGGATAACCTCTTTTCTACTGGAGACATGGCAAGGAGAATAAGGTGGGGGTTAAAACGCAGGCTGTGTGGACAACACACACACACACACGTACAAACAAAAACAAACAAGTGCATGCATCCACACAAGCACACACATTCACACAAGAGCACACAGAAGCCTCTTTAAAAGGCTTTGCAGTGTTGCTGGATGAGAAAAGGCAATACTGACAGATAAATGATTGCTTTTCAGAGCCCTGTCACTCTGCACAGTCTGAAAAAGGTCAATGCAAAATCCTACACACTGGTCAGAAGGGGAACAACAGGGTGCAAAGCCACACAGATGCAAGAAGCCAAGGAGAGGCGCTGGTGACTGTGTTCAGGTCCATGTCCATGCTTGTGAGGATGAGGCAAGGAACAGAACCACAACAAGAACAAAACACACACACACACACACACATTCCTCTAAAGTAGAATGACATGTGACAGACTCAAAAGATATTTCCATAAACAATCCAGCGCTGCAACTTTCGTGCAAATTCTTCAAGCAAACATATATATGTGTCCAGAGTTTTCGCTCTCAGCTAACAGGCTGTTCGCTCCAAACAACTGTGCGGTCACTTGTGTTCACTCTACAGCCACGGCTGTTCCCGTTCAGACATACTGATCTAGCATTTGTGTGCAATGATGTTAATTCTGTGGGCCAACCACATTCCTTTACGTTGAAAAATGGAGCCAAAAAGCCTACAGCTGTGTGTCAGCCTGGATTCTGACCCCAGCATTCGAACCTCTACCCCATGCGGTTCCTCAGTTAGAACCATGCGTGTGGGGGTGCAGTAATACTGGCACTGAGATATTAATTATTCTGCCATACACTATTCTTCTGTTCACATGTAGCAGTAGAGCAATACTCCTCCATCTACACAAGAAGACCAAGTGAGAATTCAGTAAGTTTATTAGCTTAAATGAGCATTTTTGTTTTACTTATACCTTTAACTGAGATTCATTTTGACAATGTGTGTTTCTGTGTAACCATTGTATTATGCTGTGAATATAAAACAAATTGAAAATTAGATTTAAGATCAGAATTAAAGTACATAATTATTTGCCTTGCCTGAGAACACAAGATTAATTGAAAAAAAATATTTTTTGGGATGTGGACCATCTCACTGAGGATCATCTCAGTGCAGTTTCCAGAGAGGAGTGTGTCCTCTAGTGGTCAAAATATGAAGCAGCAGAACAGACAAACCAATAAAAAATAAAGTAAAAGGGTCATTGAAAATGTTGAATATGACAATATATATAATTCATACCCTCATGCCACAGTGGAAATGTTGAATAAAATGGCAAACAAGACATCATGTTGTTAAAAATATATCGGTTATATCCTGCACGGGTTAGATGTAGGTGCAATCAAATTCTCACATCATTGCAGCAAGCAATAATTGTAATATATGGCATCTCCCCACATCAGTGAAATGTTTAGAAAGGCGATGTCTTGTAATAAAATCTGCCTTGTGTTCACCATTTCATTTTACACCCCAGTAACAGCCGGAGGGTACAGTAAGTAAAGAGGCAGCGTCATCCTCAGCAGGCATAAATCTAGTGTGATCAGCCCTCATGAACACGCGGTCTCTTGCTAACAGAGGACTATTGCAATTGTGTATCCCTCCCTTCCCCGCCATCATATTAACTCATTTTCAATTAAAGTTTATCATGCTTCCTTTTGCATAAATGCCAAATCAAGTCAAACAAGGGCGGCTTCGGACAGAGCCACTAAATACCAACTGTCAACTACGCCAACATCCTAACTTTTCCTTACTGAGAAGCCTATTGCACGAGGCTTCCAAATCGCTCTAAAAAGTCATTCAGCAATGCAATAATGTACATCTTTTGTTCTTTATGGCCCCGTCACACTATTGCGTATGAGAGAAACGTATGAGTTGCGTATGTAAATTCATAAAATAATTTTCATACGCACAAAAAGCCCTTGAAAATAGCGTATGGCCAGCGTATGCCTAGCGTATGCTTAGCGTATAAACCATACGTCCGAATACGCACAAAATTTTTAAGCATGCTTAACGTATACAACCTATGCCTAACGTACCCCTAGCCTATGTCAGCATATGAGTGATATTTTTCATACACTGGCATACGCTAGTACGATACGCAATAATGTGACAGGGCCATTAGTTAGTCTCGTGCAGCATAATGCTCTACATACATTTCTTTAGGTCTAAAAAATGAGCTCCTTTGTATCGCGTCTCTCTGCATATTAGAACATCAAATCTCTGCAAGATCCCAACCCTTTATCAAAGCTCGTCTGTGCGATGGAATCCGGGGTCCGAGGCTCCTCGCCTGCCGCCCCACAGCTCTGCGGTGAGCCACTCTCCAGTGACGCACCTCCTGCCCAGTCCGCTAGCCACATTGGTATTCAAGAAAAATGCTATTCTGAATCAGCATTCCTCTTGTTTCATTATCAATCGGTTCAGCGACACCGGCAGCAGTGACCTTTCTGTTCCGGCTACACCTTGCCTTTATGACACGAGCGGCCAGGAAGAGGTAGCCCACACAGCGGCATGTTCTACGTGCATAGCCCACGGCAGTTTTTTTCCTTCTTCAACACATCAGCTGCTAACCACAGGCCCCCACAGCAGGAAGGAAGGACTACATTTGAGTGGGGTTGGGGAATGTTAAGAAATATGAAATGTAGGGCAGTGCACAGCAGCTGTCCCTTCCATTCTCTCTGGCTTTTCTGACCTTTATAAGGTGAAAAGAGGAAGTCTTGTGCATTAAAGAGAAAGAAAGAAAGAAAGAGAAGGTGGGGTTAGCTCATTAATTCTGCTGCCACCCTCGTCCCCAGAAAGACTCTATTACTCGGTACGACTGACCCAACTGCTGAGACCAGCCTTTCCCATGCACATTGATTTCTGCTCATCCCCTTACTCTCAGCACAGATCTAAATCTAATCTAAATATCATAATGCAACGCTAATGAATGCTAACTCAACAGGGTGTCCCTTTTTGATTAATGAAGGTGTTAGTGCAGTTTGCTACAATAAACCACACGTCTCTCTGCTTAGGCTTTCCATAACTAGTCGTGGGATATTAATCAACTATTAAACTGGGACAAGCAAACTGCTGTACAGGCAGAAGAGGTTTCCTTTGGTGAAAAAATTATCCAAAAATACAAGGCTGAAACTGGAGCCAATTATTTTCACCTTCGTATCAAGTTCAATTAATCCTTGTCTCACAAGATATGTAATGCAATAGAAAATGTAATAATACAAATATTAAAATGATATAGTCTACACTAGATTAGGTATGCTTAATAGCAAATAAAGACGCAAATAAATAATATTACAATATAAACAATATATTGCCTTGCATTAGCTAAAACATGCTAAACTAAATGAAACTAAGAGCAAAACATTATTTTAATGAATAAATGCAATGAAATACACAGCTGTAATTGTTTATAGTGATATGTTCGTATATATTAATATTGTACAAAAAGTGCAAAATTTTGAGGCAATTATTTTTTTCTCAAGAGTCAAATTTGGGATTACAGGCCTGAAAGGAGGGTGAGAGTGCCCCCTAGTGGATCAAAAAAGAAAAGTATATTAAAAGAGAGTTGTGCTGATTCACAGCACCATAACAGGGCAGTTGTCTGAAACGCCCTACAAGATGTCAAAGTCCATCAACATAAAACTAACAGATAATATACTATGGAAATTAAGTGTCAACTGGCTGCTATTCATATGGCATAATCCAGAGGTATGTATCTTCTGAGCGCCAACTTGGCAACCGTGTTTTGTCACGCTAACCCACAGTTTGTTAAGCTTCAATCTGATTATCAGAAATGCTTTGACTGAAACTGAACATTTAAATTAAAATATATATATATATATATTCATTAGTAAGGCCACATAGGTTCAACGGCATGACCATGTAAGCACTTTCACCACAAGACCACATGATATGATTTGCATTCTGAGGTGATTACTCTCAAAGGTCTCACATAACGTGGACCTATACATAGCTCTAAACCAGGGGATCTAAGCAATTGAGGCTCTTGCCTAAAATTAAAACATGCTATGGAGCCATATGACTAAACTGTTTGTAAAGAACAAAGAACCACATTGCTTCTTATTTGCCAGGATACAAAAAAAATAAAAATAGAACAAGTAAATACATTAATTAATTAATAAATAAAAATGGTGCAAATAGCTTTAATATTTGGTCGCATATCCTTTGCATGCCATGACTTCCTGATATCTGTGACCCAACAACATCAAAAGACGCTTGTTATCTTATTTTCAGGTACTCTTACAAGCGATACTATAACGTCTCTGCATTTGAATGGATCTCTATGAGAATTGGGGGGAGTGACTAGATTTAGCTGCAAATTACACTGGAACAGTATGGAACACATGGTTATAAGTCATCTAGGGTCTGACGTATAAAACAAGCCTTAAACCATCACTCTGCTGCCAAAAATACAATAGATATGGATGGATAACTTGAAGGGTTTCTTCTCCGGACTAATTTTTCCATAGAGTTCAATAGGAAAATTTGTCAGGAGAAACAACCCTTAGTTTTTTTTCTCATAATAAATTTACTTCAATTGGATTTTTCAAATTCTTTCAGTGTGAGATAAAGCTAATTCACCACATGGTGATTTTTTTATAACCCTTTTTACTCATCTTTACCAGGGGTGCCAATAATAGTGCAGGGCACTGTATATGTGCCCTCCACTATTATTGGCACCATTGCAAAAACGCAGTTGTACAATTATGGTGCTACATGGCCTGTAGTTAGAAATAGCCACAGGTTTTCAGGTTGAGTACCTTGTGGGAGTGCACATGTTTTAACCACAGTGCTCCTTGAAGATATTAAAGTGGCATAGCAGTGACTCAAGAGGTAAAATGACTCATTCAAAACTGGGTAAAAAAATAAAATAAAAAATAAAAAATAAAAAAGAAGATTAATATGCAGGCAGGACCTTCCACATAGGTCACAGACCACCACCCTGCAAATGTATTCTACAATGCTGAAACCTACATGACAAGGGACATTCAATACAATTAAAACATCATATTTTTTAAAATATTGTCAGTGCAACATGTTTTTGCCATCCAAGACACTTCAACTTAGGACCGTTTCTAGGGGGAGGCATGGGGGGGCAATGCCCCCAAAGCCAAATCCAGCCAAAGCCAAAAAAATTTATCCGACAATATGAAGTCAGCAACCGTAGCGTCAGCGCTCGGTGTCAGGAGGCTATTAGAGCTACAGACAATTCGGCCAATCATAAAAATGCCACATCGAAATAATATATTTCTCTAATATCTGATTGGTTGGTTTGGCCATATAATACATGGAGACACAGCGAGAGAGAGAGCGAGGTCACTTTCTTTGATCAATCTATGCTGTCTCTTCTTGATAACTGTAACTGTTACGCATTGCTTAGGATATAATATTAGCTATAGCCTAGCTTACTCAGTGAGTTGAGGATAGTGGCGAGAGTCTCCGTCTGGGAGATTTGATTTTAAATGGATGTTGCAACTAGAACCAACTAGGTTTCTCAAAGTACTGTGATGGTCATGTTTGTAACGTTGTTCCATGACCAAGGTAGGACCAAACGAGAACGTTTTTGAAAGTACTGTGATGGTCATGTTTGTGACGTTCTTCTGTGACCAAGGTAGGACCAAAAGAGAACGTTTTTGAAAGTACTGTGATGGTCATATTGTAACGTTCTTTTGTGACTAAGGTAGGACCAAACGAGAACGTTTTTGAAAGTACTGTGATGGTCATATTGTAATGTTCTTCTGTGACTAAGGTAGGACCAAAATAGAACGTTTTTTAAAGTACTGTGATGGTCATATTGTAACGTTCTTCTGTGACTAAGGTAGGACCAAAGGTGACCGTTTCTCAAAGTACTGTGATGGTCATATTGTAACGCTCTTCTGTGACCAAGGTAGGACCAAAAGAGAACGTTTTTGAAAGTACTGTGATGGTCATGTTTTTAACGTTGTTCCATGACTAAGGTAGAACCAAACGAGAATGTTTTTCAATATGCTGTGATGGTCATATTGTGACGTTCTTCTGTGACCAAGGTAGGACCAAACAAGAACGTTTTTGAAAGTACTGTGACGGTCATATTGTAACGTTTTTCTGTGACTAAGGTAGGACCAAAAGAGAACGTTTTTGAAAGTATTGTGACGGTCATATTGTAATGTTCTTCTGTAACCAATGTAGGACCAAAAGAGAACGTTTCTCAAAGTAATGCGATGGTCATGTTTGTAACATTGTTCCATGACCAAGGTAGGACCAAACGAGAACGTTTTTGAAAGTACTGTGATTGGACTAGTGTTGAAATAAGGGACCGTCCCTTTTTTGGAAAATAAAATTACCGTCCCTTAACGAACTGATAAGGGATGCAGTTTGTCCCTTATTTTGGGGACTCAATGAATAGAGCGATTTATATGAGAAATTACGGTAATCTTGTCTATGTGCGAGAATGCACTCAGCTCATTGGTCATGACTCGAATTGCTGTCAGTGTTGCTAGGATAGATAGGCCCTTGTGCCTCATTTTACTTTAAATTGAAGTTCGACATAGTGTTGAAGAACTGTTATTTTGCACTGACAAAATAAATTATTGAATGATAATGTTTCCCACGTATTCCTCAAAAATACAAAACTGATCAAATTCAGGTTTGTGTGTCTTAGTACATGGGCTTATTACAGATGCATGTCTGGTATATGGATAGGACTTGTTACAACCAAGTAGGCCTATATTATATGTAGTAATAATGCAGTAATGCAGGTGTAAAAAAAGGTAAAAAAATTGGCCTGTGCCGCGAGGGCCGCTAAGGTGTCCCTTATTTCAATTTCTGATAGTTGGCAACCCTAGATTGGACAATCGCCGCTTGGAGGAGGGGTTTAGCGAAGGGTCAATTAGGCTATGTTGGAATTGGAAAACGTTTGAAAACAAATAACCTATATAGACTATTCCCGTATCATAACCTTATACCCCCGCATACCTTCGAAAAGGACTGGAAACTCATATTCTATACGGACAAACCGTAGCTATGGGTTGACAGTGAGTAACCTACCTATTTCTGGCTTGGACAACACAGGCTAGAGAACACAAGAGCAATGTGGAAGCTAGCAAAATATATAGCTATGAAAAAAACAGGGATTAATTTTAAATAAATTGCATATTTAGCATGTTGTTTCATTTTTTCATTTCCAACTAAAATATATTCCAAATTTGTTTTAAAAATACCATAAAACGGCGCTTTGAACTAACTAGGCCTAGTTTATTTTATGAATGTGATTAATTACACAATTATTTTATTTAAAACAATAGCGTTTGCTCCTTCATGTCTGCATTCAGATCAGTCTCTGCTCATGTTCAATGTCCCATATTCCTAAACTAAACATCGGTATCGGTAAATATCGGTAAAAGTTCTTCCAAATATCGTTCTATGTCTTTGGAATTACAGTGTTAAAATTAAAATGACAAACAATGAAAAACTTTGATTATCGTTATGATTCAAATGACCCTCGGTTTTACGTAAACTACATGTGAGAGATTAGTGAATTCCTGTCCAATCAGCGACATCAAATTGGGTATCTTCGAGCTATCCAACTGGGTGGCGAGGGCGCTGTCCAACTGGATATGTGGTGTCTAGTTTGCGTCGGATTTTGAACGGTTCGGTCTACCATAATTTCCAACACCTTGGCCTGCCTTGCACGCTTGGTAGTGGGCTTGTTTCGTCGCCCATCGCGCTGATACGTCATCGTCCTAAAAGGCGAGGGTCCATGGAAGAAATCCTTGAGGTAAGATTTTGAAATCCTATTATAATATAAACTTTTTCAATAATTGGCTACACAGAAATACTCAGTAATATTGATAAGCAGATTAACGCGTTTCTTCAGTTATCAGTACCGTTAGATATTGATAAGCGCTCGCCAGCTAGATAACGTAGCTACCGAGCTACCGTTACGGCCGAGTTTTGTCCCATATGCTAACGCTAAGTTACATTACCGTCATACGGTTTCACAGATGACTAGTAGTAGGATGACGCTCTTACATTTAATGAAAACCCTCATTTACTTTAAATGTTAAACTGTAATGGTTTCTCTTAGATGTTGAAAAGAAAATAGTTGCTAACCGTTAGTATGGTAGGCATTAGCAAGCTAACGTCAGTTGCCCTGCATAAACAATCGGAGAATGGCACCGAGAGTTTGGCACTTTTCAGGGTTTCCTACAGAAAAAAAACACATTGACCACAGACACTCAATCTAAGCATTAACTTATGTACCTTCTGACCTCATGTAAACACACAGAAGTCAAATGCAACTTAACTCATCCACACAATAAAGCCCCAAACCTTCTTCTTCTTCTTCTTCTTCACAATAACAAATAATAATTAATTCCATTGGATAACAACATTGATCAAAGTAGCCAACTGCAGGGTACATATGCAATATTACAATGTAAATGTTTTTGATTGACATATAAGGATATGAACATGTGATGCGTTTGGACAAACAATGAAGTGCACATGTGATGTTATTTCAGCCAATAGAACATACCATAGGAGATTTTTCAAAACTTTGTCATCGCCATCTTTGTTTCATAAGGAGCCTAGCTTGCTTGCTTGCTAGCTAATAATTGCCATATCCCCAGGCACATTTCATTCATTTGGATTAGTCAGTCATATTTATAGTGTGCCCATAAGACATTTTTTGGATTAGTGCATTGTTCTCTCTGAGTAAAGCTGGATTTCCACTCACATATCGCAATTTCTTGTCAAAACGCATAGCTCGCAAATCGCAAATAAAAGTGTAACGACTACAGGCCACTCCTACATACAAATCTTTCCTCGCAAACATGGCGTTTCCTTTGATTGTGCGAAGACGGAGGCACGCTCCAGAAATAATCTTCTTAGTGATCGCTTCCACCATTTAGATAATTACAGAGATTAGTTGCTAGAAAGATATCACTTAAAAAAACGTAGTAGCCTACATAAAAGTTTATTTTTAAAAGTATACTTAAGTACATCAAGTTTATTTTAAAGTAGACTATATTTTACATAGACAACTTTATAAAACTAGATAGGCCTATGTATTTAAAGTATTTCCTGTATTTATGTATTTCCTGGAACTAAACGTTAAGTATAGGCTACGACCATTTATGAACTACTTCTAAACTTGTAAGCTACTTGAAACAGTGATCTGAATTTACTTCTGCAAAATAAAATGAAAGTGCACTTTAAGTAACCTACACTGTCTGGGATTTAGTTCAGAAAAAGTGTAAAGACATAGGCCTTTTTTTATAAACTTATTTTTTGTAAGGGATGGAATATTACGCTTATGCGACCTTCTTGGTCTTTGGCCATACAGTATACGCTAACATGTAATAGAGCATGGCCCTACCTGTCTCGCTTCAAATAGTGACAGCTCTGTGCTTCCTGGCACCCGGCAGCTTTTTTTGGGTTGTCGGACATCGGACAATATTATGGAATAAGCAACGAAAAGTCCAATTCGTCTGTAAAGTGAGGACAGCACTATGCTTTGTAAATAGCATACTAATTTCATTCAGCCCACAACACAAGACCTATCAAGGGAAAGGAGACCTTTACGCACTGAGTGGTCTCCCAAAACTTCTTGGTGAAATTGATGGGTCGCAAATTTCCACTAGGGACGAACACACTTTTGTGCGTAGAAAAGTAGCCAAACACTTGTTAAACACCGCCTACAAGTTATATGATGCCCTGGGACTAAATGGGAGCACACACGACAGCTACATTTGGAGCAACTGTGTGAGCAATTTGTATTACTGATGGATGGCTTCTAGGTGACAATGTGCAGGTTTAATTTGAATATAACAAATAGCAATACACATAATGTTACTATAAAGTGTAGGCTATATTAGGCCTACTGCAAAGACCTAATAGTTAAAATAAAATTAATATTTCAAATTAAATTTTTATATTAGCCTACAACACATAATTCCAATTTAATCTAAACGCAAGGTGAATTTTTCAACCCACTCCACCCCCTTTCCCCAGATACCACTTACAACCTTGGCTACACCCGTGGCCAGCCCACACAGGCGATCTTGCTATGTATCCTTAATGGTCAGCATTCAGCAGATGATCGAAATAGATTGTTTTAAAGCACAATTGAACTTTGGTAGAACTTTGGGTTGTGTAGTTACCTGGACATGATATGTTCGCGTTCGTATACGTGCTAGTGTCATTTTGAGACCGTTTTAGCTGCGCTATAGAATTGAATGGAGAGCGACAAATACCCTATTCTGGATTATCACCCCAGGGGAGCACAGAGCAACTAATGAACATATTTTGCCACCATTTGGACTCATCATGTTCAGGTAACTACACAACCCAAAGTTCAACCAAAGTTCAATTTAGCTTTAAGTGTCACGTCAGAGATCATTTTGATATGTTTCTACATACCCAGAGTGCTAACTATCCATCCATAGTTTTGCTGAGAACTCACTAGTTTCTAGATATCTGCTGCAACTCACATTGACATCACCCCGATATAACGGACCTCAACGGGTCCAAAATGTGTGGCGTTCAAAGCAGCAGAAATGTATATGATATGGTTTTCATAACATTCCATAGACCTTGTTGTGCATGGTTTAAAAAAATTTAAAAAAAACTTTCTACCGAAGTACGCCAACTGTATATCTGTGCAAAGTATCAACCGAAGAACGCTATTGTTGGGCGCACTGTGTTGACAAAAGCCCCAGAATACTGGCATGCTTTGGTTGATACTTTAAGCGGATATACACAGTTGGCGAACTTTGGTAAAAGTAGTTTAAAATAAACTTGCACCATAAGGTCTGTGGATGTTTGTGAGTAACCGTGCATTATATTTGGAAAGAGACATTGCTGTTTGTTTTTTTTGAATGTACATTTTTAGCTCTTTGAGTGCCTCAAACTTTGGAGGTCCGTTCTATCAGGGTGATATCACGGTGAGCTACAGCGGAGATCTACAAAACCAGTGAGCTCTCAGCGAAACTACGGATACATAGCACTCCCGAGTATATTGAAACATATCGAAATTACATTTTTGTGTGAACTGCCCCTATAAACATGGAGATACTGTATTTTTGTGAAATAGAGAAAATAGCCCACAATATATTTCTGGAAGTCAAAATGTATGAAATGCACAGCCCCAGATATGCTAGAATGTCCTGTGCCACAAGCAAAGCAATGAGTCTCGGTGTGAATGTCCTTTGGGGTTTGTATTCTCCCCAAATTAAAAGCTTAACAATAAGAGAGATACACAGCCCCCGACTCTTAAATGCACTATATTTAGTCATCCACCCATCTCTGAGCATCTATGCACATCTCCATTCTCCATTATAGGTAGTTCTAACTTTCTCATACATAGACTGGTGATAGTCTTACTTAATAATAATTCAGAACATGAAAAGTGCAGTGCATATGAGGGTTAGTCCGACGTAGTTACCGTCGGATATTCTTGCAGATTCATAATAGTGTATAATTTAAAAATACCATCATGCAGTTTCACAGTATTGCAATAATCCAGTTGTCACGGGCGCGGTTGCATCGGAAAACACCGATTGGTTCACATGCTATAGCGCCATGGGGGGGCTGTTCTCATTGGTTTTCAGAACTCTGCTGTGAATTTGTGATATGAGTGGTGCTCAGCCACAGTTATACTGGTCGTGTACTCGTTAGAATGAATGGGCCGCAAAAAAGGAAGCAAATTATTGCTATAAACTATTTATTTTAAAAAGAAGACAACATGACAGAAATAAAGATACAAATGTCGTCGTCATGTAAGTATCCAGTAGTAACCGGTACAGTTTTTTTTTAAAATAATTACTTGCATTTATGACGGCACATAGTAAGCCTACCATATCTGTGGAATGATGGCTGTGAACATTGCACCTGAAAACGTGGTTATCTCGAACATGTGCATACCGGTTTTGTTTCTATATACGCGCGTGAAAATATTTCAGTTAATTCGCTCGTTCTCAGATAAACTACAATTATGTATGGTGTTATGACCAAATAGCATCCTCTTGTGCAAAACAATATATAGCCTATATACGGAATCTTGTAGGATGCAATCCGGTTAAAACTATGTATTAATTATTGACGATTATGATTTGGCGTGACGCTGGAGGCTGTGTAACATCGGAAATACACTTTCATAGGAGATTAATATAATACGTTTATAATTACGGCCATTGCTGGTTTACAGCTATGCCGCTCAATATGTTCGTATAGTTATTATAAACATTATTATCATCTGAAACATAATCGTCGTTTTCACCAGCATGATCAGAATAATGTGAATAATAATCGTCTGCTGTCCATGATCTTTCATGTCATACAGTAGCCTATGGTAGCTGATTTCGTTCTATCATGTTAGATAGGCTTTGACTAGCTTCGCCTGCGTCCACGACTTAGCTACATAGATAGATGGGGACAAAAATGTATAGGCCCTACATTCCACATTTACATTTTAATTGTCAAATTACCTCGGTTTAATATACATTTTTATTTATTGTACTAGCCTATTTGCATATCATATCGGCAGCTGCTGTTTACAGTTACCGCTGTGGTTTGGTGTCGAATGAGGACAACGCTGGTTGGCTTGGCAGTCTGAGTTACCAACATAACAACAGATCCGTGCATTTGTGTTAAATTACATGAAAACTAGCTCAAACCAGTCGGCTGCCTAGTCGCGCGACAATTATTTTCGGTCGTACACCTGCGCCTGCCTCGTGCATCGAGCATCCAGACATTGTACGTGATGTTTTCCACTAGTTCGCTGGTTTATTTCGTTGTTCTGGTGCATTAACACGGAACAAGCAAGCTATTCGTTTCCCCGTTTTTAGCAGGATTGCGGTTGGCTACAACGTGTGTTACACCCACACAGTTTATCTTTGTATTATCCTGTTTGCAAGACACTATTGCATTGTTTTGTGAACGCCTTATGTTCCATATTTAATACTGAAACAAGATGTTTAGTGATGGTAACTAAGATAAAATCTGGTAGTAGGGGTGCCGGGGGGAAAAACTGTCAAAACCAGGGTATACCGTGACTGGATAAAAGATAAACTAAGAAAACTGTTATTTGTATGGCCACAAATGTGGTATATCAATTTTACAGTATATGTTTGTGAAAATTGGATTAATATCTGTAAAAAACAGACCTTTTGACGTGGTATTAACTTAAGGATTTTTGGTCTGTTATTTTGTGTTACTTTTTCTGTTTATCACTGCAATTTTGGAAATAATTTTCTGTTATTTAACAAAACAAAAAAACTACAGTTTACAGGAAGATGTTGTGAAACTGTCATGCAGGTGTCAGCTGAGAAGTGTAGAAACATTTGCCTACAATTCAATAAAACAATATGAGAAATTATTGTATTTAAACACTTTTTAAATTCAGTCCTAAACCACATTGTCTATGTATTTTGTTTCAAGGCATTTCATGACTATGCCATTCTTGGGTGTTGGTGTTGGAAAATTGTCCTGCTAATGTGTGGAATCTGAGCTGCATTACACTTTCTCACTCTGTCTCCAAGGGGAATACAAATTCTCAGAGGCCACTTAAAGGGATTTATTTTTCCTTGTCACACATGCATAATTTATGGTGATTCTTGTCACTGTGTTTGCCTCTACTTTAATGTCTAAACTACCCAAGGCATAAGCTCTTGAGAACATGTAAACCATGTAAAAAATGAATTATGTTGATTGGGTGAGACCTCAAATGAAGAGGAAAGGCCGTGGAAGCTACTGGCAAAATACTAATGGTGTTTTAACAAAATCTAACCACTGCCACCATCCCATCCCCACATAGATCTGTGTAATACTACCCACAAGGATACAAAGGCAACTTTTATGTTTAAAGTTCAAGGATAAGATAATATTACATACAGTAGCTACCCTTTTATAAGAACCTCTTTTATTGAGCCCAATTTCATTAAGCACTACAAGTAACTGAAGACTCCCGTGAGGATTTGCAGTGAATGTAACAGGGATTGACTTTTTGGCCCGGAGAAGTTTTGGTTTTCATCCTTCATAATATCTATATTTAGGCTTCTGATAGGCATTGAAAACAACACTGCTTCTGGGTCACATCATAATTTAGTGTTTCCAGTTTGTCTGCTCACTGTGGATTGACAGAGCGAAATTTGACCTACAGTAGAAGTGTTTTAGTACTGGCGTTGGCATCCCTAAAAGCCAGAAGAATTGTTATTGTTTGAATGAATGATTTCTGTGCAGTAGTTTTGTAAATGCCCAACTATTCTTGAGGACAGTGGGAAATGTTTTATCCCTTTGTATTATACTCTCATATGTTGTGTTGTGTTATATTGAAGGAAGCTAGGAGTTGAGATGAAGTGTGTGCGTGCGTGCGGTTGTGTATGTGTGCATATGCGTGGGCATGTCTGCGTGTGACATAGCATTTCCTGAAGTGACAGTAGCTTTTATTTCCTATATGCCTCTCTATTATGAGGGATCTCTGTCAGAAAACAGAGATGGGAATATTAGAGATCCAAGTGCAAGTAGTTGACCAGTCTTAAAGTGTTCGTAAGAACACCACTAATGCGGACAATAATCCGTAGTGGAGAAACAACTAGAAATTAAAGAATAAACCTCGCAATATAAACGAGGAGCTCGCTAAACGAGAAAAACAAAGGAATAAGCACTAACGCTTATCTAACTCCGTTTGTTGGAGCGAACAAACAATGAAAACCAAAACTATAAGACCCCTATAACTGGAGTCAGCGCAGTTAGAGCGCTCGTCGGTAGAAATGGTAAATAAAAGGAAATAAGCAGACACGCTTATCTTACTCCCGTTATTGGAGTGAAAACTAAAGGAAACCGAGAACTAAACAACCCAAACTTTTCCTGGGGAAGAGCACTCGTAAGTTAGAGTATATCGCGAAAGAAAAACGAGAAAGCCTCTGCTCAGAACTGAGCGCTAAAAGAACCTTCCTTTCTTTCTAAAACCCTACTTTCTAAACCCTTTCGTTTTTTTAAACTAGCTTACTAACTAATTCTCTATACCTTTTTACCGGCTCGAATGTTAAGTGGAAATAACATAGAAGCGACGAGAGAGGCCGGAAGCGGGGTATAAGTAGTGAGCGGAAATACCTACCAGGTGCTCTCACTAATGACAAGGTGAAAGCAAAAACCCGTGACGGAACACAGGAAAATCCGATAGACTACCGGCAAACGATAAAAACGAATAAGGCGACGTAAAGATAAGGGAAGAAAGGTCAGATCCATGACATCTATGGGCTTGGCTTGACTGTGTATGTGAGATGCTTTAAAATATACAGTGTGTCTGGGCTTGTCTGGTACCTTTGTGACTTTAGGGAAGGCTGAAGCTATGTTTTCTCACAGATGCGGTGGAAGATTCCGTGACTCAGCATTCCTCTGTCTGACAGGAAACGCTGTCTTCAGCTTAGAGCAGCCTCACTTTACTGTGAGCCGTAAAGAGCTTCTGAGGTCCTCTCCGAAGTGTATATTCTTAATGGCCATGTACTGCAGCTGCTTATTACTCAAATTCATCTCAGGCAACTGAATATGCTAATGGGGTTACCCTGTATTTTTATTTTAGGGATGTATTCAATGAGACATCCTGTGTATCGCCTGTGATCTCGAATGGAATCACGGAAAAACAGACACCAGCCATACCAGACAGTTTTCCAATATGCATGTGGAACATCTCATCTGTGTCTGTAGGCACAGATTCTGCTCTAATTCACATGTAACCTACATTGCAATGCAAATTGTATTTGCAGCTTATGCACTAGTTTATGGTTAAGAATAGGCTTAATTCACTGGAGATAGACCTGTGTACATTCTGCATTAAATCGACAAGCAGTAAAGGAGAAAACAGGAAGGAGAGACCATTATTTCAAATAGATTGTGCCCATAGTTCAGAGATGCAGTTGGTCATGTTGTTCCTCATTATATTGTCCTGCATCCTGTATATAGCTTATGGATTGCCACTGTGATGCAGAACTAAATTGTAGCCGTTTTAAAAAAATATATATATATATACCAAAGCCCAGGACTACATTGCAGGCATCACAGATGTAGCACATAGCCTGCATGCATACACACACACACACACACACACACACACAAACACTCACACACAGGGACACTTCTCGACATTACCTTTTTCACCCCAGCCAAACCTTTGGGGGAAAATCTGGCATGATGTCTGATTCCCGGGGCTGTTTCTTCCGGATGACTTCACCTGCCATACAGCATCTAACAGGAGGCAGCAAACCATGGGCTCAAGAATTAGGGCAGTAGGTTTCCGTCTACACTGGAGTGGGGCAACTCATATCTACATACTGTACCATAATGCACCCCCTTAATACAAACCTGCACCAGACTAATCACACTCCCCCCCCACCCACCCACCCCAGGCTCTAAGGCACAGAACTGCACATGAGCATCAGTGCACTGCAATACACATTAAAAAAATGTTCTTTTTGCCTGTTGCCAATTTTATCCTTTGCTTTGATGACCTACTTGTGTATGCAAAATAATAGGCCTATCTTCATATGCTCCTATGTGTGCATCCTTTCCAGAACTTCACGAAGTCGTGGATAAGGCAGCGTAAGCCTGTCGAAGGCTGGCACAATTTCAAATACAGAGGTGCACTTCAAACCTGTACAGATTTGTATGAATCACTGAAAGGAGTCCCCAGACTCTCCCTGTTCTGTATGGAACTGCAGCACAGCGGCTGCTGCCCAGGGCGAGGGACACCCTCAGGCAGGGCCCTCCACTGAAGCACAGAATAAGCAGCCCTGGTATTCCCATCACTCCCTGCAAAGCAATATTTGGTAAATGTATTTATTAGGTCAGAACCTCCATATCCATTACTATTAGCTCACAATGAGTGATCAAGTGGTTTCACCAGACTACATTGCAATGGCTTTGTTTCAGAGGAAGCTGATACTTGGAATTCTCCATGAAACGGCAGTTAGAGCGGCACTAGCTTCCGCGATATGACGTACGCGCGAGCAAAACAAATCTTTGAACGGGGATTTTTGAAGGGTGGGGAGTCGATTTGAGCATTTTTTGTTATAATTACACAATAGTGATTGGCTTAATTGACAAGTCAGGATTATTTCCACATGTGGACACACCTGGACATAGAATAGTGCATGGCCTTCATTCCGATCCTGATACCACTGGTAAAAGAATGGCATTTTGTTATTATAGGCAGGAACTTTCCACTTCTCTGTCATTGTTTTAAAAGTTTATGTACACCTGCTATCTCCATTATGGATCTAGCCTCTGGCACACCTGTCTGACACACCTGTTCTCCAGAGGACGGAAGTGCTTGATTACAGTTAAGAGAAGTGTCAAAGGTCGGTCACTTAGATTTTATTTCACCAGATCATTTGAGCTGGCAAACTTGGAAACAAACACAGAAACAGCTTGCTGCATGTTACATGGTTGGATATACACTGCCATTGAATGTATTGGGGCATTTTGGAATTTTGTAGCCTGACATGGCCTGTGTAATTAATAGCAAGATTAAGAGCATGAAAGAGCACTGGCTACAAAGGACCTTGCAAAACCAAAACATGGATTATTAAAGTTAAGGACAAAAAAAACTATTGCACCTGATTTGGTATGTAACCACACACAGCGTTTTTAGTTCACACCATATTAATTGGCAAGTCAGGATTTATGCATGATTGTATTTAAAGCAGTTAATTTGTATGTTGGTTTGTTTGTGTTCCATTGTTTTGCAGACATTTTTATTACATTACATTACATTACAGTAATTTAGCAGACGCTTTTATCCAAAGCGACGTACAGTAAGTGCATATAGAAAGGTCATCAAAGTAACTGCAGAACAGATAAGAAAGCACATTCTTCCCATACAGTATCAGCTATCCCTAGTAACGAACACAATGCAGTTCACAGTGAACTGGGTAAATCAGTAAATCAATCTACTACAATTCTATTCTAAATAGTATAAACTTGAGTACATAGTTCAACAAGAAGACATACCATGAGGTCCTAGATAAGTATTAGTCCAGGTGGAGCCTGAAAAGGTGTGTTTTCAGGCCACGACGGAAAGCAGGCAGGGTTGGTATTGAGCGTAGGGGAATGGGAAGTTCGTTCCACCACTGGGGAGCTAGGGTGGAAAAGCTCCGCGGTCGGTAGGAGCGAGCGCCATTGACACGGAGGGGCGGAAGTGCGAGGCGCCCTGCTGTAGATGAGCGAAGTGGTCGAGCAGGAACATATTATCTATGGTATCACAATCTGCTTACAGATTTACACTCACAAATCCTGTGAAATTGCCCCTATCCTTATGTCTGTTTATTATGTCTCTCCTGAATGTCTTACTTCTTAATGGCTACAGGTTCTTCATGTGAAATATCCGTTGATGTTCCTTTAGACTTTGACCTAGATCTAAACTTCTGGCCCATAAATTCTATAATTATAAATACAAATTTTAACAAAAATGACAATATAAACATTATGAAGCTATTAAGAAGCAGTTTTCAGGTGAGCCTGCCACTAACTGGGTGATATTTAATATAAGCTCTACACTTTACACACTACTAAGTACACCTTCATCACCATCAAGCATCTATCATACACGTTGTGTACTTCTACATTTCCTTTGGCATTAGTTTAGTTTTTAAGAAGCTACAGTACATAGATGTGCAGTATATAGCTTTTTATATGACTTATGTAGGCTATGGCCTAAGGAGGAAGTTCAGTTGTATCTCGGTTGCATCTAGGCCAGCTCCTTGTCTTCTAACGCAGTTAGTTTTAGTTTTGCAGTATGAGGAAATGATGTATATCGGATGCAAAACACAAGCAGAAAAACATCATCATGTTTGTCTTGTAAATATTCTGCTTGAGATTGGCATTTATTCAAGAAGTTGGCAGCCTACTCATGTAGGACGTTACCAGTCTGGCTATTGAATTATGAAAAAGAAATGTAGAAGTACACAATGGGCATGATAGATGTTTGATGAAGGTGCAATTTAATAGGTTCATAAGCAAGTGTGTCTGTATTGTCATTTGTGTCTACATTTTTAATTGGAATTTGCATTTATGTGCCAGACGTTTAGATCTAGGTCAGAGTCTAAAGGAACATAGAAGCCATAGAAGTAACACATTCAGGAGAGACATAATAAACAGATTGAAGGATAGGGGCAATTTCACAGGATTCGCAACTTGCAGAGTGATAGTTTCCACTACTTAACTTTTTTGTAAAATACTTAAAAATCTTCCCTCTTTCACACAGCGGAGGATAGACGGCAGGACAAAACCGGGTGTCATTGTTTTCAATGAGACAACGACGGAAAGACTGCAGTCGACCGCAAAATCGCCGACCGCAGGACGAACTTGCCGTCGGAATAAAAAATATTTTTATTTTTGCCGTCTACCGTTGCGGTAGGGTCACGTGCCGGTGGAACGGAAGTGGTACATTTCAAAATGGGTGAGAAGTTAGTGCAACTTCGTGAAATATCGAACCAAAAAGTAAAAAATAAAAAAAACATCTTGACAAAAAGGCTGCCGCATGGAGTGTTGTAAGCACTGACATGCAGATTCCAGGTACACATTATTATTAGCTGTATTTTCAAAACCTTTTCTGTGTATGATTTGAGGTGTAACTAACTAGCTAGCGAAGCTACCTAAACTAGCTGACATTATGATACGTACACACACCGCCCATTTATGAAGACACAGAGACTGAAACAACGCAGAATACACACACATAATGTATAAATACACTTTCGGTCGCGGTCCATTTTGCAAAGGCGCTCTTTAGTACACCGGTAATCTATTTTGCGCGGACCGTAAATATGGCAACGGACATAAACAATGCGTTACCGCGACTGACATTTCTGTACCGACTACCGCCCGCTGTGACGCCGCATAAGAAGCAATAAGCCGATTTTGGAATTTGTTAGGGATAGTCTGTGCCTGTCTTATTCATATTAAGTTTGTTTTAAAAACTGGCAGCTAAAAAATAAACACACTTTCCCAGCTACATGTGTCTTATTAAAAAAATGGAATAGCTTCAGCTAATCTGTATGCTGGAAACAGGACAGGGAAATCGATGGACAGGACATGACAAGACGACTAAAATGTTGTGTTCCCTACAGGACAGGACAGTACAAGTAGAGATGTCAGTACAGAATGTGACAGGATTTAATATTAAGTTTTTAACATGATTGGGACAGTATTCCACAGTGCAGGATTAAGCAGTACAGGATTGAATATTTACTCCCGTGTCACCCTCGAATCTGTGGTCTTTCTCTCTCCCCATCTCTCTTTCAGTAGGTCATATTCTCTCTCACTGACCCACATGTACTTAATGACACAATTCAACATCACTGTTACAGGGGGTTCCATCAATATCGCAGTGTAGGTTAGAGAGAGAGGGGCACGGTCTCTCTTTGTTAAAGATTAGCACTTTTTTTTTTCTCCCCAGATTGGATTGAATTCAGAAAAACTCAATTCACTGTCCTTAATTAAAATAAACAAGTGGAAGTCCTTTATTGAAAGAATAGGATTCATGTGTTGTGTGTGTTCTGTTGATTAATGTTAGCCTACATACAAAGCGTTAATCAGGTCACAGATGTCCTCAATGTACGTTACAAACAGCAGCCTGTCAGCCCCGCCCCCACCCTCCCCACATCTCAGTTTGACAGGCAACACGCTCAGACAGAGATGATTAAATTAACTCCAGCTATAATTCTATGGCAGAGCTGATGCAGCTTCTGGTTGGCACGTCTTGGCATGAGCAAGGGTAGCCATTAAATAGTTAAGCAGATAAAGGGATATCCCTCTCCCTGCAAATAAAGGGCAGAGGGAAGCCATTGGCTCACACATTAGACACTACTCACTGGGGAAGCCTCTCACTTCATTGTGCTCTCTCTCTCTCTATATCTGTGGATCTTACTGTAATGAGTGTAAACAGGCCAAGTGCAAATTCTAAATTACTCCTTTGGGGATTTACAGTGGCCTTGATCAACAATAATAAAGAATACATCAACCATGGCAAGTTCATTACTTAATTTATGGTTCAGTTCAACTGCTGGGAGATTGTTTGCCTTGACTCTCTCCCTCAAATTCAAATATGCTTAATTTGCACGACAAGTGAACTTGTGCTGGAAAAGCATTGAAGTAAAGTACAAGTGAAATTCCCCACCAAGAAATACAAATGCAAAAAACACACACACATACCCAATGTAATCTTTCTCACCCATACACATACCCAATGTAATCTTTCTCACCCATACACATACCCAATGTAATCTTTCTCACCCATTCACATACCCCATGTAATCTTTCTCACCCATACACATACTCAATGTAATCTTTCTCACCCATACACATACTCAATGTAATCTTTCTCACCCATACACATACTCAATGTAATCTTTCTCACCCATTCACATACCCAATGTAATCTTTCTCACCCATACACATACCCAATGTAATCTTTCTCACCCATACACATACCCAATGTAATCTTTCTCACCCATACACATACCCCATGTAATATTTCTCACCCATACACATACCCAATGTAATCTTTCTCACCCATACACATACCCCATGTAATCTTTCTCACCCATACACATACCCCATGTTGTTGACAGAATTTTAACTAGCCATTTACAAACCTTCTGTTTCATTATTAAGGATGAGCAAGATATGTATTGCAAACACATGACATTATTTAGCCCATACATACTGCCTTAAATAATGGCAGGCAGAGACGTACTGAACTGCCACCTTTCTGATAGCTTTAGTATTGAGAAACTTATCCCTGAGCTGCAGTTTCTCAGTGGGTTTAAACGTGTTCCAATGGGGCAAGTAGTTTGGCCTTCAAAAACCGTGATATAACTCATTTTTGTAAACGGGAAGTGCACACTATAATATAATTTCCATGTTTCTTTCAGGTTTTATTTAATTAATTCTGCAGTTCCACAAATTCATTCTCTTGGCTACATCCGCGCCAGAATAAAAGAGAAGCTAGCTGGCAACAATGCTGAGTGTGCCATCTTCTATGGGGCTGATGCAGTTGGGATGTACTGAGGCAATTGCAAAAAGTAGTTCCAAATAAAACGCAATATTATTATAAGCAAAGAGACGCGTGAGTATACTGTGAGTTTTCCGATTTATCATGGTTTTTGAAGGCCAAACTACTTTGAATGCATTTAAACCCACTGAGAAGCTGCAGCTGAGGGGTACAGTTCTCAGTACTAATCTATCAGTGATCTGCGCAATTATAAATGGTGGGGAACAACATTTCTGTAGGGCCTGGATTGAAAAAAAGCAAACTGCCAGTGTGACAGCACAACCTGTCCTCTTGGGAGAGCCAGGGTTCCTAATGGTCAGACTGAGTCAGTCACAGTCATGGTCAGGTCATCTGTCATAGTGTACTGTTTTCTTCTCAAGTCTGTTGTGCTTTTATGTAACATTAATGAGTAAAGGTTATAAAATAGTAAAATGTGTAACACTTAACAGTGGATAGGGGTCACTCACATCACAGAGACACAGACGGTAGCAAGTAGCTACGTATTTGCACTGCCATATCATTTCACTCCCAAGGAGATTAACACTGACATGGAAAGAGTGGATTGAGTATCATGTTTTTAATTATGGGGAAATGTATTTATATTTATATACTGTATAAAAGTATTACACTGAGTGTAATGAGGAAGTTTAGCTCTGTCTTAACTGCTATTGGGTTCAGTGCGAGCAAAGCCTCTTGTCTCTAGGCAGGCAAGTATACCAGTGTCAGCTGGTCTCTGTCCAGGCTGTGGTCAGATAGTCTGCTACAGTGTGTGCTATTATTATGGTGAGATAGTTCACTAGTTTGAATTGTTTTATTTTATTGTGGTTTGTTTTTCTCCCAATGTGTAATGTTTGGTGCTGCATCATGATTAGTTTGACTGGTTTAGGAATAGTTCAGTCTTTTCTAGCGTTTATCTCTTGGCATTTCAGGGCCTTGTAATGGAGTGTGGGCCGCTGTTGGAGTGTGTAGGTGCTCATTTAATCTAATGGTTGTATTTGTATGGTAATGTGCAATGAAATTGGCCTGATTCTGCCCTGGTATAGGTTGCCTTCAACCCCACATTAGCTATTACCAATAGTAATCAGTAATGTCAACCGTTTGCAAAAGCATTTGTTGTAGCTTGTACAGATAATTTGCATGTAAGCAGAAAAAAACAAATGTCCCAACAGGTGTGCTTGTGGCCACTGCTCTAACCTGTCCGCTCCAGAAAACTTGTGTTGCCGTGAGGTTACCGAGGTAACGTTATGTCAGCGTAGTTATGAAGCTATTCTTGATTTGTCTAATACTGCTGTGCTGTAGTCGGGCATTCTTGGCCCAACTGTATAATAGTGGTCAATACATGTGCATTTACGCAATAATATTACAAGTACAATGTAACTCATGTATAGGTATATTGCACTAAGCTTTTTTACTTGGCTGATGTAATGATTACAAAATGCACATGTAAATACAGTATATCACCCACAGATTACAATGTAGGTATCATGTAAATACACAGGTATAGGGCCTCCTAGTGGGACCCAATATATTTATACAAAAATATGCACTGTAATATAGGTGATGGATATATGTGCCAAGGCTGGAGAGCTGGAGTGCATGATGGCACACCCGGGGTTTGAGGGGGTGTGCCTGAACGAGTGGGTGCTGCAGGCGGTCCATAACCAATTCAGGCAGCTTTACGGGGAAATGCCGGAAGCAAGTGTCAATGGTGCAGAGTAGCATGTAATGAAATGACAGGGCATCTATAGATCTTAGTCCATATTTTAGTTAAACGTGAGTATTTGTACATACTGCAGTTGTAGTTACAGTTGCTCAGATAGGGCTATATATGATATACAATTAATGATAAGCCACTGGCTAAGTAGCGCTGGGTCTCTGCAGATTATGAAAGCTAACGGAGCCGGTGGCATTGCTCCGAGGAACGATACATCTCTGACTCCTTGGCATAATGCAGGCTATTTAGCTAAAGATACCAAATAGTAAGATGTTGTAGATTAATAACTCTCGATAGCGCGATATAAGTCGTAATATTAACATTAGCAGTAATACAAAGCAATTTGCATTTGAACTTGAACTAGCTAGTTAGCAGTACAAGGGTCTCAGTCTCAAAGAGGAAAAAAAAACCTGTTGGTTTCTGCTTTTATACCACGTGCCCAGCCGAGACCACCCCTAGGACCACCTCAACTCCACCCATTTTTTATGTTAAGGATCTCGTGACGTCACAAATCCCCGGAAACCAGAGTATTGGTAAGCCTAGACAAAAACTCAGAAAAAAACATTTTGACTAAACATGATGAGATTTTCAGACATAAACAGTTGTGTATGATTATAATCTAACCCAAAACATCGGTTTTCAACGGGAAAAGTCAGTTTTTGACTGCAGTATCACTTTTATCGATTTCAATCCAATATTCTGCTGTATGAGCATATAAGAAATGTGCGCTCTTTCACGGTTTAACAAGGTTAAGTTGCAGTGGCTACCTCAAAACAATGAAAACTGAAAACTCAGTTATTTGCAGAGATGCATTCTTTCTGTGGTGGTAACAGCAGCAGCTACTTACACACCCCACGCTCGACATGGTGACAGTCAGTTCATTGTGAATCATGCAAATCAACAGGTAAATACATCCTTTACCACACCCCAAGATAACTGCCAACAGAGAATGCCCCTGCAAAACGTGGGCCAAAGAACCATCTATCCCAGCGTGCATTGCTTCATTGGAATTGTTAACAAAGGCCTCCCCATTTTAAATGCCAGTAATAACAGTTCATTTTTTAATAAATGGGAACGAAAATGAGAGATGTTTTAAATTTACTATTCTCTGCACTTTGAGCTCATGTTTTTTTCCAGTGGTTTCCTTCATGTGGATACATGGGAATACATAACAGAAACTGGTAGAGTAGAGAAATGAGATATCTGAAACTTTTTGAAAAAATGGAAGAAAAAAATATTTCTGCATTACCACCAGATAAGCCAAAGGTAACACAACATTGCCGAATGTAAATCACGATTTACCGCTCTAATTGAAGAGTGTTTTTCCAAAACTCACTCAGCCCACCAATTTTGAGAAAAATCTACATTTTTGTTTATTTTAAATTGGTGGAGTTTTTGCATGAAATTGTTTTTACTTCAATACCTACGATCGAGTCTGGACTGTACTCCAGACTCTGGAAAGGTGGCATTGAACAGTAGATAATAGATAATGAATGGGCTGCGCGCTCAGGCACCCTACGCTGGTTGGATATCCCCATTTCGAATTGAACAAATCACAAGCTGTTTTAATTAAGCACCACCTCGCCAATCACTGTCCCCCTAGTCCAGCTGTTTCTGTTTGTTTACGTGAACAAGCTGTAGGCTATGAGTGGATTCCAATCGCTTGTCTTCTCTTCGGTCTTCGCCTGACCCAGAAACCTATAGAGGTTCACCATCTTTAAGGACATTCCAAACCGCTAAATGCTCCTCGGAGGAGCGAGGAGTGGGGGACGAGGAGACGTGTATAGATTATCCACCACTCTCTTCATCTGCCACATCTCAGGCACACAACTACACAACTGCAATTTTACCGTTCCTTTCCATTTATTATAAAGCACTAATTTACAATGACACTCATTCTTTAAAACTAACAAAAGCAACGTTTATTCATGAAAAAATAAGCTAAAAAGCATTATCGTTAAGCACGTAAGCATAATATGACGCTGACGTTTGATTGAGAATGGATGTTCCATTTGCCTAATGCATGTTGCCTTAATTTCTCTGTCCTCGTATCGGATCCACAAGGAGTAAAAATAAGCGATTGGAATGAACCCCAACACGTTGTCGTTTATGTGACAAAAACCTCTGAAATTTTTGTGATTTGCAACAATATGTGCATAGTTTGTTTACCGGAGAGGAAAGCGTTTCAAGATGATTCCTTAAAGTGGGAGTCTGTTGAAAGGAGTAGCCATAAATCGAACATTGTAGGCCACTCATGCTATATAGCTTATATGCTATATAGTCATTAGCAATGCTCGAGACATGGAAAGCTGCGGTCAGGGGAAGGAGCTGGTATATCAAACCTTTACCAAAGCCCCGTGGGCGGTGGGCAGGACAGCCAGGGGTGTATACTACGTAACATGATTACTTAGTTAGCTGGATGACTGCACTGAGTAAAACCAGGAACAGCTATTTTTACTTCAGTCCGTGTTCCAGATTTGGGATGGTTCCGGGTTTTACTCAGTGCTGTTATCCAGCTCACTAAGTAATCCTGCTTCGTTCTATTCCCAAACCAAGAAGAACACTCTTCAATAGTGGCCACCGTTACCAGTGATGAAGAACACTCTTCAATAGTGGCCATCGTTACCAGTGAAGAAGAACACTCTTCAATAGTGGCCACCGTTACCAGTGAAGAAGAACACTCTTCAATAGTGGCCATCGTTACCAGTGAAGAAGAACACTCTTCAATAGTGGCCACCGTTACCAGTGAAGAAGAACACTCTTCAATAATGGCCACCGTTACCAGTGAAGAAGAACACTCTTCAGTAGTGGCCATCGTTACCAGTGAAGAAGAACACTCTTCAATAGTGGCCACCGTTACCAGTGAAGAAGAACACTCTTCAATAGTGGCCACCGTTACCAGTGAAGAAGAACACTCTTCAATAATGGCCACCGTTACCAGTGAAGAAGAACACTCTTCAATAGTGGCCATCGTTACCAGTGAAGAAGAACACTCTTCAATAGTGGCCACCGTTACCAGTGAAGAAGAACACTCTTCAATAGTGGCCACCGTTACCAGTGAAGAAGAACACTCTTCAATAGTGGCCACCGTTACCAGTGAAGAAGAACACTCTTCAATAGTGGCCACCGTTACCAGTGAAGAAGAACACTCTTCAATAGTGGCCACCGTTACCAGTGAAGAAGAACACTCTTCAATAGTGGCCACCGTTACCAGTGATGAAGAACACTCTTCAATAGTGGCCACCGTTACCAGTGAAGAAGAACACTCTTCAATAGTGGCCACCATTAACAGTGAAGAAGAACACTCTTCAATAGTGGCCATCGTTACCAGAGAAGAAGAACACTCTTCAATAGTGGCCATCATTACCAGTGAAGAAGAACACTCTTCTATAGTGGCCACCGTTAACAGTGAAGAAGAACACTCTTCAATAGTGGCCATCGTTACCAGTGAAGAAGAACACTCTTCAATAGTGGCCACCGTTACCAGTGAAGAAGAACACTCTTCAATAGTGGCCACCGTTACCAGTGAAGAACACTCTTCAATAGTGGCCACCGTTACCAGTGATGAAGAACACTCTTCAATAGTGGCCACTGTTACCAGTGAAGAAGAACACTCTTCAATAGTGGCCATCGTTACCAGTGAAGAAGAACACCCTTCAATAGTGGCCACCGTTACCAGTGGAGACTAATTGCCTCTCATCTTCTATATCATAATGATGATGATGATGATGATGATGATTATAAAAACAACCTCACTTCAGCTGTAATTCTAGGGAATATGAAATTAATTTTAATTGATTACATTCATTTTAAAGGGCTATCAATCTTTCTCCAACAGAATTGGCCATCATTAGCTTAACTCTTTTAGTAGAGTTTAATATGCAGCATAAGAAATAAGCCCATAACATGTCACAGTAAAATAGTTTTCCACATAATAATCTTCTTTCTAGTCTCCAAGGAATTCTCCAACCCCTTAAAAACTTAATGTATTTGGTGCAGACCTAAAATAGCTAATTTCTCTGTCTTAGGTTATTTGACTCTAAATCATGTGATTTCCGAGAACAGTTCTGCTTTATGAATCCACAACAAAAATCACATCATTCTGATTCTATTCCAGAAAGCAGGAGTGCGTCCCAATTCTCAAAAAAATGCACCCTCGTTTCCTCTACTGGAAACGATGCAACCCGCCATGTCAGGGACATTGTATACTGTACATGCAAATACTTGTACTCCAAATGTTCAGGCAGTTTTGCATAGTTCCGGGTAGGAGACGAGTGGTAGTGGGGGAGTGGAGGAAAGTAGGTGGGGAGTGAAGAATATTTGGATGCACCCCAGGATTACGGAGTTAGCTGCATAACTGCACTGAGTGAAACCCGGAACTCTCCCATATCTGTAGCATGGACTGAAATAAAAAGAGCTATTCTGGATTTTACTCCAGAATAGTTATCCAGCTAACTCAGTAATCCTGCTTTGTCCCCCCAGGACCACATGGTTTGAGAGAGTCCTTTAAAAAATAAAAATTGAAAATCAAAGGTGCGTTGCATTTGTTATTCTTCCACATGGCCTTAGCTGATTAAACAAAGACCAGTACAGTACATTCAAACTTTGAAAGTATTTTTTGGGGACTGAAGGTAAACTTGACTATTTATAAGTGTCTATTTCCTGTTGGGAGGACTTGCAAGAGGGTGTACATCAATGGAGGCTGTTTGCAAAAAGGGAGCAAAGACAAGGAACTCCAAAGTAAACTGTACTCCCCTGTGTGGCTGTACTTATTGATTTGGGCTTTTGAATATTTTATCACACCAAATAACTATTTGTCACAAATATCCTGAGTAAAAGACGGACAAACAAACACTGAGGTGTGTTTGTTTCTCCCTCTTAGTCTGGATATTTGCGACAGATTGGTATTTGGAGTGAGCAAATCATACCCAATCTCAAATGCTAAATCATGTCTTTTCTTGGTCAGACTCAAACAGCGTAGTGACATACTGTTACTCCCCTCTGGTAAAAACACATTTTAAAAGCTTCCACTGTTTATCTAGTGTGTGTTGTGGTATTGGGAGGAGGATACGGTAAAATGTTCCAGTGGTCTAGCATGTGTGTGGTCAAAACAAGAGCCCAAATGTCGCCCAAAACCACCCATATCTATTGTGCTGTACACCACTCTAAGTTGCTATGAGAACAGTCATCAAAGAGCTCAACTTAGTCATCAGTTGCTTGTTAAACGAACTGTAATAAAGCCTAGTAGATAAGACATTGTGTCATCCCAAAAAAATGTAGCATTCATTATTTCTGGACAAGAGAAGGATTTAACTTTGTGTGGTTCAGGGGTGTCAGACCCAAGTCCCAAAGGGGCACACTGTCACACTGTTTCTGAGCCTGAGCCCATTCCTGTACCATGCTTTGTTTATAAGCAGTGGATCACAGTAAACAGAGATTATTTAAAGGTGCTTGGTTTCAGGGTATAAACAATAATTAATTTTAATTTAACATTTGGCAGTTTTTTTCTTTGTTTCTATTTTCCCCTGTGTCATAGTGGAGAGTAACACAAATAAAAATTCAAAAAAGTCACAGTGTGGAACTCCTGTTATAGGAATCTGGTACAAGAAATTAAGTATACAAAGGTTATTTCAAGTATACTTTTCCTTTTTGTACCTAAGTATGTTTAAGATGTACTTTTAAAAAGTCTACTTCAAGTATACTTTCAAACAAACCGTAATACTTGTAAAGTTTGTTTCAAATGCACTGGTGATATAATTAAATTGTACTGCAAGTGTATTTAAGATACCAACAAAGCATACTTTTTGTTAGTGCACTTAATTATACTTAGTATACTTAAAATAGTCCCATTTTAACATACACATTGCACTTAGTATAACTTAATTTCTACTTTTGAACAACTAGTGCACTTAGTATACTTAAAGCACTTCCAATTTAGCACAAAGTATATAATTAGTACAAAAACAACTAGAAACTTAAAGGGGCTTAAAAAATATATGCTTAAAAAGTATATTTCAAGTATAATCTTGTTTCACCTGGGTCTGCCTTTGGAGCAAGTCCGCAGGAGTGATTGCCGTGTCAAGTGGCACCTGTAGCCTCTCTGATTGGTAGCGCTTGGTAGGGGCGGAGATGAAGGGATTCCCCTCTTAGTGGTGATGTCAGATACACTGGGAGTCAGTCCGCAGGAAGGGAGAGAGAGGAATAGACCTGCCTGCCACCGGTTTGTCCCACACAAACTGAAACTTTGCCGCCTGATCCTCGACCACAACTTTAATCATCAGGTTTGTCTTGGCAGTCCTTAAAAAAAGTGATTTTCTGTTACCTTTTGGATTGCCGTTCAGTATGAATTGAATGAGTGACCCTCAGGAGAGAGGGTAAGCTGCAGTTAGTTTGTTGGTTAGTCTGCTGGTGAAGGGTTTCTAATTCTCCCCGTTCTGAGACAGGATAACGGGATTAGTGCACAGAGGGTATTTTGCTGTTTCAGCATAAGCGGTAAGAAGCTTGGCTGTACAGAGTTAAAGGTAGGACATGGTGCATGGTCTGTCTTTCCAATGGTGACTTTAGAGTAGCCTTTATTGGAGTAGTCAATAAATGTGTCATAATTGTATTCCCCTGTACCTTCAGTGACAATTACAATTTAAAGAACCAATTGCTTTTTTATGTAAACCTTTCAATTAAATATTTGTTCAAAACAAGATGGATGAAACACCATTTCTAATTATATTTATTACTGCAGAATTTTTATTGCATAGCTTGTTATTGCACAACTTTTAAAAACACAGTTTTCTAGCCATTAATATGTAGGCCTATTTAAGCAATAGATCACTCGAAGTTTGTGCGTTATTGTAAATATAAGCACTGCTGTGACGTCGCGGAGTACTCTCAGCAGTGCTTATATCCAATAATACACAAACCTTGAGTGATCTGTTGCTTTTATACAACAATGTTACCATAAACGTTTAGTACGTAATGAAAAAATATTGAAACAATAACTTTTGATAAACTCATTCTTTATTTCGGATTCACCAACTTGCTAGCACCCTGTTGCTGTTGCTATTGTTGTTGTTTATGCTTCCTAGGCAACTCTCTATAGAACACACCTATGCACTGGCAGTGCGGTTATACCATCACTGGTGGAATACGTCTCAGCCAATCATGTTACTCCTTTGGATCTCATTGTTGTATCAGTGATAATTACTTCATATAATTGTACTCAGGCAGTTTATGTGCAGATCTCAAAATAAGGAGTAGAAAAGGATTCTTTCCCCAGCTTTTTTAAGTGAAATTCTTGACTGAAGTAAAATAATAATCTTAATAATGATGGTTACAAAGAAATATTTATTGTTAACAAAGATAAACCAAACTACAAATTAGCATGTATCAATGTAAGCAAATGAAATGGCAAATATTGAGTGAAGCTATGTAAAAGACAATTATTTGTCTGTTGTAGAGAAATGGAAGCCCCTTTTTATTTTTAAACGTGCATTATTATCTCGTTGTTTAAAACACCTGGCCATGTTCTCATATTGTCACTTCTCTTGCATTTCAAACCAGTGCTCACCTGTAAAAATGCCTGTATTGCACAATGCACTTTGACCACAAGTGCACAGTTGTGTAAAACTACTTTTTAAGAGATAAGTATGAGTAAGTGAATTGGAGACTGAAACAAGTCCGTTACACTGTGACAGCAGTTTGAAGGCATAGTTTGAAGGAGAAGGCACTGAAGTGTTTAGTTGGCAATCACAGCCATGCTGTGTGAATCTTTTTGGAACCAAAGTGCAACCTCCACTAGGAAAAACAACAAGATCAACAAGATACGAACATGAGCCCATTCTGCAACCCCAGAGAGAGGTACCTACCCACCCAGAGATAAGCCTTGCCCACCCAGAGGAATCGTCTGCCCATCCAATGAAAACTCAGAAAAAATCACCGTTATAGCTATTTTTTGAGCGTTCATAGTTTTCTGTAATTTTGTCATTGGTCATCAAAAAATGCATCAAAATAAAATCCGACTATATGAAGTCGGCGCAAGCTACAGACGACTCGGCCAATCATAAAAATTCCACATCGAAATTATATATTTCTCAAATACGTATCTGATTGGTTGGTTTGACCATATAAAACATGGAGACGCAACGAGAGAGAAAGAGGTCCGTTTCTTTGATCAATCTATGCTGTCTCTTCTTGATAACTGTAACTGTTACGCGTTGCTTAGGATATAATATTCGCTAGCCTAGCTTAGTTGAAGATAGTGGTGAGAATCTCAGTCTGGGAGATTTGATTTTAAATAGATTGATTACATGTTGCATCTAGCCTAGTTGTTATAGCTGTGATTTTGTGAAACATCGCACTAGCTGGCTGCACTTGTGTGTGCGGTGCCCGTGTGTGTGTGTTAGCTAGCCTACTGCTGCGTGTTGGCTAGTCAGTGGAGTGGCTAAAATATAAATGAAAATGATGAGCCAGTTACAGTAACGTAGTTTCACATGTAAATAGAAAATAGCACAAAGAGACTGAAATGATGAAGGAATATAGTTCATCTTTAATATACTTGTTTCCAATATTAGATAATGATTTGGTATTATTGGGCATAAATAAAGTTGTCCTCCTATAAGAGGGTGGGGGGGGGGGGTGTGGAGATGGGTTATCATATCCACTAATATACTGATTAGCCTATGCTTTAGCTTTATATGAAAGCATCTCAAATCTCATCTAGGGCTTTGAAGAAGAAAAAAAATCTTCAAAATGTTCATAAATTAAACATTTTATTTGAGAAAATGCCCCGTGTGAGGTTGTGTAGAAATGCAGGAAATTCTTTTTAAAAAGGCTCAAATTTAAAGGATGCCCCAGACCCCCCCACTACTACGTCACCCCCGTTGTGCCCCACCAACATCTCTTCATGCCCCCCCAATCAAAGCAGTCTAGAAGCCCCCCTGCTGTATAGAGACAGAGGAGAATTAATGGGGGTCAATGGCAGTTTTTTTCCAGAAACCCAAATCTATAAGAGATAATAATTTTTTATTGTAAGTTGGAGAAAATTTGCAGACAGCAGATAAGAAAATATGCTTTTCTACGCTTAGATTAACAAAATCTTGAAACGTTTAGGAAAAAACCGTGTAGGTGTTTTTCTCTGGTTATGCAAATGTTGTCATGAATATGCATGACCGCTTTGGACGTGAGACTCAAAAACAAGATGGACTGCCCACAGCCAGCTGAAATCGTCATCATCGACTGTGATGATAATTTTATAGCATGTAGCTCCATTCACATCCATGTATTTTTCCAGATTCTACTCTTATTAGCAGTGCCTCAGCACTGTCCCCTGATGCTCAAGGGTTTTTTTTCCGTTACATTGCAGTCATTGGAGTTGGCAAGGCTTTCTCTCTCTATGGGTTTTGCCCACATTCAGCAGACACACACGCACCCACACATACTGGTCTCTGGGTGCCGGTTGCAACACATCGTCACACCTAGTCGCACAAGTGTGAACCGGGTCTCTCGTCTGGCAGCGCATCTTAAGCGTAACCGCGACACTCGAGTGGTGTGGTGACATGAGCTTTCCTGCTGGAATACTACCGTGTCAGAATGAGCCTCCAGGAATAGTTGCGAGCGAGGCTCCAGTACACCTGTGTGATGTTCTGCAGTCAGGCAGCAATAAACAACTGTAAAAACAGCGCTGTAATCTATACGTTCATACTCAGCACACCACACTTGAACCTCTAATTAATCTGACTTCTGTAGATGGCTAGCTGTCAGTTCATCGTAGAGTATCACATTCATGGCAGGCTTTTGTTGACATACATCATACTGGTCTACACGGAACCTTAGTTCTTGTCTGCAAGGCTGGTTATTTGCTGCCATCCAATATAGATTGGTGAGCGCTAGTCCCAGCTGCTGCATTTGGCCTGCATACAATGGCCGTATTGTACCCCTACCTCACTGCAGTAAGTCTGCTTTGAATAGGTTACATCACCTTCTCACCTGTGCTCAGTCACTTCTGGCTTATGATGCAGTACCTATGCAAAAACACCTGAACACATTGCAATCAGCAGTGAATAGACCATTAAATAAAGTAATGGCAAAAAATTGTATCAGTATCTAAGCTTAAAGTGGTGCGTGTTTCATTCTCAGAATTGGGAGTTTTTATTTTTTTACCATTTGCACATTTTGAGAAATGAGAAAGGGAAATGCTAGTTTCATAGCACCTGTTCTCGGTGGAGACGTCACACGTGCTCACTCTTGGGCTCAGGCTCCCGGAGCTAGGAGGGAACAGCACACGGGCGGCCATATTCTCAGCCCAGCACCAGGGCAGGGATGGAGCGGGCACCAAACCAGGTCCCTTTGTCTTCTGTCTTCACGATGAATCAGAACTCTTAGCTCCTTTCACCTTTTGTTTTAGCCATTTTCTCACATCTTTGCAGTTTGGTGCTTTTTTATATGTACATTTTCCTAACAGCAGCTTTAAAGTCTTGGGCTGTCACTGATGAAGCTGGTCAGATGTATTATTGTGTAAGCGTCCTGGCTGTACAGCTGCTGTGTGACAGAAGGAAGACCTGTCTGGTAGAGTTTCCCACTGAAGTAGAGCTAATCCTCATAAAGCTGTTTGTTGGCTCTACTAAGCCTGGCCGGCCAAGCCCTACTGTAGCCATGGAGGCTGCATAGTATACAATGCAGGGGAAATGAAAAACCATTATTGTAAGCCGTTTGTAATTGTGTTGTTTCACTGTGGAAATGTGTATTGATGTCGTTCCGTATAGAACATGACGTGAACCACATAGAAGCTTTTCATTTCTTCTTTTTTTGCAGAATGAGGAATTGGAGGGACTTTGGCGTTTTGCTCCCCAACAAGTGTCCTGTGTAGAAGAGACTGCTTCATCTTTTCGCTCTGATCCACTGTCTCTTCTCCCACTCATCCCATGTGCACAGGGCCAGAAAGGATCAGTGACTAACTGAGGAGCACAGGCCAGTAGCCCTCACTTCGCCTTCACAAAGAAAAAAAAAAAAGCAACCCTCCTCCCTCTGCTCTCCTCCTTGGAGCAAGCAATGCCCAACCTCCTCAATGCAGATGCCTCCTTCAGCTCCAAACAGGAGCTCCTGGACCTCCACGATGGTCCAATCGATGGCAACTTGGACACGCCCAGCCCCGTTGAGTCCCAGCGAGACGATTCAGCGACTGGCTCCAGCGCGGGAAGTCCCACCGTAGACGGCGCACTAGCGGGACAGGGCTACGGGGACAAGACTGAAACCCCGTACGGAATCAAGTTCATCCCGGCCGAGTCTGAGAATCTCTGCGGCTGGGGGCCGCTTACACCACGGGGGATTCAGACCTTCAACACCCCGCAGTGGGTGCTCTTCTTCTTGTGCGTGGCCTCCTTCCTCCAGGGCATGATCGTCAACGGCTTCATCAACACGGTGGTGACCTCCATTGAACGGCGCTTCGACCTGCGCAGCTACCAGACGGGGCTGATCGCTAGCTCCTACGACATCGCCGCCTGCATCTGCCTGACCTTCGTCAGCTACTTCGGGGGTACGGGGCACAAGCCCAAGTGGCTCGGCTGGGGGGTGCTGATCATGGCCCTGGGCTCGCTGGTCTTTGCCCTGCCGCATTTCACCACGCTGCCCTACCAGGTGAGCGTGCTGGAGCAGACGGGCCTGTGTTCGGCCAACCTCACCAGCCCCTGCCAGGAGAGCAGCAGCAGCCTGTCCAATTACCGCTTTGTCTTCATGCTGGGGCAATTCCTGCACGGCATGGGGGCCACGCCCCTCTACACTCTGGGTGTGACCTACTTGGATGAGAACGTTAAGTGCAGCTATGCACCCGTCTATATCGGTGAGTACTGTGTAGAGCTGAGCGAAGAGTTTGTGAACATGCCGCCACGTTGTTCCGGTTTAAAAACGTGGAGCCAAAACCAAAGGACCGTAGTGCGTCTAACCAGTCAGGCGCCGGCTATTTCTGTTGTGGGCAGCAACAATTATCCATGTGACGTAGAGGTACCGCCAAAAAGGTACTCGATTGGGACGGGGCAGAGTGGGGAGTAGAAAGAAAATAATATTGATATAAAATATAACTTCGGAATTGTTTAAATCACGGAATGGATGAATAGGTTTCATTACAAGGTAGGCATACAAACACGTTTACAGCTAAAAAAAACATGATCTAGAGTGTAGTTACCCTTTAATGTTTTTCATCTCTTAATATTTATTTAAAGGGGTATTCCACTGTAATTAACGTTTAGGCCAATATTTTTGAATTTCTGCAATTTTCTAAGATTTTTCTCTGTTGTGATGGCTGCTATGAGCATGTACGATATGAACTCTGCAAAATGCAATTCAATGACATCACTGAATTGCATTTCAAAAATGTCTAATATGGAAATTGATAGGGGAGTCATTTTCATATGGCAGTAAAACTTGGCTACAATTTTTGTATCATAATATCCCCAAGATAAATGTGTAGCCACGGTAATTATACATAGTTAAATTTTGTATACATGTTGAAAATATTAAGAGATGTTTATTTATAGACAGGCTGCGAAACCGATATTTCGCTGCCGTTCAAGCCCATACATCATCGCAGCGCTGTAACCAGGGTAACTACAAGCCTGCTCTCAGAATTCTAACGTTACAGTTAGAAAAACAAAATAAAGTACTGACTTCAACTGGGGACAACGACAACGTTATCTCTCACAATCAGGCTGACACACTCGGCTGGACCGTAGACCGTAAAGAAATAGCTTAATCTATCCCTCACACAAGCAGGCTGACACTCGGCTGCGAAAATGGAAGCGTGAACTCAGTTGACCTGGCTTTTAGATCTGGCATTAGCTAACAGTAGCTTTCACTTTAATCTTCAGAAAGCAACAACACAACCTGAACCATTGAGCTAGGTTAACCAAGCTTACCACCATCAAGCTTCCAAAATGTAATATTCACACAAAGTGATATTTTTAAATGTATAAATCATTCAGAAGAAAAATTGCAGTGATTTGTCATAGTAAAATACATGCACTAAATATATTTTGAGTAGTTTTATTGAGGTGGACTACTCCTTTAATGAATGAGGATATTATGTGCATTTGGGAATTAGTTGTTGGACACTGAGTCACTCCAAATAAAAAGGAAATAATTGTTAGGTACAAGTCTTCTGTACCCTTAGGTCCTGATTTAGTAAGGCCTTTAGTGTGTGCAAAACCAATAACATGACCAGTGATTGGTCATGGTATTTGTTTTGCACAAAGCATTGGTTGTGTTATTAGTTTTGCATATGCAAAAAGGTCTTAGTAAATCAGGCCCTTATAGTTCCCACAGTGTGAGCGAGTGATCAGTGAACACGTTGAGGTTCAATTAAATAAAATATGGTTGTTGCAGAAACTACCAGGAACTGTGTTAGTATGGATATAGGACAGAAGTAATAGGGTCTGGATACATATGTGTACACATACATATGTGAGCCATTGTACAATATATGTATTACCAGTGTTGGGGAAGCTACTTTGAAAGCATAGCTTTGCAAGCTACCAATTACCTCACACTGGAAGAAGTTGAACTACAGCAAAGCTACCCTAGGGATAAATCTAGTTTGGTTAATTAAAGCTACTTAAAAAAAGTAGTTCAAACTACTTTGTAAAAAAATTATCAAATTGACAATGTACATGTGATACGAAATTATAACAAAATATAATACAAAAAATTCACATGCCAGCAAAAAATGCCACTCAATTGAGTTTATTGCAAAAGGTGCCCACTTGTTCACAGGTAACCCACTATTCATGGGAAAGTGCAAGGAATGTCAGCTTTGGTTTTGTTATATAATGTGGCTAACTTATCTAAACTTTGCTAAATTGGCTAGCAAAGTCAATATTAAAATACTCACCTGTATATGTGTTCTTAGAAGTGTGTTTGACGTCTTTGCAGTAGAGAGTGTATTTACTATCGGCTTGCATAGCTCACAAGTAAAAACGTAGGTTTTGTCGGTGGAGCTAGTCAGTGTGATGTATTTGCTTAAGTATGGCCATGGTGATTCATCTTTAGGCTGAGATTCGGGAGGTTTATCCATTATGACGCTGTTGCTGTTTGAGCCCGGCCTTTTGCACATGCACGACACAAAGGTCAAGTGTGGTGGTGGCTGCCTGACGAATGCATTGCCTGGGCATGCCTTCACAGCTGTCAGGATGAAATAAAAAGGGGGCAGGCTGGTCAAAGGGGGTTCAATTACAGTAAAGAAGCAATGGTAAAATAAAAAATATAAATTATTCCTTTCCTTTTACAGCCCAAAATTGTTTGTAGTTTCAGTAGTTAACTACACAAAAAATGGCAAAAAAAAGTAATTTAACTACTTCAATCACTATGCAAATATGAATGTAGTTGAACTACCAGCAAGTTACTGCTAAATTTAGTTAAGCTACTAGTTTAATTACATGTAGTTCACTACTCCCCAACACTGTGTATTACCCTGCTTCTAAAACATATAGCCTAGCTCTACATTGTAAAAAGTGCAGGAAGTGATAACCCCAAACAGTTTACAGTGGAACCCAGCAGAACTAATAGCTTTTGAAACTCTCTTTGAGCATGGCTGAAGAGTGGGCAAAGGGTGGCGGCTACCAAAACAAAAAGTGTACGTGTGACGCCTGATGATTAGTGCAACTTGGATGTGAGCTGGTTGATGTGAGCTGGTTGACAGCCTGGCATCACTTAGCTCCCAGCCATTTCTGCACACTTCACAAATAAGGCTAGGGCGACAGCTTGACCCAGATGCAAAAGGAAGCTCTGTTCTTACAGTTATCTCAGGTTTTTCTGTTTTTCTAGACCTAGTGTATGTGGCCTACAGATACTATACTGGGGATTTACAAAAGCTGTCTGTGTGAGTTACAGAAACATTCACATTTACTTTCGCAGCAATGGAGGGGAGAACTGTTCCAATCAGCTGCCATGGAAACCGGTGTTTAAAATTATATTTAGAAAGCTAATTTGGCATGAAAAGCAGGCTGGAGATGTGCACACCATAAAACAAAACAGAAATACTTAATTCCTCTCCTTTGACTAAAATGAGTGGTTAATTGGTGGTTAAAATTAGTGGTTAATAGTGGTTAAATAAGGCCTCTGCACTTCCTGGATGGATATGTTTTTCTCATAGGATTCCTGTATGACCCAGATTTTTCCCAGACCCAGATTTGTCAGCAAATTAGACTCCATATTCTGTGACCCACGGGCTTCTCACAAAATAGAAGATTCAAGATGTCCTGATGTTTATGATTCATTCTTGAAATGCTAGTGTGAAAAAGCAAGTGTTAGCAATTTTGACCCAATAGGTCCTGTAAGATGGGAATGGTTTTGGCTCTATTAAAGGTGAAAGGTTTTCAAATATGACAAGTGGTTAGAAATCTTTTCTGCAACCTCCAGCATGCTAAGAGACCATTGCACACATTTCAATTTTAGTGAAGCTCCTGTCTTTGTCCAAGATGTAGCTATGTTTAAACTGACACTTGTTGTCTAACCATATGTAAAATTGGGTAGAATCCAGAAATGTTGTCCCTATTAGGCTCCCATGAATACTCCATTGCACTCAGTCAACTCTATCAGCAGGCCCACCAGTTCCACCCAAGACATCAATAAAATGTAAAATGTCTTGGTGTTTTCCTGCTCAGTTATCAAAGGCAATCGAAGACAATCACAATCTGCCAACCCCTCCCCGGGAAACGCAGCAAATACAGTCGATCTGGCTCAGAGCCCTATCGATCAAAAACTAAAATAACACGAGCGCGCACGCACAAGACGAGTGGAACAATGGTGCCTAAGATTGGGCCGCAACGGGGGGATTCGACATCTCAGACATCACGCTCACTACGGCCTCTTTTCCCAGGGATCTTTTACACTGCTGCAGTCGTGGGACCGGCGGCTGGTTACCTGCTGGGAGGATTGTTCCTCAACATGTACACAGAGACCCATCTGACGTGAGTCCTCCACACTGCTTCCTCCTTCCTCTCACTGACCTCAGTGCTGGTGGCCCTCATTGGGGTGGGGGTACCCTCTCTGACTGGGCTGGGGTGGGGTACCCTCTCTGACTGGGCTGGGGTGGGGTACCCTCTCTGACTGGGCTGGAGTGGGGTACCCTCTCTGACTGGGCTGGGGTGGGGTACCCTCTCTGACTGGGCTGGGGTGGGGGTACCCTCTCTGACTGGGCTGGGGTGGGGTACCCTCTCTGACTGGGCTGGGGTGGGGTACCCTCTCTGACTGGGCTGGGGTGGGGTACCCTCTCTGACTGGGCTGGAGTGGGGTACCCTCTCTGACTGGGCTGGGGTGGGGGTACCCTCTCTGACTGGGCTGGAGTGGAGATATAAGTACAGGCCAGCAAGCCTTAGTAGTAGCAGATATGCTTGTTTGCCTTTATCCCACAGAGGTACAGAACTTGTGCTTCTGGCTTCTTAGGGCTTATAGAACAACCAGTACATACTATGAGAGGAACTGAGTTTTGGTAAGAAAGACATCAGCAGGCAGGGAAAGCTAACATGGTCTCGGTGTGTTTCAGCGTGAGTGTAAATGCGTCAACTTAAAAATATAAAATCTTTAGCATTCAACAGTTTTAGCTTCCACCTTTTACCACCTTCCTTGGCATGTTTTTTGAATGAGAAGGTTGGTTTGCACCAGGACAGGATACTATCACACCCTCCTGTGGCCATTTCCAGAATTAAACAATCAAATTTTTTACTGCAATGATAAGTCCATGTTTTGGGCTTGTAGTGACTGACAGTGATTTGGTCCAGTATAACAATGTGTGATGTAATGTATGTAATATAGTACTGAATCTCTCCACTTCTCTCTCAGGTCAGAAATCACACCAGAGAACCCTCTCTGGGTGGGGGCCTGGTGGATCGGCTTCCTTGCGGGTGGCGCTGCTGCTCTGCTCATTGCTCTGCCCATTCTTGGATACCCACGCCAGCTCCCAGGTGCTGTTCCAGACCCCTTTTACAGCGTTAGGGGGTTTTATTCAGTTTGATTTAATATTACCATTCAGCATTACCAAGTGCTGTATTATGTCCTGTGGAAACATACCACGACCTTCAGGTGAAAGTCATTCTGTCCTACAGCCTGAGCACATCAAATTGAGATTTTGGCGTGGTTTTTATGCTGTTTAAATATAAAGATTAAATTTTTACATTAGATGTCTGCAACACCTCTATATCCACTATCACCTTTGTGCTCCCTCTGCCTTATCCACCCTCATCGCTGCCTCTGTGGTAACCTTCCCGCCAGGCTCCCAGCGCTATGTGGCCATGCGGGTGTCAGAGGCCCACCAGCTAAAGGACGGAAGCCAGGTTACAGCAGCAGACCCACAGTTTGGAAAGACAGTGAAGGACATGCCCAGGTGCTATTGATGTTTCTTCATTTCTTTCTCCCACCCACAACAATGAGCTGTAGGGATCGTCTCGGCGGCGTGGCCTGCGGAGCGCCGTCCATACGCTCCCTCTCTCTCTCTCTCTCTCTCACTCCCATTCTCTTTGTCTCTTTACACGGCGCTGTCCAATAAATCTGAAAAAGCCTTAAAAAAAACTAATAATTCACTCCTAAACTCCTAATATTCACACATATACTATATTTTGATGTGCTAAAAAAAAAATAATAATTCACTCCTAAACTCCTAATATTCACACATATACTATATTTTGATGTGTAAAGTGCTGTAAATATGTATGTAACTGTGTGGTGATGTTATCAGTTCTAGGAAAATAGATAAAACACGCACATCCACCTTATCTTTGTGGGTGCCGTACAGATAGGCAATCATGAACAAAAGATAGAGTCCGCACACTGCTGTAATGCTCCCATAGGGTGTTTATATTACCACAAACGTTTCGATCACAAAAGATCTTCGTTGTTGATGTTATCAGTTCTACCATATGCTTGAGAATAAGCCAGAATCAGAAACAACACATGTACAGAATTAAACTGAAAATAATTTATTTGAATGTTACAGCAACCCAGAAGATGTTTTTATTTAATCATAATTACATTGAAAACTAAAAAAAAATATTGTTGTCATGACGCATGATGAATTTTCTTGTGAAATGCAAGGGAAATCCACTTTGCATACATGTTTAACCATTACTTAAAGGTCAGAAATACGACTGGAAACTGAAGAGGATGTGGTAAGGGATTTATTTATTGCTAATGCACATGTGGTTTGATCTTTTACAGTGGTGATAGTCTACAGTACATAGCAATTCCTCTTTAGTCACACGTGCATAATGATCCAGCATAAGGTTGACTGAGTCATGACTGAGGATTGTTAAAGGATTCTGAGATGCTTCATACTTCAATAGATGCTAATTTATTAAAAGGATTTTTATACCACATATTCTATACATATTTATAATACATGTTATCTCTCGCTTTCTCTCTTTGCCTTCCCTCCCACCCTCTATAGGTCCATGTTGCTCCTCCTGAAGAATCCCACATTTATCTGCCTGTGTTTCGCCGGGGCCACTGAGGCCACTCTTATAGCAGGCATGTCCACCTTTGGCCCAAAGTTCCTGGAGTCTCAGTTTAGTCTCAGTGCCTCTGAGGCTGCCACCTGGTTTGGTAAGAGAAAAGTCAATCCTACATATGACATAATACAACTCCCACCCAGCCAACTTACTGTTAATGTCCTATCCCCTCCTTTGATGTTGTCACAGCAGCACCACAGCAGTCTCCTCCATGTGCATCTTGTATTATCTTCCATAAAAATATGAATTGTACACCAGAAAGTGAATATGAGACTGTGATAAAACAAAATGATAATTTGGATAGATAAACCTAGTTCCAATATACGTTTGATCATTTATTTCCTACATCTATCAGGCAATCCTCTTACAGTTCCACGCCTAATGTTTGCAGCAAAAATGTAATCCCCCGTCTCCTCTCAAATCTGTCCCTCCCACAGGGTACATGGTGGTTCCAGCGGGTGGGGGGGGCACGTTCCTGGGCGGGTACATCGTGAAGAAGCTCAACCTGCGTTGCCGTGGCATTATCCGCTTTTGTATGCTGTCTGCCTTCGTCAGCCTGTTCGCCATCTTCATCTTCCTCCTCCACTGCCCGGATGTGCCAATGGCTGGCGTGACTGTGCCATACCACCACAGCTCTCTCGAGTACCAGCGCCCGTACCAAGACTTTCACAATGGGTAAGCCAGGGACTCTCTGCGCACCAGTAAACCTGTCGTATTCAGACAATCCCTTAAAGACAGCACTGAAACACAGCAAGGCAGTGCTTTCTTTCTTGTGTTCAACCCAATGAAATAAGTACAGTTGGCAAGATCAAATAAATGAGAAATGAGAGTAACCAATAATGACAGAAACCAATAACATATTCTGTAAAGTTAGAGCACATAGCTGCACAAAATCAAGGGGGGAGGAGAGATATAGACTTGGAGTAAATCACCGTTTGTCCTTAACTTTTATTTGCTAATAAATGCAAAGGCAGCTTTTTTAGTCTCTACAAAAACAATTTGGCAAGTCCATTTTTGCATTGGCTGAACTTGCTAAACTGCATTTGTGAGTAGTTTTAGTTCTGAAGATGGATAGAATTTTGATTGAATCAAGGTCATAGATTGAAATGGTCAGTGATGAAAAATTACTCATATAATTATAAGTGCATGATTCACCAAAGAGGACTACCATCTTGTGTAGAATAAAGGATCAGCTAGGCAGTGGCTGCAAGGTTGTGTCATTCGCTCCATTTATTTTGGCACAAGCCTTTAATGCATACACATTATTTTGGCACAAACCTTTAATGCATACATTCGCTCCATTTATTTTGGCACAAGCCTTTAATGCATACACATTATTTTGGCACAAACCTTTAATGCATACACATTATTTTGGCACAAACCTTTAATGCATACACATTATTTCGGCACAAACCTTTAACGCTTACACATTATTTTGGCCATAAAGATGTCTTTCCAGAATTCCCGTCGGCCTTCGAGACACAAGCATAGAGATCCAAGTAAAAGTGTTGTCTTTCATTTTCTCTCAAAACTAAATCTGTCTGACAGCATTGGAGAAACTCCACTCTCAAAGTGGAATATAACGACCAGACACATCACCAGTGTGGGTCAGTTTCACTTTAAACTTAAACCAAACTTAAATGTTTAGATTTTTTTTTTGGGTCAAATTACAATCAAGATACAACTGTTATACACTTGAGTAAAGTACTGAAGAATCAGCAGTGTAACTGTTAAACAGTCGGCATAGGATGTAAAATAACACTATTTTATAGGATAAATACTATTTATGGCAGTTATGTATAATGTAGATATTTTCGCGACAGATACATTTAAAATTATAATGACTCATAACTTGTAGTGAGCTGTAGAACTACAGGAGTTATTAAAAACCTGTAATTTCTTTGATTGCATCCAATGTCTGGATTGTACTTTATGCTTCCTTCATTTGTCAACAATTTATTTTACAGTTATTTTACAACATTACAGTTATTTGGCAGACGCTTTTATCCAAAGCGACGTACAATAAGTGCATATTGAAGGTCATTGACACAACTACGAAGCAAATCTAACAAAGCACAACTTTCTCACAACGTAGGAGCTATCACTAGTAATCAACAGAATACAGTCGGCTATACAGTCTAAGCTATAAAATAGCAAAACCAAATAGAAAATAAACAGAAAGAACGTACTATATAATTGGCCTTATATATGTAGTTATTCAAGGTGGAGTCTGAAAAAGTGTGTTTTCAGACCACGACGGAAAACAGACAGGGTTTCAGCTGAGTGCAACGGAGTGGGGAGTTCATTCCACCACTGGGGAGCTAGAGTGGAGAAGCTCCGCAGTCGGGACGAGCGAGTGCCGTTAACACGGAGGGAGGGAAGTGCAAGTCGCCCTGCACCAGCAGAGCGAAGTGGTCGAGCAGGAGCGTAGTGCTGGATCAAGTCCTGTAGGTAGGAGGGGCCTGACCTTTTGACTGCAGTGTAGGCCAGGGTCAGAACTTTGGTTTCTTGCAGAGCGGGAGGCGGTCACCATAGTTCTGTCGACGGTGATGGACAGGTCTAGAAGCAGCTCAGTCTTGTCGAGGTTGAGCTTCAGGTGATGGCTAGACATCCACTCGGAGATGTCAGCCAGGCAAGCAGATATCCTCTCTTTAATCTGTGGGGTAGAGGGAGGGAAAGAGAGGAAGAGTTGAGTGTCATCAGCATAACAATGGTAAGAGAAGCCATGTGAATTAATGACAAAACCAAGAGACTTAGTGTAAATAGAGAACAGCAGAGGACCCAGTACAGATCCCTGCGGGACTCCTGTAGAAAGAGGATGAGGTGCAGCGATAGAGCCCTTCCAGGAGACTTGGTAGGATCTATCTGTGAGATAAGATGTAAACCAAGAGAGAGCAGTTCCAGAGATGCCCATCTCAGCCAGTGTGGAGATCAGGAGTTTGTTGTTGACCGTATCAAACGCTGCAGACAGGTCAAGGAGAATCAGGACAGAGGAGAGGGAGGAGGCTCTAGCAGTGGAGAGTGCCTCGGTCACAGCCAGGAGTGCAGTTTCAGTTGAGTGCCCGGTTCTGAAGCCGGACTGATGAGGGTCGAGCAGGTTGTTCTGGTGGAGAAAAACAGACAGTTGGTTAAGGGCAGTGCGTTCAACAGCTTTTGACAAGAAGGGCAGGAGAGACACAGGACGATAGTTTCTGACATCAGCGGGGTCCAAACTAGGCTTCTTAAGGAGAGGGGTAACACGGGCAGTTTTGAAAACAGCAGGCACATAGCCACAGGTTAAGGAGGTGTTAATAATGGAGGACAGATATGGAAGGACCTCACTGGATATAGATTGGAGGACTGCTGAAGGGATGGGGTCCAGTGGGCAGGTGGTTGCACGCTGGTGTGATATAAGTTTGCGTATATCTGTGTCCTCCAGAGTCTTAAAGGACAGAAATGTAGCAGTGGGTTCATTTCGGGGGATTTGGGGCGTCACCGGATGCGTGAAAGAGTTTCTGATCTTGGCTACCTTCTCCTCAAAGTGGATCAGGAAGTCATCTGCAGAGAGGGAAGAGGGTGAGAGGGGTGTAAATGTTATATATTAGGCATACGCTTACATGTAGGTGCCTGTCCTGGAAAAGGTGGTAATTTTAGAAAGTAAATAACAATTTTTAATTCATAGTATGTATACTTTTCAAATTATGTAATCCATTGTGTCTTAGTAGTGTATTGTAGATCCACAGGAGGTCGTTGTTAATTGTCTGGATTGTATTGTACACTTCCGTCAACAATTTATTCTGTTCTCTGTAAATCTCTCAAGAGACGTTTCTGGAATGTGTAATTCTGTGACCCCTCCCTTCCCCTCAGTTTAAAGAAATGAAATGGCCTCTGCTCAGTCACTGGGCACATCTCATTCATATGTTCTCATTCATTTTATATGCCTCTAATGAAGGCTTCATTAAAATCCCTACAGTGTATGTTTACAGGGCAGGCATCAGTGAGATTCTCTTCTGAACATTATTTGTATTATATTGGCAGGATTTAGTTATTTTACCCAACTTTCTATCAACAGAACTGGACATAATTTCTCACCCTGAAGTAGCAATGTACAAAAACGAAAAAAAGAGTGTTCCACTAAAAGTGTTGGCTCTGCTTCTCACTGGCAGATGAAAAATTAAACGTGCTTTCTGCTGCTGCTACAGGCAAAGAAGTTATGGTGCATCAGGCTTGATTCACCTGTGGGAATGCATAGTTTTGAAATTCTGCCATTAAGCGCAAGCTGCATTATGTTGTTTCATTTTAATAGTTTGTGGCTCTTGGATTGAGATGCAACCTGTATTTCTACCTCTGCTTGATAGACTTGGTGGAATTAAAAGCAGAGAGTGAGGGGGAAGGGAGTGAGTCATTCAACTAAGTCGTGTTTTTGAATATTTATTAATCAAAATGAATGTTGAACCTGAAGGCCAAATCAAGACCGATGCCCCTTTCATCCCCCTGCTCCCTCTGTGACATGGTATATACCTGAAACTCACTGAATTCTGTTTCAGCATCTACTGCTTACTGTATGTAAGACATAACTCATCTTTTTAAAGATTATTACAATTTAATACTATTTACTTTAGCTTAAATTTTTCCCACCCTATGGCATCCTTCACTTCAGGAAAGAAATGGGGGGTTGGGCGGTGTAGCATAATGGTTAGGTAACTGGCCTGGTAACACAAAGGTTGCATGTTCGATTCCCAGATAAGACACTGCCATTGTACCCTTAAGCAAGGTATCTAACCTGAAATGCTTCCAGCTGTATAAATGGATACTATGTAAAAGGCAATGCAAAAAGTTGTGTAAGCCGCTCTGTATAATGTAAAGAATTACAAGGGACCTACAACACCCTCTTGTGGTCATTGGCTGAATTACACATCTCTTACTCACTCTCTCAGATCCCAGTTGGAAGAGAATCTGACTATCGGCTGTAATGCAGATTGCCACTGCTTGCGAGAGATGTATAACCCTGTCTGCGGAGCTGATGGGATCATGTACTACTCCCCCTGCCATGCTGGCTGCAGGACTGTCAACCACACACTGAGCAGCACTAGGACACAGGTACCTGTCCATCATTTACCATTTACCATCAAAATGTAGCACAAGTAACAAGAACAACGTGCACAAACAGGTGTGAGATTAGCAGTGTATTGGTCTGCGTATTAGCTACATTAGTCGGTATGCATATTGTTGGCGCATACAATATGTGATGTATGTATGTGTTTGTAGTATCAAATGTAGTGGTCTATGATGAGCGTATTGATCAACAGTATATCTGTGTTGGTCAGTGTTTGGCAAATGTGATTCATACATTGGGTAAATTTTGCCTTTTCTCTTCGCTGACCATCATAGGTGTACTCAGGCTGCAGCTGCGTGATCAGAAATGTCACGCGGGGGGAGGACGGGCTTGCGCAGGCAGGGAAGTGTAGCACTTCCTGCCACCACATGCCTGCATTCCTCAGCTTCCTGTTTGTGGTCATCTTCTTCACCTTCCTCTGCAGCATCCCGGCCCTCACCGCCACCCTCAGGTGGGTTATGATGATCCCTGCCATAGATAAACCCTGGCCTAAACTGTCCTGTGCTAAAATGTATGTACTTTTACAGAATGGAGTTTTCCTTTTTGGGATTTTCACAAACCTCTTCTGTGCATGGCACCACTTAGTGTGGTAATCGGCCGCAAAATATGAATTTTCTCTATAATGAAATTCAAATCTCTGTACATGGATTCTGACATGTCACATTATGTGTATGATTATAACATCTGAGATTTCTGTTTAACAGTGTCAGCCGTTAATAATAATAACAAGCTTGGTCAACACTTGACTACAGCAATAGTGAGGCATAACTCTCTAAACTGGCTGGTACATTCTGCCATTAAACACTGACCTTGTATCAGTCTTCTTGATGCAGTAGCTGGGATTAAGATTAGATTAACTGATCCTGGATCAGTGTGTTGTGACAGGAAGTAGCTAAGGATAGAGTGTTGAGGTACTAAGAGAACGGTGGGTATGATGGAGGCGTTGCTGTTATTTCCCTGCAGGTGTGTCCCAGATAGCCAGAGGTCCTTTGGGCTGGGGATTCAGTGGATTGTTGTGCGAACGCTGGGTAAAATATTCACTTTCTCAGCATCACACTTTTAACCGCTGACAAGTCTACAACATAGCGTAGACATACGGCTGTATCTACAGCTGCATCTCTTCTAATATTTTGGCTTTTAACATCTACCATCTGATGATGCGTATAGTCTCATGCTTAAGCATAGACCTCTCAACAACTCGATGAAATTTCAGATTATATAGAGCTAGCATGGAAATCGTATGAAATAGCTGGTTATTATTGCAGTTACTGTTTATTTATCAGACAACAAGCAAGCTAGTTAAAAAAAAAATTTTTTTATAAAAAATGTACTGAACATCATGTTAATCATCTGACCTCATGCTGTGGTGCTAGGCGGAATCCCGGGTCCTATAGCGTTCGGCTCTGTGATTGACATCTCGTGCATGCTGTGGCAGGAGCAGTGTGGTGACCAGGGCTCCTGCTACCTCTACCATAACTCTGCCATGAGCCGCTACAGCCTCATCGCTGGGCTCATATACAAGGTACTGTTAGCACCCCTCAGCCCCACTGGCTTTGTTTATACAGGTGAATAAAATGTCCTCACAACTCAATCCCAGTGTGCGTATTACATAGTATATCTTCTGCACATCCGAATGAGCAGATGCTCAAATAATCTGCCAGGCTTTAGCCTCATTCTTACTGCTATATTTTATAGCGTTTGGAAGATTAAAACATTATGACTGTATATCTTGAACAGGGAAATATTTGATGTATGAAGTCAGACAGTTTTAATGTGTTTATTCCCCCCATACAAGAGTAAAAAAGAGACTCACAGTGAGCATGCTGGAGACCTTTGTGACTCCCTTTCCCTTGGTCAGGTTCTGGGGACCATATTCTTCTTCCTGGCGTCTGTGCTGTACAAGCCCCCGCCCGAGTCTCCGCAGAGCAGCTGCGAGAGCACGGACCACGGCGCGGGGGACACGGGAGACCTCCCCGTGAAGGACGTCCCACAGGAGATCATCCCCACTGTAAACGCCAGGTTCTGACCACCACCTCTCAGCTCTGTCCCTCTCACCGCGTCTGTCCATCTCCATCCTCCCACCACCTGACACCTGTCACTCACAATGCCCCGCCTCCCTCACCCACGGGCACCATCTCGCTGAGGCTGGCACTCACATCACACCTGTGTAGCCCTGCGCTCCCCTCGCCGTGCACTCCCTGCTCGAGGTTGTGAAGGGCTGCCTCTGGGCATGTGTAGCTGCTGTCAGTCCCAGGGGTCACAATAAAGGGCAGAGGTCGTGACGGGGTCACAGCAGCTGGTAAGGACATGGATGACACAGAGACTACCTGGACTATGAAAAACGACAGTACTACAGAACAGGAAATGAGCAGACACAGCAATGCTCAGCAGTGTATGCCTTGGGTAATGAAAACAAACAGAGATTTTTTAAAGAAGTTAGAAACACTATTTCTAGTGTTAACTGCCAAACACCGTTTAGAGTACTGATTGGAGCATTTAATCCCCCAAAAGACTTTCCTTTTCTATGCTATGGTAATGGATATGTCTATCAAGATATGTTATCAGTGCACTTTTATGTACAAATCAGGTGTTCTCTCTTGAGATATGGACGTATACATTACAGTACCTCTGTTTAAAGCCTACTGTACAGTATCCAATGCCAGCAGCAGAGATGGTGATGCTGTACCTACCGAGCACTCGGTAGTCATAGCTGAATTTTTCAAATGTGTTACGTATTAATAATCATCTGAACCAGACACTTATATATGAATTAAATGCACCTTAATTTATTTATTTTTACATCTGCCCTTATGACAGTATATCAATCAAATCTAACAAATACATATTGGAAAACAAATATTTTCGGAGATTCCTTACAGGAATAAAAATGATCTTGATGGACTTGGCAGAAGGAATGGATCTCCAGGTGTTTTACAGTATGTTGCCCACAATCTAGTCTAGATTATTTTACATTGTGTATTAAACTGATATGATTCATTTTAATATGCATATGATATGAGTATAGAGTGAGCACCATAATTAATTGGACAGCGACACATTTTTTGTTATTTTGGTTCTGTACTGTAGCACTTTGAGTTTGAAAGGATACAATGACAATGACGTTGAAGTGACTGTCAGCTTTAATGGTGGTGATGGTTTACGGCTTGTTTGATACGTCGGACCCTTGATGACTTAGAGCCATTTAGCCAACCATGTGTTCCATACTGTTCCAGTGTAATTTACAGCTAAATCTAGTCCCACCCAGGAGTACCAGAAAATAAGATATCAAGAGTCTTTTGATATTGTTGGGTCACAGACATTAGGAAGTCATGGCATGCAAAGGATATGCGACCAAATATTAAAAATGATTACTTTATTTCACATTATGTTAAAGTGTATTTTTTTATGTTAAATATTTTTTGATGCCCGAAAATGGGGAGGACTATATAAAACCTAGACTATGACTAGGTTTTATAATTTCTAACCGGTTCATTCGATATGGATGAAAATACCCTCAAATGAAAGCTGTCTGCACTTCAACCTCATTGTCATTGTATCAAACTCAAAGTGCTAGAGTACAGAACCAAAGTAACAAAAAATGTGTCACTGTCCAATGAATTATGGTGCTCACTGTATATACAGTATATGTGCACACATTTGTGTGTATGTGTATATCTGTAGATAGACTATACAGTATATAGTCAGGAGCAGAGAGAGCATGGGGGCACAGTCACTGTTCTGGAAGACCCATGCATCTTGCATCCTGTTCACTCGCTGTAAGACACCAAACAATACCACGGCGAAGCTTAGGCCCATCTGCTCTGCCAATCGTAAACGTGAAAATGTGTTCTACAGAAGTCGTTTTTGAATCCAAAACCCATATGAACATCGTCTGATTAATTGGATAATTTTAGCTTACCTTCACAATTCAGTTAGTGTTAATGGTTAAAAGAGAGTGGCTTAACTGCAGCTGAGCAATCTGGTTTGTTTAAAGTGTCGTAATACACACAAATCCATTCAATGTTTCCACTGGCATTATAATGGGTTATAGGTGATGGATACCGCGGGTCAATACTCGATCTGCCACAAAATACAGTAAAAATAATTATTATTACTTTGAAGTTGCCACTCCCCAGCTTTAAGTTTCAGTTTAATACAAGTGAATCACTTTGATAAATTCTGTTTCTATAATGGAAGATAAGAAGATATTAAGAGAAGTATGTGTATTTACCCAGTCAAGCATCTACTTCCCACATGTTATTTTTCTCTTTGTAAATGTTTTAAATCACATTACTATTTTACTTCAGTTTTTCATGAATTCAAAAGTTTAATTATAAGTTTATTTATTTATATTATTTATTTTTGTCATTCAAGCCATTTTGAACCGATTGTTCATCTGCACAATATATAAAGCCACAGTTTATTAAATCATTTTCAAATTATGTTTGATATGTATAATATTCAACAACCAAAATGACTGCAAATAATATTTATGGTCCAGTGATTTTTTATGATTCTTATTTTTAAAAATGTATTGCAGTTTGTGAAGTGAACCGGGAATATGGATGACATCTGTTCAAAAGTTGAATCCTGTGTTGTCTGTGTTATGCTGTTTTTTTGTTCTTTTGATACTGAGTTGAGAAGTACATAAACTAATGTTTTTAAGACACAAAGCATAAACAGCAGTTGTTTGTGTGGTGAGTTCTGCATGTAGTAGTTTTGTGAGAACAGTGTCCAGTCCTCAGTACTCATTTCTGCTTGCTTTCTCCCTCCTGAGGGGGGGGGGAGCTGGTCTCTACACAGGAGGCACAGACTTCATCAAAATGCTTGTCCTGCTACACCATTCACAAACATTCATCGAGCATTCATATAGCACCCTTCACACTTTCAAAGGGCTTTACAGTGAAGAGGTGAAGCTTACCTCTACCATCATGGGTGTGTCACACACCGGGGCTGCATTCGGATCCGAAATCTTATCTTTTCTTCCTGTCGTTCCCTTCCCTTGCTTCAAGGGGGGGATCCCCAAAATGCCAGGATGAAATATGGCAGCCACACCAAGTGTGATTCGGATCCAATTTAAGAAAGGGGACGGAGTAATCATTTTCCCTCGCTCCATCGTTTATCCTCCCTTCCACCAAGGGTATAAAATGCAAGCTTCCAGCAAGAAGGGAATTCCACAATGCAATGCTCTGCATGGAACTATGTGGCGGTCACATTTCAACCTTTCCGAAATGTTCCTCCCTTGCAGAGCACCTTTTAAGTTTGCTTGCTGCACGTAGCAAATTGCGTCACAAGATAGTTCCCTCGAGGGAAGACAGCAAGGGAAGAGAGCGTATTAAATTGGATTGGAACGCAGCCCCGGATGGACGGCAGCCATTTTCCTCAGGCGAGCTCACCACCCATCTGCTGTGGTGGATGCGTCCAACTCAAATGTACAAAGCTCTGCACCCTTAAAATGAACGCAGACATGCTTCCACACTGAAACATACACGTATGCATGCACACACAGTATGTACACACAATCAGGACACACAAAATCAAACACACATTATGTATAGCACAACTCACCTTTTTTTTCTCATTTCAATCATTTTTGTTCAGTGAAGTGCTTTGCCAGTGTCTGCAGCAATGAGAGCTGGCCATGAGTGGTCCTTTCTTACTGGATAATTTATTTTGATACCTACAAACCGTGCCCTTGCTAAATTCATACAGACACACACCCACAATCACGCTGGTCTACACACAAATGAACAGGCACTGGAAATCCCTTGAACTTCATAAATTATTCAGCAGTGCTGTGTGTCCATGAATCTCGTCAGCGGGCTCTCTCATCTCTGCCTATCAGTGTCTGCTCGGATCTTTCCGCCAACCCAATCTATTCTGGGTTATTTTTTCATTAAGATAGGAAGGCTCTTCAAAGACACGGAAACGCAGCACATTTAGCGTTTCCCAGTGAGGGTAGAACAAGCAGTGACCACTTCTAAATGGCTGTGACATTTATAGCACAGTGAACTTCAAGCCAACAGAGACGCTACAAAAGACAGCAGCCAGGCCTGTCTTCACATCTAATAGCGCCTAGCTAGTGCAGCTTTCCACAGGATCATTTAGACCTATAACACGGAGGTCAGAGAACTGCCTCAAAGAGAGGGAAATGTGTGCTGGAAATATGATTACTGTCTAATGAAATGGTCTCTGTAAAAATGGGAAGGCCATCATACATTAGCGATATTGCCCGTCTGTGTTGGATGGTGGATGTGTTAGGAAGCTAAAGCTATCACGTCTGCATGAAGATGGCTAAAATCAGCTTAGTCAAGCAATAAAAAGCAAGATTTTCCAATTGCCAATCACACTAACCCATTCAGATTTGAACCAATACCTCCAATGTACACTATCAATTTGTATGCACAGGTTTTCCATAAGCATTTATCACACCCACACATCTCACATTATGCCTTTTGTAGTAAAGGTGACATTCCATCACAGTGTGTTGTGCATGGAGGCATGTGTGGGCTGTATTGGTCCATATCATTGAGCAGCTGTGTGCCTATTTATCACATATTATTCTCTGTCTGACCTTCTGTCTTCCTCTGTCTGTCATGCTCTGGCAACTCAGGAATGAATGGCCCCTGGTCTAGAGTGGGCCCATGAGTTGTGAGGGCTTTCTGGGAGAATGGTGGAGGGACAGGGGATGGTAGCCAATGAGACCAGTCCCTTTCGCTTCTTCAGCACCGCCTCCAGTCCAGCAACCATTACCCTCAAGATGCGACCACCTGAACATACAGGAGACATCAGCGTAGAGGGCAACCTAACAATTTGCTGTGAGAATGCACATTGCACATGTGAAAACCCATGAGGGTTATTCATCCGCCTGTCACCTAGTGTAAAGGTCCATGCATTTTCTATATTCTGGAATTGTATAGCATCAGTAATGAATCCGTAAGACAAAACACTTTTCTCATGGACACACTGCATTCTCTGCTGTTCAAAACAAGAGGAAAGATAAATGTGTAGTTGCCTTATTGAGCTCCAAATGTGCTCAAAAGCAGGAGCTCTGTGGTTTGTCTGTGCGGTGTGTGTATGCGCATGTGTGCGTGTAAGCTGTGGTTAATGCTATTGTTTGTGTTTTGTAATAATTTGCTTCTTCTGTATAGAGAGAACAGTACAAAAGTGCCCGATGCAAGTAGACTCGCAGATTTACTGAGTATATTTCCGCATCTGAAGGTTGCGAAGGTGAGGTGTTAAATATGATATACACACAATAATTTCAGATGGGTGGAAATTACTCAGTTAAATGACAGCACAAATGCAGGTTTTTCTACGGTCTCACTTCAGATATCTTAGATAGATAGGAGGATGGCTTTACCACATTACACGGGCGTGAGATACTTGGAATACCTTACATGTAAAGTTCAGCTTTTAAAGATAAAGCAGCTTTGCAAGGCACACGAAACACACACTCTTGAATGCCTGCTGGCTTCTTGCATTAACCTCTACAATATTATCAAAAAGCACTTTTGTCGTTCGGTTGGACAGTCCGGTTGAGGACTATGTATGAGCCTTTCATGCATTTAGTTGTATATTAGTCTAATCCATTTGTTGTATGTGTCATTTTCCTCCGAAATACAGCATTAGTCTATATTTTAATTATTTATGGTCTATTGCAAAAAGGCTTTTGCCTATTGAATTATTGTGTGTTTCATACAAGTCATGTTTCTTCAAGCTAAAAATGCACTAAAATGGCTACTTTGTGTCCATACTGTGAATATGTGATGTTTTCTCTGAAATGTGCCTGAAATCTTCAGTTCTGGGGGCTGAGTTTGTGTAAAACTGTTCAAAACAACCAAAACGTTCCTGTGGTCAATTAGCTCAAAAGCAGTTACCAAAACTTATAACAGTTTGTAAAATAATCTTGTCAGCCAATCCCAAATGGTGATTTCAGGCAGTAACTGAGTCAGTTACAGGCCTATATGAACATGTGTGCAACATGAATGGATGCTCTTGCATCAATCAAAGCACAAATCAATCATGCAGTTTTGCTCAAAGATCTAATCTCTGCGAATAAAACGTGTGAGACTGCTTCAAAGTGTGGTTCTCAAATGATGATTTCAGATCTCTTGCTTTACACCACATGGTCGCAACCCAGGTTTCAGGCCGTGTCACCATCGGACTTAAAACTAACTGGCAAAAATGACAGATTTTGGAAAATATCAAATGGAAATATCACTTTCATTATGTCCGTTGGGAAACGAACGAAAGGAACTTGCTTTCTCCACTGAAGGACCTGGACTCGATGAACACACACTTGTGTAGGTTGGGAATACGTTACACTAAATAAGCCATGTTGTGACTGGGAGAACCTTTTGAGAATAATGGTGTTCAGTGTGCTTGAGTAAAACTTACACACTGCCTTCTCTGCGTTCACCATGTGTTTCTCTTTCTCCCGCACTAGAACTGTTTCAATGCGTGGAGATTCCATCCTGCTCAGTTCAATTAACTAAGTAAAGTCAATATTACCTTTTTTAAAACCATGGGATTGGTTGTTGTGTGTATGTCAGTGTTTTTTGTTTTTGTTTTTTTTACAAGGAAAAAGCTTTATTATCTGGGTTGATTTATAACATTGATTTCTGGGTACCTAAGGAACAGCCATTTTTACTACTGACAGTCCAGTGAAAAAAAAAGCATGCTGAACAATACAATTTTTTCAGTTAAGATAAAAAAACTTGTTTTTTTTTTATACTGTAAATAAAGGTAACTGTTTTAAATGTTGATGTTTCTGCCACTCATGTTAAACATAAATTAATGTTATATGTTGTTAGGATATACATTTTTTTCAAACAATTTTTTATTAGACATATTTACTAAATTAAGAACACACTACTTGGGGGACATTATAACATCTATAACATCACAATATTCACTTGAACATATAGCTTTATATGGTAATATCTATAGAAAAGGAGAATTCTGCCCCGTAGGTTGCTTTGTTAATTCTACCACTAGGGGGTGCTAGATGCTCACGATCCCTTTCTTTTCAAGAACCATGTGGTAAATTCAAGCACAGAGGTTAAACTTGAGTGTATTGTTATTGTCAGATATTTTTCTGAATATTGTTTTCATCATAGCAGCTCCATTTAAAACACATCATAAACAGTGTTCAAGACATGGGACATGAGCGCACAGTCAATTATACATACTTAATATCTATCATCTACATATCATAGTAACCCTGAGGTTAGCCCCACAACGCACTAGATCCATTTATTGCAAACAATCCACCACAGGCCTTGATATTGCACATGCCACCGTTATTATTGCAAAGGGGTCCCTGGTTGCACTTGCCTGAATGGCCTGCCGTCTTGATTGAGTAGCCTAATTGACTGGGGGATAAAATAATTTCTTAGCCTGTTACATTTGAACTGTGGAACTCTGAAGTGCCTGTTGAGAGGGCGGAGGGCAGAAGTTGGTACTCTAAAGCACATGTGAGGGGTGGGAGGAGATACTATAATATATATATGCTAGTCTTAGCATGCTCTCGAGGTAAGCTGTCTGGAAAGACTGCTCTCGTAGCTGGCCTACAATCTTGGAGCAAATTCTCAGTTCATGATTAAGATTGTAATAAAAAGTAAATAAAACCCAGAACCATGTTACTCTGTCCTGCAGGTACGAAAAAAGGTGACCTGTTCATATCCATTTTTCATCATTACCTGCCCACATAAACTATTGTGTTTCTCATCATGGTGGCCCTATCTAAAAAATTTTATAGATGGTCCAGCCTGCTGCTTCCAAATAATCATCGCAACAATCCCAGCAGCAACATCACAAAAAATAACAACATGGGGCCAGATGTGTTAAATGGAAGGCCCCTGTAAATAGATCATAATTATTTTTGTGACATCGTGCTTAGCTACCTTGTCCCTATACACCTGTCAAGTCACGGCACGGAACACGGAGGACCTGCCGGAGGCCAAGCCCCGAAGGCTCTGTGATGTGTTTCTCACTGACGCTCACAGCTGCTCTTAATGTCAGGTACTGCTCTGTCGCCTCGCCTGAGTGATGGAGGGAAGCTGACAGTGAACAACAACAAAGGGAACTGACGCTGGTGAGTCTGTGTGGCACTAAATGTGTCGTGAGGCATTTATCCGTATCCTGTGACCAAACCAGAATGAGACTGAGTAGATTTTCAGCTTATTGTTGAGACAAATCAAACACCAGTATCAAACAAATCTTTATGGACAGCTCTCTAATATGGTTTGGTCTTTGACATGGTCTTTCTCTCTCTCATTCTGGGGGGTTGGGTTTGTAAATAGGGGATTGGGCCAAGATTGGTGCAAGATTTTGTGTTTCAATAAAGGAACATCAAAAGTTTCTCGTTCTCTCAGGCAAGATATGTGGAATTGAATGATGTCTAAGCAGTGATGTGCCCCTAGAAGGATAGTGCAGCCCTGTGCGTGTGTGTGTGTGTGAACAGTTTGAGTTTTTACAATAACTAATAATTATAGGTAGTCACTTTCAATAAATCAATCCAAAGACATGCATGTTAGGCTAACCTGGAGGCTTTAAAGCAGCAATGCTGTTAAAGAGCCTGTGTGCTCAGTCAACCTACCCTCGATAAAATTTCTTCTTGTCCTCTCTCCCCTCAGAATATCAACTAAAATATATTTATTAAACACTTGACTCTATCAGTGAAACCCATTTCCCACAGTGTATCAAGTACACCAAGAAATCAATATATCTAATATGTATAATAATTTTAAATATAATAACCCAGCCTCTATCATAGTGGTTAACCTTGCGTGGACAAATATTTCCATTAAATCAGAAAATCAATATTTTTGAACATTGTAGTTTGGTTTGAAGACGCCACTCATAACACCCACATACACATAGGTACACAATCACTTGCATGCTCATACACACACAGCCATAGAAAACCTATGTACAGGGTGAGAATTGCTGCTGGTCAGTGGTTATACTGCAGCCATAGTAATTGTTTTTAAATAATGTTTTTTTGTGCTGTATTATATTGTAGATTATATGTCTGTTTTAAAGCATTTATAATTTATTTTATATTGATATATTGTTTAATTTTACTTATGATAATTACACAAATTTTAGAAGCAGTAACTTTAGTACTAAAGCACTTTGTAAAATTAAATGAGCTATTTCTGTACTTTTTTAATGATTATTTTATTACTAGTAATGATACTACTCCTGGGTCAGCTCCACTTACAGACTCTTCCTCATTCTATCCCATGTAAATCAAATTTTATTATGTCAGGGTCGTTGTATGCTAGATTTAGGTCCACAGTATAAATTGGTAAAAATACATTTTTCAAAAACAGCTTGTTACCTAACCACTTTCCTCATGATTTTGCATAATATGTAGCAAAGAAGCCCAGAGGATCGGCTTAATACACAAGGATATGTTTATATTGATAGCCAGAACAAAGCCAGGTTGGCAGATGAGATGCCAGAGAATAGTGGTAATGGCCTGGGGGAAAAATGACTACAATTTACTAAAAAAGCGCAAACATTGAAGCCAAAAACAGCCAACTTAATAGCTGCTACATAGACAAATATGTACAATATGTACAACAGACATAATATTACTGATAATTAGACAATAACGAGTAGAGTACTTAATTATGTTTCTGTGTTCATTTATGTGAACAAACATTGCAAATTGAACCAACAGAGGTTAATCAAACAATACTTTTTTGCAGAACATATACAGTGCCCTCCACTATTATTGGCACCTCTGGTAAAGATGAGTAAAAAAGGTTATAAAAAATGAACTGTTTGGTGAATTAGCTTCATCTCACACTGAGAAAATTAGAAAAATCCAGTTTATTATGAGAAGAAAAAATCCCACATCAAGAAATTATTATTTTTAACAAAACCACAAGTGCCACAATTATTGGCACCCCTGTTTGTGACCCAACAACATCAAAATACTCTTGATATCTTATTTTCTGGTACTCAAACAGGCGATACTATAATGTCTCTGCATTTGAATGAATCTCTATGGGAATTGGGAGGTGGAACTAGATTTAGCTCTAAATTACACTGGCACAATATGGAACACATGGTTGGCTAAATGGTTCATCAAGGGTCTGACGTATCAAACAAGCCTTAAACCATCACTCTGCTGGCAGAAATACAGGATAACTTGAAGGGTTTCTTCTTCTGACTTATTTTTTCATAGGAAAGTTCAATAGGAAAATTTGTCAGGAGAAACAACCCTTAAAGTGATCAATCCATATCTACTGCATATCTCATAATAAATTTACTTCAATAAAAGGTTCGATTTTTTTCTTTTTTTCAATGTGACATTAAGCTAATTCAACAAATGGTGAATTTTTTTATAACCCTTTTTACTCATCTTTACCAGGGGTTCCAATAATAGTGGAGCATAGGCCGTCAACAAGCGATCTCCAAGCATCTCTGTCTTGAGCTGTTCTCTCCAGTTGGTTCCATGTCATCTTCATGGTCTTGGTGTCTGCCTCCAGGTCTCTGCGCCAGGAGTTTCTTGGGCGACCCCTTTTTCGCTTGCCCTGCGGGTTCCATGTTAGGGCTTGTCTAATGATGGTACTTGCGGGCTTTCGCAGGGTGTGGCCTATCCAGCGCCATCGGCGTTTCTTTATTTCCTCTTCTGCGGGCAGCTGGTTTGTTCTCTGCCAGAGATCGCTGTTGCTGATGGTGTCTGGCCATCGGATGTGGAGGATCTTTCGCAGGCAGCTGTTAATGAAGACTTGCACTTTTTTGATGGTAGCAGCTGTAGTTCTCCACGTCTCTGCTCCGTATAGGAGGACTGCCTTGACGTTGGTGTTAAAGAATCTGACTTTGGTGTTGGAGGTCAGTTCTTTTGAGCTCCAGATGTTCCGTAATTGCATGAATGCTGTACGTGCTTTCCTGATTCGTGCTCTAACGTCAGCGTCTGTGCCACCCTGCTTGTCTATAACACTGCCAAGGTAGGTAAAGGCTTCCACTTCTTCCAATGCCTCGCCATCCAGCGTGATTGCGTTGGTATTTGCTGCGTTGGTCTTGAGGATCTTGGTCTTACCTTTGTGGATGTTGAGTCCGACTTGCGCCGAAGTGGATGCCACGTTGTTGGTCTTCTCCTGCATCTGTTGTTGTGTATGCGACAGTAGTGCCAGATCATCGGCATAGTCCAAGTCGTCCAGTTGGGTCCAAGGTGTCCACTGGATCCCGTACCTTCTCTGTGCTGTGGAGGTCTTCATTATCCAGTCAATGGCCAGCAGGAAGAGAAAAGGCGAGAGCAGACAACCTTGTCTGACCCCGGTCCTCATTTGGAATGCCTCTGTGAGTTGCCCTCCGTGGACGACCTTGCATGTCAGTCCCTCATAGGAGTTCCTGATGATGGAAACTATCTTGGCCGGCACCCCGTAATGTCGGAGAAGCTTCCAGAGGGTCTCTCTGTCTAGGCTGTCAAAGGCTTTCTCATAGTCCACAAAGTTAATATAAAGGGGCGAGTTCCACTCTATCGACTGCTCCACGATGATGCGCAGCGCTGCAATCTGGTCTGTGCAGGATCGGTCCTTGCGGAAACCAGCTTGCTCATCGCGGAGTTGTGCATCGATGAGGTCCTTCATCCTGTTCAAGATGACTCTGTTAAAAGCTTTCCCTGGCACTGATAGCAGTGTGATCCCTCTATAATTTGCACAATTGCTAAGGTCGCCTTTCTTTGGGATCTTGATGAGGTAGCCCTCTTTCCAATCTCCTGGCACTTCTTCGTCCTCCCATATCTTCAGGAAGAGTGGGTGGAGCATCTTCGCCGTGGTTTCTACATCTGCCTTCAGTGCCTCCACGGGGATGTTGTCTGGACCTGCAGCCTTTCCGCTCCTCAGCTGCTTGATAGCCTTCCTAATTTCTTCCATGGTTGGTGCATTGCAGGTTATGGGTAGGTCTGTGTCAGCCTGTGTAATGTCTGGTGGGTTCTGTGGTGCTGGCCGGTTTAAAAGTTCTTCAAAATACTCCACCCATCTATTCTTCTGTTGCTCATCTCCCGTTATCTGTCTTCCCTCTTTGTCTTTCACAGGTCGTTCTGGTTTGCTATACTTTCCTGCCAGCTTCTTGGTGATGTTGTACAGTTCTCTCATATTCCCCTCTCTTGCTGCTTGCTCTGCCTCTGTTGCCAGGTCGTCCATATACTTTCGCTTGTCTGCTCTGATGCTCTTCTTCACTAGCTTGTTTCCTTCTGCATACCTTTCATGTGCTTTGGCCTTCTCTGCTCTTGTCCGGCTGTTGTTCACTGCCGCCTTCTTCTCCCTCCTCTCTTGGATCTTTCGCAGGCTGTCCCCTGAGATCCACTCCTTGTGCTGGTGCTTCTTGGGGCCAAGCACCTCCTGGCAGGTAGATGTTACTGCCTCTTTTATCTCCTTCCACCTGCTCTCCAGGGTGCACTCATCCTCTTCCAACAGCTCCTGTAGAACTTGGTACTTGTTGCTGAGTGTTACTCTGAACTCTTCCAGCTTGCTGGAGTCTCTCAAGAAAGCTGTGTTGTACCTGAGTCGTGTTGTGTGTGCCGACATCCAGTTCTTTCTCAACTTCAGTTTCAGACTGGCTACGACGAGGTGGTGGTCTGAAGCCACATCTGCTCCTCTCTTTACTCTTACATCCTGCATGGACCTCCTGAATTTCTTACTGATACAGACGTGGTCGATCTGGTTCTCGGTTATGTGGTCTGGCGATACCCAAGTGGCCTTGTGGATGTTCTTATGGGGAAAAACGCTGCCGCCAATGACCAAGTTGTTCATAGCGCACAGGTCCGCCAGCCTCTCCCCATTTTCATTCATGGCTCCGAGTCCATGTCTTCCCATGATATCTTCATACCCCATGTTGTCCCTTCCGATCTTAGCATTAAGGTCTCCCATCAGGATTGTGATGTCTCTTTCTGGGTGCTTTTCTATAATGGACTGGAGTCTGTTGTAGAACTGGTCTTTGTCTGCTTCCTCACCGTCATTGGTAGGAGCGTAGCACTGTATAATGTTCATATTGATCCTCTTTTCCTTGGTTCGAAAGGACGCGGTGATGATCCTTGGGCCATGGGCTTCCCATCCTATGAGCGCTCTCTGTGCTGCTTTGGATAGCATCAATGCTACTCCTTGGGTGTGGTAGGCGTTGTCCTCTTCGTGTCCGGAGTACAGTAGCAGCTCTCCTGAGGCCAGTCGTTTCTGTCCGGACTGTGTCCATCTTGTCTCACTTATTCCGAGGAGCATGAGATTGTTGTTCCTCATCGCTGCTGCTACTTGGAAAGTCTTCCCTGTCTCGTACATGGTTCTCACGTTCCACGTACCGATATGGGTAGCCCTGGTCGTAAGAAGGGTAGTCGGCCGTGTCGCTTCCAGAGACTTCCGGCTTTCACCACATGGCGTCATAGACCTTCTTATCGAAGACCCTTCTCTTCCCTGGGCCAAGGTGTTGATGTCTTGTTTTTCTCTTGTTGGCGTTTCTGTAACAGGTAGTGTTTTTACGGGGTGGGGTTGTTAGCCCCACGCCCAACCCCCAACCTGGAGGGCCAGGTATTACTTTTCGTCATGCCTCTACTCTAGAAACCTGCCCGGCATGGTTGCACCTGCTGAGGGTATGAACCCCCTCCGGTATAGCCTTCTGAGTCACGGAGGCACTCAAGCCTCTCCACCACGACAAGGTAGCAATACAAGGAGAGGTATATATAGTATATCAACAGAAAAATAGTTGAATGCACACGTGTCTCTCCAATAGAGGTGCAGGTTGCAGCAAGAGTACGTCCAAAAAAATTGAAGTGGCACACTGAGTTTTGACCTATAATTGATGGTTCAGCGTAAAGCATGTAAGAAGCACAAACAAGAGAGAGACGAAAAACGCGTTTCGACAGTCCTTCTTCAGGTTCAGGTATACATATACACACACACAATACGGGGCAGCTCTCCATCATGCTAGGCCAGGCAGTGGGGGGTTTGAAGGTAGAGAAAGGAAGACTCCATTGATATGGTCATCGATGAGAGGGAGTAATGTCTATGTCATTAACTGAGACACCTAGGCGGGAATTAGAGCACTGATGAATCTTCCACATGGGTAAATTTCAATTAGCAAAGACCTGGCAGCCGGCTTCATATTACGACACCCTCAATCACCTTCTCTCTTCCTCTGTTTAATTCATAAATAAACCCCAGCTGCCCGAGCCTTTAGCACTGATATTCTATCATTTTATTTCAGTTTTTTTAGCCTTTTTGTAAATTGCTTCATTTGCTTGGAATTATTTATTGCACTGTACAGACAGTTCTATAACAAGACAGGCAGAGAGAAATTAGGGAAAAGCCATACAAAGGTGCGTGTTGACAACATTTTGACCACCTGCCATAATCATCATACTGTAGAGGGTCATAAACAAAACGGACGTATATAAATCTTTTTCTCACCCTCCCTTTCCAGAACTGTATCTGTGTGCAGTGCTTACAATAACTGTCATTGCAGTATTTCGGTCAGTGTTTTTACAAGAAAATGCTGTTCTTGTTTGTGTTATCTGTCGGTTGATTTGTTCATGGGAATCTCAGGGGCAGGTATTTGGACCACTGAGAGTTAAGAGTAAAAATGAAGAAAAAATATATACATGTAGCTGAAGAGTGCAATTTGTTAGTTAAAATGAAAACACATTTAGTTGTGTACTGTAAATACAGGAAACTATGCTCTAGCTACTCTGCCACTGCTACTCACGTTAAACATAAATATCAGTTTTTCTGTATATGTATTTATTCATGTAACTAAATAAATAAATAAATTATATAAATTAGTTAATTATTTTACTTGTCCATCATAACTGTTGGCGTGGTTAATTTGCATTGTGAATGCTTTAGCAAAATGCATGTTTAGAATGTGTCACTTTTATTAATAACAGCACCATAAGGTTGAACTTCATATTAATACTGAAGTACTAATACTGCATTATTATTAAAATGTGTTTATACAAAATAGGTTTGTATGAAATGTTCATAATTATGATAATAAGAAAGGGGACAAGACTGGAAAATGATACAAAAGGCCCAATCATCACTGCTTCTATGATATATTTTCAATCTCCACAGTGCACATTGTAATCTGCAGATGTTTCTCAATCGGGCCTTCAAAATAGCTATGGAAAATCTGTGCCAATATTAGTTCATAAAATAAAATCAATAAATAAAAAGTGAAATGTCAACATAAATAATTAAATGTAAAATGTGTTTCCACATTAAATTATTTATGTCCTCATTTAATGATTTCTTTTTACATTTAATTATTTCAGGATTGTTGGCGAATGTGCGCACCATAAATAACACGTTGATGCTAATAACGGTGACGGAGGCTTGTAAGCATTCATATGTACATACACCAGTGCCATATATGACATACATGTACAGTGCACAGAAACACATAGATTGTAAGGCATGCATATACCTGTATATGCATATGCCTACTTTGGGTCTTGTCACCATTGTACTGTATATAACAATGTTCAATAATCCTCAAAATCCTCCAAAAACCCAAAGGTTTTATCTGCCATTCCCAGACTGCTACTTTGTCGGATTACAACACGAGTTTCAAACTGGATGGCTGGATGGATGTGCTGATGGCACCCCAACACTGATCACAGCCAAAAGCAGAAGCAGCCCCTCCCTTACCCAATAGCCTATCATTCATCTGCCAAAAAAAACATCCCTTCTGCATAGGAATTACTGCATTTCTGCCACTGTTGAGGCTTGGGCAAAAACTAAAGAAATGTTCAAGCACCCAATCACCTAAGATGAATCTTTATGTCTTCAAAATACCTTGAATTTGCCCACAAAAAACTAAGGAAAGTCTAAATGTATCCATTTAAATGCTGCATAATCAATATACAATTGACTGTGATTTGGAAACATGTCCTCAAATGCAAATTCAATTAGGCATGTTTAAGTTTTGAAAAGAAAAAGATTTTCATCGATATCATAGAGGTGAGACTTGTGCTGCTGTCTGTAGCGTGGCTGACTCTTCCGCCATATAGGAGTCCTCCCTGTCTGAATAAATCAAAAGACAAAATTTTCATTAAATGTGCCTATCACCCCAATCCAGATTAGACAATGGATCATTTTTACCACATAAAGATGCAGTAGTCTGAGGTCCAATCCAAAAATATAAACGCAAAGGAAATCACATAGAGCGTTCAAAAAAAAGCGCACTCAATACATTCTGTGAAGCTAAAGGAAGTGTGTTAAGAGAGCGTAATTGGATTTATGATGATGTGGTTTGAAAGCCCCAGGAGTCCGAAAGATATCCATGAAAATTACTACGATGTTTCACATGCATATAATTTCAAAATAAATAATTATTGTATTTGAACTTGGCTAAATATTGTGCAGGCAGTGGGCGTGGAAATGGGAAACAGAATAATAATAAATTGAATCTTCCCTCATAAATTAACTAATCAGTATTAGTCCACAGGAATAATTACCTCAGAAATAGAAATTGATGTTCAACTTTCCGTCTTCACACAGTTTGACATCTCTCTTTACAGAGCAGCTTGCAGTCATTCCTATGGAAACCTGATTGCAGTAGAAGAAAAAAATAATTGACTTTGATTAGTAGCCTACCCTCCAATTACTTTTAAACCTGCAATTTAATAATCCAAATGAAATAAACAACCTGAAAATGCTTTGACTAATTTTTCAAATACATTTTCCAAACTTTTAATGCCAAAAATATAGTATGCATAATTCTTACCTCAAGGCAATGTTTATATACAAAATGGCCCAATTTTCTGAATACAGCCACCTCATAATAATAATAATAATAAAAAAAATGTTTGAATGATTAAATCAATTGAACATGTTTACAGTTATGTATGTCTCACCCCCAACAATTAGCCTCCTTAGGCAACGAACAGTGCTGATGCTAAGCCATCCATCATAGCCAATAGTAGTAGTACATAATCATACAACATACAGTAGGTGCAGCAGGAAACTAGGGACTATAGTATTATTAGGAAGCAAATGGGGAAAGAGATATAGCTTTAGACTTAGCATGGGGAAGGCTAGCTAATCCATGCAAAATGTTCAGCATTATCTGCAGATGTAGTATAAGGGGGGTGTAATGGGATGTGGAGTGGCATGCAGTGAGGCAGCAGAGCACAGAGTTTGTTTATGTTAATAGACTGCAGGTAAGAGGGTGCTGTTTTGTTTGTGTTGTTAGTAGTATTAGAGATTTATTTTTATTTTCATTCACACCACCACCAACCACCAGTGTGACGCGTGAATATTTTGCGTGTGATGATTTATTTTGAGAGAGACAAGCAGCATTGTGAATGATGAAGAATGAGGCACTTACAGGTACACTTACTACAAGGCAAGAGAAGTGCTGCAGTAGTACAGACGGGACAGTGCCTGAATACTGAGGGCAGGTCTTGTAAATCCGTCAGCTCCAAGTTTGCGCCGCAATATTCTCTGAGAAAGACAGCCTGTTATCCAGGACTACACCAAGACTTTTGGCAGTTGGGAATGTGGACAGAGTGACAGACAGATCCTGGAGGGAACAACATGTAGCTGCTAAGTAAGCAGGGTCTGAAATGAACACACGCTAAGTGCCAAATATCTTCAGCAGATTCATCATTTGGGGGTACCCCCCCCCCAAATTATTATTATTTTTTAAATTGGGTTTGATAACCTTTTGCTGGATCCTCAGACACGGCACATTTTTCAGCAAATTTTGCAGCCTTCAAAAAACATTATAAATGCATTTTATCATACGAGAGTTTTGGCGAGATACACTGGATCCAACTGATTTTATTCAGGCTTTGATGCGCGTTCCTGTCGGTGGAAAGATTGGCTGTATAAGGCAAACCAAACCAAGAGGATACCAGCTGGAGGACTCGATAATCACTGTGTCTTAGGAGCAGTCAGGAAGCCAGGACACAACAACCAACACACACACACACAAATGCATATTGTACAACTTTGGTGTGGCGAACGACTTTGGTGTGAAAACGGACGTTATATACTTGTGCGTGAACTCAGAAAAGGTGCCTTTAAAGGGTTAATAAATGGTTTATTTATGCGCATCTGCATAATGGACATAGTTTTATGTAAATATCAGAAATATGTGATAATGTTTTATGCAAATATGCTATCGTTTTACAATGGACTGAATGGGAAATGGTTTGGAATTTCGAAATACTATGCAAAAACCCGAATTATGTGATAATCCGTTAAGTGGATTCTACAATAACTCATTACTCAACTCATAGTATTTATTTCATACAGCCTTTTTGCTAATCTCTGTCAAGAGTGGCAATCATTTTGGAGGTCATTGTTTATGAAAACTAAAAAAAATTGAGAACAAAAATATTTATCTGTGACCAAATTAATGCATCAGAGGTGAGACTTTTTCAGAAAAAAAAATGCAAACTACATGTTTGTTTTTTCATTCATTTGTTTTTTTTCTTCTTAAATATCCTCTTAGGGACTGTGTACTTTCTAAAAGATTGAAGGACAATCGTATCTCTACAGTAAGTAAAATGTAAAAATAGAAGATAAAGGCAGTCAGTCTGAGAGGGTGATATATAGATGCAATAAGATTTTCTACAGGAACCTTTCATTGTAACTTTGAAATACAGTACGTGCAAACAGCAACAAAGTGCTTTCAAACATGCTATGCCATGGTATGTCCTTGAGACGAGCAAACAGAAACTCAGCTTTTACAGGTATGTGTGGACTCCTGCATGGCAAAGATTAATCTTAGAACGTAACCTGCTTAAAATGTGGCCCAAGGTAATGGGTTTCATGTAGTAAATCACGAATATCACAGATACTAGGTGTATGCTTCTGTTGCATAGCTATTTTTACATCAGTAAGATTTATTGCTACAATATTCTCTAGCAGTTCCTCGTCCAAACCTGTTTTGCTTCAGAAATGGTGCCCTGCATTCCAATGTTCTCTGACAACAATTGATTAGTTTGATGGGAAGTGACAAGATACAAAAGAGGAGACAGAAAACAAGTGCATTCAATTAATATATTTCCATAACTTTGACTACAAATACAGGTGTTTCTCCTTTTCTTCACAGATTATGAAGAGATCACCAAAATTCACTTAAAATGGTTTGTACTAAAAAATGTAACTCGTGTATAATTGAGCGTTAAATTTAAGGACAAATATTCAGTTAGTGCAGGGGAAACAACAAGAAATGACTGGAGATGTCAGCAAGAAAATACTTTAACCTATATACAAATTATTTTAGTGCAGTATATATGCAAAGCCATCAGTACAGTTAATTAGGGTCAACATCACTAGCTACTTTAGCTAGTGTATGTTAGACAACAACAGCTTCGATACATCATTTTTCAGCTAGTTACTGTTATCCTACCTTTATCATCAAATAAATTACAATGTTGAATTTATTAAGTTAGACGACTTGATTGTATCGATAACATCCGATAAACATGCTTATGAATAAACAGTAGAGTAGCACATAGAAGTCGTATTGAACTCCTGTCACTGCAACAGCTTCTCGCTACCACAGCTGGTCTGACAAACGTGGGCAGTCATGACCTTTATCATACTAATGGGTCCAACACAAGAACAACACCGCCTAATCTCTAAAAGAAGCAGACACATGTCAGGCATCTACGAATCCTGACATTTTCATTTTACTACACACAGAGGAGCAACGCAAACACAGTGGTAATCATGGGTAAGCAGAAGACTGTTCTCTCTGCAGAGCACCATTAACATGGAAAGCATTATGCCTCTGAGGTACTGCGGCAGGAGGTGAAGAGGAGCACTGATAAGTAAGCACAGTAAGAGGATGAAAGAGAGAAGAAAGGGAAAATACATATTGAGAAACTGATATACTTTGTGTGTGAGAGAGCGAGAGAGCGTAAGAGACAGAGCGAGCGAGAGAGAGAGATAATAAGGAAATTGACATTTGTCTCTGGAAGCCTCTGTTTGGCTAATCGTCTCCAACAGGGATGTGTAAGTCTCCAAGCTGCTCCTCCCGCATTGACAGTCACTGCTTATGAGGACGAAGCTTCTCTGATTTCACACTTCTGTGCCCCTCCCCCTGCACATTTTAATCATTTTATTTATGTTCACATACAAAAAGTGACATCAAAGGACATAAACAATGGGAACACACAGTACACAGTAATGCTATGGACACTTGTAGGCTCATTAAGGGTATAGGTAACAACACCGCCTCCAGATATGGCGGAGCCTATAATTGCTGACATGGAGCAATATCTTGCCAACTGCTTTGCCTGCAATTTTTGCATTCCAGCTAATTGCAGACCCCTCAATAATAGTCTATGAATGTTACCAATGCTACCAAATATAAAAACTACAAACCTACATTTATAGCCGAGTTGTTCCAGAGCTGACACCAGAGGCTGATACTTCATTACCTTCATGAGGAAGGCTTCTTCTAGACTGGAGTCAAAAGTACAGCCTAGACACAGCTCTACTTTCCTCATCAACAATAACAACATCTGGAGAATTAGCTGTGAATTAACAGTGAAAATTATAATCTCCTCATCAATTGTAATATTATTAAATATGGAATGTGATACAGAATGTCAGCAGAGGGAAGACATGCTAGTTTTCCCTGTAAATGTAAACCAGTCCAGTGTTGCACAGTTGCTCTTACGCTAGTGAGCTGATCAGTTATAATGTCCTCTGAATCTGTAACAGTCCCAGAGTCAGTTCGTGCCCACTCCAGAGTCACTCCTGTCTGAACACAGAGGTCATTTAGGTCCCAATCTGACCAGACCCCGAAGCCAGCAGAGCATGTGTCCATCTTGCCGTTGGATTTCCTCCGGAAGCCCAGAAAGCCTGAATCAGACTCGCTGGCCAGAGGAACCTTGCGACGCCTCATATCCAAAAAGAACGAGGCTCTAGCAAGATTTCTGACTGTTTTATCATCACTGTTCAGCATTTTAAAAAGATAAAAAAGCCGTGTAGCAGTGTAGATCCATTCCACATTGGGCACTCCCAACCCTCTCTCCTGTTTGGTGGGAAAGATAATGTCTCTGGTGGTGTAGGTATTTAAGCCAAACCATTTTCTGACAAACCATACAGTTTTATTATTCAGTTCAAATTGTATTTTGCGTGGAATATGAACATTTGAGAAAAGATGTTAAATTTTAAACAGAGCCACTTGTCTAATTGCCTCTAACTTCATAGTCAGCAGTAGCGGGGAAATACCAATCATATGCCCCCTAGTAGTGAACTCAGAGATGATGTCATTAACTTGCTCCTTCTATTCACCAGCTATATTAAACTAATGTCCGAGATAAGTATATGTCTCATGGAGAGAGTATACACAAATAGGACTTGATGCTTTAGTGAACACAGGGTTTTTATCAGATTTCGAGTAATACCGACGGTTGCCCCCACTTCTCCTCTCATACAAAACAGCACACTTAGAGCCCTTCACCTCCAAGCCTGACCACTCAAGAAAAGAGGAGAGCATGCTTTTTATTACTCTTTCATCACAAGAGGCTAACTGGAGGTCATCTGCATACCCCTGTATGGGGTTGAGGGGCACATAGACACAGCCACTTTAACCACCGATTAATGGCAATCACAAAATTGACTGCACTCCATGGACAGCATGTCTTAATGCCAACCTGGAGAGAGATCTGTGAGCCGTTTTCCACAGATAACAGAATAAAAGAGCCACTATACACATCTTTAACAATGTCAATAAACACTTGAGGTAATGAGTTGATCATGACACTGTGAGCCAAGGTACCAAAAGAATCTCTGAAATCCAGAAAGACTGAATACAGCCTACAGGATTCATGCTTGAAATCATCAAACCCTGTTTTAAGACAAAACAAGTGCTCATTCATTTCCTGCCTGTTGATATAGGCCTTCTGCTTTGGGGATAACATACACACACACACACACACACACACACACACACACACACACACATATCTGCTTTTCCCCCACCATCAGTCGCCTCTAAAAAAAGCAGGAAAGCAACAAACATTTATTTCTCAATGTCTGTTCAATGAAATTTGCAATGCTGCCTTCCAGACTCCCCCACAGCTGCTTTATAGTGGCTGTGGCTCCTTCCTGTGCTTCTGCCAGCTGATTGATCACACCACGGCTCTCACATGCAGCAGGTCTGCTGCTATGTTGTGTCAAAATGATGTTTTTTTAATGTATTATTTTATCTGCTGCTATACAATCCCTGCAGCTATAATATTATGCAATTTCTCCTTCAATTACACAGCATGAAAACTGCACCAAACGAAGTACCGCATATTTGTGCGATCAGATGGGGAGAGATGTTTCTAATACCACCAGACCTCATTGACACCCTCTGTTTGTTTCTCTCTTTGGGGCAAACATTTCCTCCGTACACTACTGCTGACCTGCAGCGAGAGCACCTGTCTCAACAGCTTGTGTCATCTACAGCCTCTCTGCGCTTGTGTGGATACAAGACCACTGGGTTATGCCATTATGCCAATAGTTCCACTCATTACATTACAGTCATTTAGCAGACGCTTTTATCCAAAGCGACATACAGTAAGTGCATACAGAAACGTCATCGAAGTAACTACAGAACAGATAAGACAAAGCACATCCTTCCCATAAAGTAGCAGCTATCCCTGGTAATGAACATTGAATGCAGTTCACAGTAAACTGGGTAAATCAGTACTACTACAATTCTATTCTAAATACTATTATAAACTTCAACACACAGTTAAACAAGAAACAAGTACCATGAGAGGTTCTAGAGAGGTGTATCAGTCCAGGTGGAGTCTGAAAAAGTGTGTCTTCAGGCCATGATGGAACGCAGGCAGGGTTGGCATAGAACGTAGGGGAACGGGAAGTTCGTTCCATCACTGGGGAGCTAGGGAAAAGCTCCGCAGTCGGGACGATTGAGCGCCATTGACACAGAGGGGGGGAGTGCGAGTTGCCCTGCCGTAGACGAGCGGAATGGAACATAGTTCTGGATCAAGTCCTACAGGTAGGCGGGGCCTGTCCTATTGGCTGCAGTGTAGGCCAGGGTCAGAACTTTGAACCTGATCCTGGCTACAACTGGCAGCCAGTGGAGTGACCTCAGGAGGGGGGTGACGTGAAAATTTCGGGAGGAAACACAAGGCGGGCAGCTGCGTTCTGGATCAGTTGAAGAGGCAGAATGGCGCAGGCTGGTAGGCTTGCGAGCAGGGAGTTGCAGTAGTCCAGGCGTGAGGTGACCATAGACTGGACAAGAAGCTGGGTGGAGTAGGTGGTCAGATACGATCGAATCCTCCTGACGTTGTACAGGAGGAACCTGCAGGACCGTGCCGTCGCCCTGATGTGGTCTTTGAAGTCCAGCTGGTCGTCCAGGACCACCCCCAGGTTCCTTGCAGAGCAGGAGGCAGCCACCATGGTCCCGTCAACGGTGATGGAGAGGTCATGTAGTGGGGAGGTTTTGTATGGCATGAAGAGGAGCTCTGTCTTGTCGAAGTTGAGCTTCAGGTGATGGGTAGTCATCCACTCAGAGATGTCAGCCAAGACAAGCAGATATCCTCTCTTTAATCTGTGGGTAGAGGGAGGGAAAGAGAAGAAGAGTTGAGTATCATCAGCATAACTATGGTATGAGAAGCCATGTGAATTAATTACTAAACCAAGTGATTTAGTATAAATGGAGAACAGCAGAGGACCCAGTACAGATCCCTGTGGGACTCCTGTAGACAGGGGATGGGGTGCAGAGACAGAACCCTTCCAAGAGACTTGGTAGGATCTATCAGTGAGATACGATACAAACCAAGAGATGCTCAGTATAGATCCTACTGTACATTGAGAAGGCATTTCTGTTATGTATGGCTTTTGTGTCAGCTTTAGCTTGTGCGGTGCACTGTATGTGCAAACGATCGATCCTCACACATACAAACTCATCCACACGTAGGTTCTGAAAAGTGTGTTAGTGCTGTGCTTAATGTAAGAAGCTCAGTGAGGCATACAGAAGGGTTAAAACTGCATTTATATCCCAGAAAAGAGGACCCCTGCTGGCCCCTTCATCAAATATTAACTCTCTCTTTTACACACAAACAACATATAGGCGCATAGATAGACACAGACACACACATACACACACACATGCAAGGCAGCAAATTAGTAGTATGCATCCTACTAGATATTACAACCATAATGGGATATACATACATTTGTATAAAATGTGTCTGGAACTTTTTTTGTGACTTGACTTGGAATACTGCAGAACTACTTGGAATACTAAAATGCTGCCGGACTATTTTCATTTCAGAATCTTCCTCAATATTTTTGAGCTGTCTGAGTAGAAAAACTAGTTCTTCAATCCTTTGGTAACAGAGGTGTCAATGTTTTTGTTATGTCCTAGGCTTGAATATGTCCTTAACTGTAACTTGCATAAAACGATACTTGTCTGTTTGGCCAGTACAGCAATCACTGATCATTTCACTATGATGACCATTAATTCTCCACACTATAGGTGTTTGACCTTACCTATGTAAAAGGTAAGGTCAAAGTCAAAGGTAAGTACAAATTCCGAAGAAATCCTTGCCCGTCTAAAATAAAAGGTTTTTGCTGAATATTTTCCAAAATGTGGAGTTTATAGTTCCAGTGCATTTCAGAGCATATGATTATAATTTGAAATAGAATTTATTGATTGTATGTAAATTGTGTTCTAATAAAATGTCTAGTAGCTAATTTTGTCTTGGACTCATCCCCATGTTCAGCATCCCATGGAAAGACAGCAATCAGTGCAAATGATTCAATGCATTGTTTCAGCTACAAGAGTGTTTCTCTGGCCCCAGTAATCTTCATTCTGAACTTCCCCATCCCTGCTTCTAGCCATTTGGAGAGACACACAAGCATATATATGCACACACCCACACACACCCACACACACCACCCATCACTGCCACTTTCTGCCTCGTGGGTGTATGGCTGCAGTTCTATGTGCTTCTAGACCAGTGCAGTAGCTGTTTATATATTTCCAGAGGGAGTGCGAGGGTGAGACTGATCCAATAAAACAGATAAGAAATTCAATTCGTTCATGTCAGGTAGAATGAGAACCAGACCCCTTCCAGACCCACAAACCGAAATGTTCTTAGAACACAGCTGAATTTACTGTGACTTCAGTGGTGTCATCTATAGTAAAATGCCTAACACTTTGGGTCCATTGTTCATTCAATACAGCTTTTGCTTATAAGTGTGCATATAATAGGTGCCACATATGCGTGTCTATGGATGTTTGTACATGTGCAATATAAAAACCATGTTGTCAAAATTCTAATTTGGTTTCATAAATCCTTTGCGAGTAGTTATAAAAGTCAGCCAATAAGGTAAGTCAGTAATGCAAGTCTCATTTTAACCATTTCCAAAATGAGCACATACATGAATTCCACTGAGGTTTTTTCTGTACTCTCTCTGTTCTTTTCAGTGGTGACAATCCCACGTGATTCAATCATTTGGACAAAAGGAAGACCATTGACTGCGCATTTGTGCGAAACTGAAAACAAAACACGATTCTCCTCTGAATTAGTTATTTGAAGTGATAAATCCATTCAGTCATGGAGCAGTGGTTTGTAAAAACCTGCCCTTATGCTTGGCTGCACAGGATAAGGTATGTGCAATGGATTCAGGCAGACATTTCCTTAGCCTTCTTTGTGATCCAGGACTGGGCAAAAAAAAGCATATTGCATTTGAAATTGTACAGTGACTATGAGGTGAAAGTGCAAAATTTGAGCTTTAATTTGAGGGTTTTTACTTAATTTGAGGGTGGGTGTGTGTGTGAGTGTGTGTTTGTGTAAACATAGCTTGACCCACCCTTCCATGGTCATTTCTCTCTCTTCCCTGTCAGCTCTCTTGCTGCACAGTGCCCTAAGCGCCATTGACAGCGACACAGTGGTCGATGTGATAATTCAATCACAGGGAAATGGCTGTCGCCCATAATCACCTCCAGCTGCAGGCAAATTGGACCTCATCAGGAGGCACATTAAAAAGGCCTCCACACAAGCTACAGTCATTGTAGCTCATTCCTGATTCATATCAACACTGTGACTTTGTTTCCTCAGTAGCATGCATAGGGCTGGACATCGCACAGCTGCACATGAACCCTGGGATCTCCCTGCCTCTACTGTCCTCATCAGCACTGCATTACCCTTCTATAATCAGTCACCTGTGTTAATCTGCCCTGATCCTTCCCTCTCCTCATTATTTTTGTGATTGTCCTTGTCAACAACCGTGGGGGCTAATTTTTATTTTGTTTTACCGGGGGGGGGGGGGGGCATTCCCCAAAACAGGATTGTCAGGTTATCCACATAACATATTGTAAAATCTTCATATTGAAGAAAGTTTTGTAGGTTATTTTATGGTATAGTTACCTGTCTAGCTTGCTTATCCTGTTTTGTGGAATACCCCTCAGGTCTGTGCCTCTGTTGTCATGCCCTTGATACGTGATGTCATGCCCAATTTATACGTAAAACCTTTGTGCAAAATCTGTGAATGTTTGTGTGTAACGCTCTCATTATATTTGGAAAGAGATTTTTGTTTTTTTTTATGTAAATTGAAATGGAAGTTTGTGGCATTGTGTCCGCCACAAACATACGTATATCAGGGTGATGCCAAAGTGAATTGCAACTGGTATCTTTAAAACAATGAGCTCAGCAAAACTACCTGGATGAATATATAGCACTCTGAGTATGCAGAAACATATCAAAACCAAATTTTGTGGTGAGCTGTCTCTTTAAGGGCTAACTTCTGCCAGGAAAACATTCCCCATGTCATTGCACCAGCATAACTCGGCTGCACTGTTGACATAGCATAGGATGAATCCATGAATTCATGCTGTTTCCATCAACTTCTGATCCTATCATCTTTTTTCATCATTTTTCCAATCTGCAATCTGCTGCTGCTGTAGCCCATCCCCTTTATTCCATTCTGCACACCAATGATGTAAAAGGCGGTTATTTGAACATGTGTGGCCTTTCTATTAGCTTGAACAAGTCTGCCCCTTCTCTTCTGATTTCTTTCATTTAAGAAGTGTTTTCACCCACAGAACTGCTAATTACAGGATGTTTTTTGTTTATCGCACCATCTTCATCTTCAGAAAACTCTAGACTTACTCTTGTGACTGTAGAAAAACCCAGAAGGGAAACTTTGTTTCTGAAATGCTGGCTGGGGTGTCTGGCACATCTAGAAAGGATTAACGCAAAAGTTATTATTATTACTAAATATTTTTTCACAATTGAGGCCTATCACCATAGCTAAATACAGGTTGATGTTTTTTCTGTGAAATAAATCTTTCAAATTAAATGACTTCACGCATGTTTCCTGATTTTTGTTGAATTGATGATATTTCAACAGTTTTTCATTCATTTTAATAGAAAAAGCACAAAAGCGGCTGGACTTAGAGTTAGGGTTGGGGTTCGGTTAGAGGGAAAAAAACATTCCTCTGCAAGTTTCCCATTATGAGAGCCCCTTAGGAAAGAAAAGTTAGCACTTTCCATTCAGTGCACTGGAAAATTGAAGAAGGAAGAATGTGGTCCCGCTTGTGTTGAGGGTTATGTGCATTTGTTTTGTTTTCATGGGAATATGGGGATTTTATAATCCAGTTTTTCTATCATATGTCTGTTCTCTGGTGTGCATTTAACAGTTACGGTTCAGTTAGTATTGGGTTAGGGTTAAGGTTTGGTTAGGGCTAGAGTTTGAATTAGGGTGAGTGTTAGGGTTTGGAAAATGGTGAATGATAAAGTGGAGGCAAGAATAGGGTCATGTTTAGAAGTTATTGCAAGGTTTGGAAAGGGTTATTGCAAGGTTTAGTATTTAATTTGGATGACAATTATTAGAGCGTTACAGTATAGCCATGATTATTTTAGATAATTTTTATTGAATACATTTTTCAATATAAATTACTTTAATTAATTTTTTGGGATTTTTGTTCAAAAATTTTACAAGATCAAATTTTTATTGGATTAGGAAAGCCAACTGTGAGCCAGGCCTAATCACCCAACATCAGCTTAGCTTAATGAAAGCTAAGTTCCAGCATCTAGTGGAAAGCCTTCCCAGAAGAGTGGAGGCTGTTATAGCAGCGAAGGGGGGACCAACTCCATATAAATGCCCATGATTTTGAAATGAGGAGTTGGATGAGCAGGTGTTCATATACTTGGCGTCCATGACTTGGGACAAAAACCTTATTTTTTTTTGTTTTTTACTCTTTAATTTTGCTGGGAAAATCTATTTTGATACATAAAAGTATTGGCTATTAAACCCTATAAAGGGTCCATCTCCCAGTGATTAATGTTCTTCTTAAATAGCACTTTTTTGCCAATCCCAACATTCACACAGGACCTCCTATTGCAAAATAAATCTGGTGTTTCAGTTAGAAAAAAACTATTTATTTATATTTTAATAGTATTTAAATTATGTCATTGAAAATAAATGACTAATTTCAATAACATGATTCAAGAGAATTGACAGCACAGACATCAATTCCGTCTCGATAAAATAATAGAGTTGACAAAATGTAATATTTTCTCATTTCAGGCCATAGCCATAGTGAGTAGCAATTTTACTTTTCTCAGTTGCTAAGAGGTCTCTTACTGCAAGCGAAAATACACTTATTTTGTTTCAAAGTTGTTTTGTTTAGAAGGGAGATGGAGTTGATCTGTTATGTTTGAGACACTGCTGATCGCAATATTATTTCTTAAATTTTTCAAAGAAATTTGTTCCAAGAAAACTCACCAGAGCACATGTAACATTGCTGCCTTCAGTGAAACTACGGAGTAGGATGGGGGTCCTTAAAATATGGCAAACCCTTTTTATAACTGAATAAATTACATTTTTATGTAATTGTGTATCGGGGAATTAACTTTTTTTCCAGATCTGATGGCATGCCTTGTAAACATTTCAGCAAAGTGATACTTACCTTCCATTGTGAATTTTGTAACAATGTTGAGTGCAGACAACTTCAGCTTAGCCTCAGGTATTGTGGCTGAACAGAGAAAAAGTCTGACATTCAACAGAGCGCTTAAGAACATTTCGCTTGAATTGAAAAGAACACTAAGTTGCCGAACATAGTGTAACTGAAAGCAGCCTCGGGAGTGCTTAAAACTACTGCACTGCTGTCTTTAGAAGGGTGAGAGATCCATCTGAAGGATGTATAAAACACAATACACATAATGGGCCTCATGTATAAACGCTGCAGTGACAGTGACTATGAGAATACGCGTATGTTTCCCCGCCATCGGAGTCGCCAGTTTCCACAGCCTCAAAAATGTGTATATGCATGAGTCATGAGCATGTATGCATGGATGTAAATGTGCACATGTTTTGAAGTCGTTTGTTTTTATAAATCCCAAATTTGTGGGGAAAGTGGCGTACACATTTTATTGTACGTATGCACATATATATATATGTGCCCTCCACTATTATTGGCACCCCAGTAAAGATGAGTAAAAAGGGTTATAAAAAATTCACCGTTTGGTGAATTAGCATAATTTATAAAGTAAATTTATTATGAGAAAAAAAAATTCCTTTTGAAGAAATAATTATTTTTAACAAAACCATGTTTGCCAAAACTATTGGCATCCCTGCATTTATATATAGATATAGAATAAAGTAATTTTTTATATTTGGTCGCATATCCCGCATGCCATGACTTCCTGATGTCTGTGACCCAACAACATCAAAAGACTCTTGATATCTTTTATATCTTTTTTTATCTTCTATTTTCTCATGGCATGCAAAGGATATGCGACCAAATATAAAAAATTACTCTATTCTATATCTATATATAAATTCAGGGATGCCAATAGTTGTGGCACACGTGGTTTTGTTAAAAATAATTATTTCTTGATGGCGGAATTTTTTTTCTCATAATAAATTTACTTCAATTGAATTTTTTTATTTTTTCAGTATGAGATTAAGCTAATTCACCAAACGGTGAATTTTTTATAAACCTTTTTACTCATTTTTACCAGGGGGGCCAATAATAGTGTAAAATACTGTATATTATACATGAGGTCCAATGAGTTTCCTGCCTCAGAATATTCAACTGAATAAATTAGAAACAGAGGCTGTGTATAAACAAAATATTACAACTTTATTATGCGGTTAAAACTCTACGTCATTGGGTCAATCTAGAATGGAGGCAGACATATAAGCAGAGCTTATGGCTGCTGAATAGAGGCAATATGATGAAGGGGTAACTAATTAAATAAATAAATAAATAATAAACTTTGTGCTAAAAGGTCTACAAAAGACTGTGATGAACACTTGGGGTCAAACTAAAGAGGGAGTAAACTGAGAGGCTCAGGTGCATTGACCCAAGGCCCGATACTGACTGCACATGAACTGTAATACATGAGTGGTGTACAGACCATAAGTTATTCAGGTCACACAATTGTATTACACACCATGACTTGTTATCATCACGCAATTTATTTTCTGCCCACAATAAGGTTACACAGCGTAAATAAATCACTGCACACCATAAATGTACACACCATAAATTATTTATTGCACACGCTAGGGCTTATGACCTGAACAGTCAACAACTATAAGCAAAATAAAAATAAATATTAGTACCCCATTAAAGCTGAGGTGCTGTGACATGCAGACAGAAGCAGATTCATCTTAACACTGAGCAACAGTAAACCTTTGTTTAGCCTACCCTCTGGCCTTCATTACTAGAGTCAGCTGGGTATAATGTTCTACCGGTTATAATAGTTTTAATTTTGAGGACAATAGCTTCATCAAGATAGCAAACTGCAGCTGTAGGGTATTGTCATTACAAAAACACTGTCACACATACACTTTAGAGTAAAACTATAGGCACCGTGCAATGCATTTTGATTACTAAGACCTTTAGCGTGTGCAAAACCTTTTAGCACCAATAACATGCCCAATGATTGGTTGTGGTATTTTTTTTGCACCGATCATTGGTTGTGTTATTAGTTTTGAGTGTGCTAAAAGGTTTTGCACACATTGAAGATCTTAGTAAATCAGGCCCTTATTCGGTTCTACATTGAGCCATTAGAATCTATATTTTGTAATAAAAAATTCTATTAAAAACAAAGTGGTAACATTTTTAACTTAATTATGTTATATTTAATTGTGTTTACTACAACAGGAAATGGGAACTTTCTGCTATAGGAATAAGTTAAGGTTGCTTAGCTTGAACATATTTGTAGCGGTTTCAGAATTAAGAATTTCAGATACTGGATGGTGGGTGTGTAGTATAGGTAAATGTTGTTATGCTAGCCTCTGAGATTAGAAAAGGACATATAGGCCTGCCCCAGGTAGCCAAATGGGTCTGGCCCAGATCTAACATTCCGACTCGGCTCAGTGTCTACCTTGAATTACAGCACGATTCTGGTGATGTGGCCCGAGTCATTAGGACTTAACTGTAGTAATATTGTTATGTATTCTAAAGTTTTAGTAAAGAAATATATTTCTTTCAGGTGGGGTCCAAGGTTGGTGAAAATAAAAAAATAAGACATTCTGGCCAGATCTGGTACAGGTTTGGCCCCGGTCCGGCAGCATGTGGCCCAGTGCTGATGCAGTTATGGCACAGACTCAGCTGCGATGTGGCAGCCCGGCCTCATCGTCACATCACTCGGCCCAGAATCTTGCCGTGATTCAAGGTCAACATTGAGCTGAGTTGAAATGACAGATCTGGGCCAGACTATTTGGCTACCTGCGAAAATACTTCCATTATACCACAAGTTAAAAACAAAGCGTTACAGTTTGCGATAAGCACAGCGTTGATGATAAAATGATGGTGAGGAAAAACATGCATCCATAAATAATGTTGCACAACCTAACAAAATGAGACTGCACAAAAAACTTACTGAAACATTCATATAAACTCTTATCAACATTTATTTATTTATTGCTAACAAACATGCCCATTTGAATCTACTGGTAGATTGAATAGTTGAACGCACTTTGGTTTTACCCATGGTGATGGATGACAAAGTGATTTTACATGTGTGCAACCTCATAGCCCAGTGAAACAGGAAATGGTTAAAGGCACCAATAAGGTTTCTCGTGACCGATATCAATTAAAAATAAAGTAATTTTTTTTCACTTTTGAAAGTAACTAGTTTCCCGAAATGAAAGTTGAATAATTTTTTGTATTGTTTATTTTATACAATCATTTTTGCTCCTTTTCATGAAGGGTGTCAATAATTCTTGAGTTGACTGTATGTTCTGCCATCGAGAACATAATTTATCCTGTAACTGTAAGCTAGTTACTGAGGAACCGTAAGGTAGTTAATGAGACAGCAATGTCATTCTACATTTTTAAACTTGTGGTTTTACATTAGCCCTCTAAAGTGTTGGCACTTCATTGAACATATAGAGCAGCCTCTCATCATGCACATTCAGCCTCTTATCATGCACATTCAGCCTCTCATCATGCACATTCAGCCTCTCATCATGCACATTCCGCCTTTGTCATCTTTGTGTTCAACATAAAAAGTTAAGTTGCTCACAGACACAAAATATATACTTTATATATCTGTATATATAAAAACAGATTATTGTAACAATTTTTATGTCAAAATTATGTCTTTAATTTAATACATTACAACTAAACTTTCACCCATATGTTTCACAAAACTAAAAAAGCCATATTTTAAAGCAATGCTACCTTGTGTTTTTTCAATTATCTACCTATCTAGCTATCTCAAGAGAATGTGGTCTTTGTGTGTGCGATCAATATGTGCAATCTTCAGTAGAGTCAGCAGAAGGTTACTGTCATTAGGTCTGACAGAATGACTGTGCTAATGTATAGAAATGTATCAGGTTATACGCTGTTTCAACTAAAAAAAGCATGTTCTCCTCGATAAACCATATAAAATATGTCTGTTATATGAAAAGATGAAGTGCATTTCTCATATCCCCTATGTATTGTATATCCATGTAAGATCGGTACTATGTCTGCGTATAGTAAGACTAATAGACATTTTAATGGGAGATAAAATGGCAGCACTATTAAAGGTTTTAGTGTAAAAACATGTACTACAAACATGAAAAAGGTGCTTTGTGATTCATATGGAATTCAATTCAACTTGAAACTGTGTCATTCTTAAAACCTACAGTATGCAGAGATATGTTTTCATATGTACGTTCACTACAGTATTTTAGTTAATGTTTTAGGACTTCTAAAATGTGAATTGTGAAATAAACATCATAGAAAGGGTTTACATGCTTTATTGTCTGTTGTTTTCAAGCACACCATTTAGGCCCCATTTAGACACTGCATTAAAAAAAATTAATGCAGTCCCTGTGCTTACACCTATTATTATACATATATATTCCAGACATGTCCCTGTGCTTACACCTATTATTATACATATATATTCCAGACATGTCCCTGTGCTTACACCTATTATTATACATATATATTCCAGACATGTCCCTGTGCTTACACCTATTATTATACATATATATTCCAGACATGTTCCTGTGCTTACGCCTATTATTATACATATATATTCCAGACATGTCCCTGTGCTTACACCTATTATTATACATATATATTCCAGACATGTCCCTGTGCTTACACCTATTATTATACATATATATTTCAGACATGTTCCTGTGCTTACACCTATTATTATACATATATATTCCAGACATGTCCCTGTGCTTACGCCTATTATTATACATATATATTCCAGACATGTCCCTGTGCTTACGCCTATTATTATACATATATATTCCAGACATGTTCCTGTGCTTACACCTATTATTATACATATATATTCCAGACATGTTCCTGTGCTTACACCTATTATTATACATATATATTCCAGACATGTCCCTGTGCTTACACCTATTATTATACATATATATTCCAGACATGTCCCTGTGCTTACACCTATTATTATACATATATATTCCAGACATGTCCCTGTGCTTACACCTATTATTATACATATATATTCCAGACATGTTCCTGTGCTTACACCTATTATTATACATATATATTCCAGACATGTCCCTGTGCTTACACCTATTATTATACATATATATTCCAGGCATGTCCCTGTGCTTACACCTATTATTATACATATATATTCCAGACATGTTCCTGCTGTCCAAATATGTGATTGGATTTGAATTTCCCAGACACTATGTAAATGAGCCCACATGAACAATTATTCACCTCTTTTTACCCCTAAGCAATCACGGCTGGATGTTTTGATGTCCATTATATTAATATTTATAATAATAGACTCAAAGGGGGATTTAAGGCATTAGGCATCAGTGCTGGGTTTTCCTTAAATTGAAGAGTTCCTGCTGCTGCTGTAATTATTTATACATTTTAAGGAGAAAGTAAGAATTTTACTTTAGTTCTACATATAGAAGTTAACTCTGCAGTTTTATTTAATCTATTTTCCACTTGTTCATGTGGTCACTTGATAGGAACATGTTTGTGGAATAATTATTTGTATCTTTTCATCTTAATTGTATCAGTGGCATTTCATTAAGCAGAAATAATGGAGTGTAAGAATAACACAACAGCAGTTGCACAGTATTACTGGTGAAGCAGGAATTATAAACAACATTTTCATTTCTACCTCACCACCTGTGAACAGAGCAACCCAATGGAGATAAGTTGCAAAAAACACCTTCCAATTGAAAGCTTACCTCCTTGGTTTCTACTATGACCAATAATGAATTTCCATTTGAGAACAACAGCCACAACCAGCACTTGTGGGATGCATCAGTGCACTAGTAACAAGTGCCTCAATAGGAAAATATGGCTTTTATAGTCATCCTGTAATGTACGGCATGATCCATTACTCTTTCAGATGATCATCACCGTTAATCTTCATAGTCTGACATGGTCCCACATTGGACTGCATTCTCTTTTCATGGGTTTTCTGTTCTCTTTGACATTTGACATGGAATTATTACTGCAACACTTCTTCCAGGGGCTGGGGAATAGCTAAAAAAAAAGATTGTTGATTAATTTCAACTATAAAAGGAGTGAAAATGTTGGAAATTGCTTTGCGGGATTGACTAAGCAGTAAACTAACTGGTAAAACTCGTATGTATTGAACTTGTATGGAGAATATTATCACCGTGCATCTTCTGTGCTAATGCACCATTTGTCATTTGCTGCATGCATGCTTCAGAATGTTTTTTGCTAAATGGAGAATATTTCGTAAAAGAACTAAGTATTTTCTCTATCACTAACCTGTACTGGTTATAAACTGCATATAGACTAACCTGTCATTTTTAAGAATGATATATTAAAACTGTTTGATTTGCTGACAAGACATCAAGTCAATGTAACTGTTATAATTACAATGAGGATCTGTGTGGACTTTTAATAGCTGCTCCTTTAAAGCTGGTGGCTTCTGGGAGGATAGCTGACTGGAGAGGTCTGGTTGCAGTGTATGGTGTAAACATTGTCTGAAGTTAGGAAGGGATAGATTTGAATGAAATGTGGGCAGACACCGGAAGCCAGTGAATGGTATTCAAAAGGCATGTGAATGTGTGAATTTTTGGAGGCTGAAGACGGAATGGGCAGCAAAATTCTGGACCAGTTGCAGTGGCCCAATGGCACAGGCCAGTCAACCAACCAGCAAGGCATTACAATAGCCCAGCTGAGAGATAACGGGAGTGTGTACAATATCTGCGCAGCCGCTTGGATGAGGAAGGGGTTGATTCTCCAAATGTTGTGAAGGTCTGATTGGTTGCCACAGTGTCTTCAGAGAAGCTCATTTGGTCATCTAGGGTCACACTAGACCCATCGGCAGTGATTGAAGCATCAGCCCATGGGAACCCTTTGCAGGAAGGAACAGTCCACGATCGATAGTTTTAGATAAGAATGAGAAGAGTGAGAGAAGTTGGTAATTGTGTACATCTGCTGGGTTCAGAGAGGGTTTTTGAGAAAGGGAATTACACAAGCCCTCTTAAGAGCAATGGAGACTGTGCTAGTTGAAAGAGAGCAGATGATAAGAGAGGAAAAGAAAGGAATGATATTCTAGAAAATAGATTGAAGGAGGGGATGGAATAGGGTCGAGAGCAGTTAGTAAAGCGGTGGGATGTTGTAGAGTTAGAGAGGGGTGAGATGGAAGATAGTGAGTTAACAGGTGTGGGCACAGGTAGAAGGTGAGATGAAGGTGTTATAGATGACATTGACCTTCATCTGGCCATTGCATCTAAAAATTCATCTGTGGATACAGAGGAGGCGGTGAGGGCGGGTGACGAGAGAGGTGAATGTGGAGAAGAGTTTGCGTGGGTTAGAAGTTGCAGATTGGATTCTAGAGTGAAAGACGAGCATAGATGCAAAAGAAATCAGGAGTTGGTGGAACATGACAGATCATCTGAGAACCTGGGCTGTGTCCGAATCAGCACTCTTCCACACTATTGAGTAGCGTCATTGAGTAGGTGAAACATTTTCAAATTGCAGTATACTTGAAACATCTGGATGACACACTTACTTCTGGGGTTTCACAAAATCCATTCGGGAGCACACTTTTCAAAAAGTACACAAACATTTTGGTTGCATAAATATGACGTGAAGCTTCTTTTTAAAAGATTGAGGTGCAGCTTCGCTGACATTTTCCTTCAAATACAACAAAAACAACACGTGACATGGCAGCACAAGGGTGGGACACAGGGTTGCCAGATCTTGCAAGACTTTCCAGCCAAATGGCGAGTAAAAACTAACCAAAAATATATTTCTAACCGAAGCCAACGTATTTTAAATAGATATCATATTTCAACTTTTTTAAATAAGTGTGTGCTTTGCGACTTTTCATTTTTACCCATGACTGCACTTTGAAAGTATCCAAATTTAGCTGTAAAACCGCAGACATGGCAACACTGGTGGGTTGTCTTATGACCTGCTTACAACGCTTCCACAGTATGGCGGATATTTTTCGCGGACTGCTAAACAGTGCACATTAAACAGCACACTTCTGCCAGTGCACTGTACGCAGGAGACAGGGCAAGTTTCTGATTCGGACACAGCCCATGTTTTCATCCACTTCTTTTCTCCCGTTTGTAGTTTGGCTATCTGAGCACATGCAGTCAGTTATCCATGGACTAGGAACGGATGAGTCAAAGGAGAAGGAAAGAGAGAAGGGGAGAGTGGAAGACCTATCCTCATGAATCAGCAGGGAAGGGAGGAGAAAAAAGATGAGGATGTGGAGGTTGGGGCAGACACCTCTACATCACAGACACCTCATAGAGACTAATGGGGTAGGTGAGAGAGTTCAGAACAGGAAAGCGGTGGAGATAAAATTACTTAGTGGTGGTTAGAAATGCAGACAGCTATAATAATAAATGAAAAATTTAAATTAAATTAAATAGGCAAAAAGTACAACTACTGTATATCAAATAACTAGCCAAACTTGTTGTGTCCTTCCTTGGTGGCACCATTCGCAGTGAGTCACTGTTGCTATGGAGGCAGGGTAGGGCGTGTGGTTGCTGAGTTTGGAATGCAACTGCTGACAAGGCTGATAAATGGCCTATCCATACATACATTTTTCCTCTGGCATCATAACTTAAGCAGAAAACTGCATGCGCTCCTTTGACAGGTCACAGGAGTCCTTCTCCCCCTCTCTTCTTCCCACCCCCTCGTTCTCTTTACCTCCGTCCTTTTATTTCTTGTTCATCGGGAGTAATGAAGAAAAAGTTCCCTGTGGACACGAGATAGATCAGCACCGCTAATGAGTATTCTGGAGCTGGTTGATGATTCACGGGCGAGAGGAGAACTCATTCACCATTTGCGATAGAAGCATGCTTGAGATTGACATGTTTTTTGATGAATTAACAAGGAAGCATTATAGGAATGTCACTGATGAATGGTGCAGCCCTCTTATTGACACACAGTTTGCAAATACATTGTATGCTGATTTCACAGTGACATGGTGGAGGGAGAAAGTAAGTCATTAATTGTCAGTACAAAATTGTTGCTCATATTCAATCAGTCTGATAAGCCTAGATGGTCGAGCTGAGAAATTAAGTATCAATAGAAGGGCATAACAAGGTTTTGACGAGTTTGCATGGCAACTGAGTAACAGATCCACCGAAATAGGACTTGTTGTGCTGCATAGACAGTAGATGAAAGAGATGATCTGGAGATAGCCCAGGGGGCTATGAGCCTTAGTCCAGTTATGATTGATGGCACTAACCGAGGAAATGGATTAGCATTTGAAGAGTCTTGGTGAACCCAGGTCCGAATACAAATTCTCTTTTATTGAAAGCCTGTGTGGCCCAGTGGGTTATCCCACATGGTGTCATTAAGACAAGCAGACACATGCACACAGTCGCGCACAAACAGAATTTTTGAAGAAAGAATACGCTTTGGTTAAAATGAAGCTTCTCTTAAGACGTCACAGAGGTACAATAGAGAAGCCATTAACCTCACTGAAAATAGATTACTCTCATACAGTATTTGTGGTGGCTGGTACAGTACAATAATACAAAAGGTCTGCAAAAATACCATTTAATTTACCCTTGTGAGGTTACCCAAGGTGAGTAGTGTCAAAAAGAATCAAACCTGTCTTAGGCATTTTGCATTTGTATTGTACTAGAACCTTTGTTACTAAACATGTTCCAGTAAAAGTGGTACAGCCAGATAAACAGCCAAGCAACGTAATTTGAAAAAAAATGAATTGTGCTTTTTGGGAAAAAATATGAGAGAATAAATATACATGCTCCAAAAAGTGTATGAATTGTGTATAAGCACATTACATTTGAGAATAAAGAATGAAAACCTTCACACTTATGTTCCAGAGACAAAGTGATATTTTGATCTAACCATGTGATTGTTAATGTTTTGACCTGTTATGATGAAGCCCTACATGAGTAAACGTGCAGGTTTTCATTCTGGATTCAAAAATGTAAAGCATACACACACTGAAAATAAAAATAAATAGTAAAAAAATATCCAAACTTCCAATGAAGAACGAAACAGGTCATCAGATTTTTGATAGAATTGTTCTATGTGAAGTCAGCAGCATCTTGTTCGTGACACCAAATTGATGTGGTGACCAATACCCCAGGAACAGACTCCAGAAAATCCAAAAATGAGATGGCAACAGTAGGTCCAATAAGTGATCATTTATTCACCAATGCCCACAGGGCAAGCACCGTAAGGGCAGTCTAAGAGAACTCTGGTACATTCACTTTTATGGACGACAGCTGAAACCCAATATGCGAGGTCACAGCATAACCACCAATTATTGCCTCCACATTGCCAATTTCCCCACTCCCTGGGCAATGCTCCCCTGCTGATTACCTCACCAGGGTTCCTGCTATCATGTCACGAGTTTGCTTGCCATCACGGCCTTGAAGCACTGATGCCTGACACACATTGATTCCCAAACATTAGTAAGACAGCGGAAAACAAATGAGATTATAAATGTACAGGACACGAGAGATCATTTACACGATAGAACAGAATGAAACATCCACTCAAGACATTTCAATTATCTCCCATTCCATCAGACCCATTTCACATACTAGACTTCTCAGCAGACTTGCACTGGAAGGCCTGAACCAGTACAAGTGTGTGTTCCAGCATGCCACATAGAACTTAGTTAGTTAAAAGTAGAACTTGGTTATTGTGTGCCTATTGCTGTCTGAGCAGGTACAGTAGCTATCTAGCCAGCATAGCTAAGCACAACTGTCACTTTATTGCATCCACAGTGTGACAGTCTTTCATGGCAGACATTGCTGCTACAAATATGTCATATGTCAGGTTTTGCCTTATTGTCTAGATACCCTAAATCCAATTTAAAAAGGGGGCTCCAGATAGAATATACACAAAATAAAAGATAACTAGCTACGATTTGGGAATAGCTTAGCTATTATCAAAATAAATAATACAAATAAAGAATACATGAACCAGCGTGCGATTGATTGAAAGCTAGCTAGCTATCAAGCTCCCACTCAATCATTTCTCATCATGGACAAAAATAAAATTACAAATACCTGTGGCTTGCAAAAACTCTGGGTATCCCAAATTATTTACAGTTTGAGCAGGTATATAAAAATGTCTGACCTTTGATTTCTCTTGCTTGCTGGATCTTCTAATCTGAGAAAATTGAATGGTGTAATTTGATACCAGTCAAATTTCTGCACCTTTCTTGACTGGTTACTTAATAGTGATGGACATTTCCCAGTAAAACAACAATATGTAAGTGAGCAGATGTCTTTGAAACATCACAGTAAAAAAAAAACGTTTGATTTTATTATTATTCTTTTTATATTATTATTGTAGCTCTATTATAACAAAACCAATTATGGATGAAGACCACTAAAAAGCTGTCTGTACAAGTCACTCTTGAGCATATAAATCAAGGAGCCCAGACTGCCCTCAACTTTCACAGGTATGAAGGATAAATGCATACTTTGAGAATTTTCACTTTTTGTGTACTGTATGTGCAAATTTGGTTACACCAATATTTGCCCTCCTCTAAGGGACGCAGCACGCACGGCACCAGTAAGAACATAAATGGACTGAGTAACTGTTTTTTTTCACAAATTTTTGGACTAAGTAGCTGATTAGCTTGCTGTGTGTTTGTTGACTTTTTTTGAACATTTTATTTTTTGCTTCACACTTCAGCTCAGAGCTGGGAAACAGATGAGTTGTTGTGCAGAGGGACTGCTGGCTCAGCAAAGCTAGAGTTTGATTTCATTTCATTTATTTGTATAAATGGTGATCTATTCATCCCATCCATCCATTTCCCGACAGAAAATTCTAGGTAGTGGCTGTGTACGTCGAACAGGTGTTAGGCTTCCATTTGAGCCCATAGAGATGTACACGTGTACAGTCAGGCACAAACTCACTCACACTTGTATGGGCTGCCTTCACGGCGATGCTGTGAGGGTAGCTTCATGACATTTCCAATGGGAAAGCTGATCTTAACCTTTTCACCTCTCTGTGCTCAACACATTTAATTGTCAGCTCTTGATGAAGAGGATCTTGCAAAGCCAATAAAAGCGACCTTCTAGTGCTCTGATGGATGTAGATCTGAAAAATAAAAACATCCATAATGCATGGTCCGCAGGCTGGTCTACAGAAACTTGTTCCAGAGAAAAGATATTTTCACTGGGGTTTACCATTCAGAAAACGCAGAATGTCACAAATGTGCAGATGTGCTGATAATTTCCGCTTGAAAAAGGCAGCCACAATCAAAGTATCTATGGTTAATCATTCATATCCCCCCTCTTGAGAGAGTAAAATGCCATGCAGACAGCATTCACCCGTTCATTTCATGCATTCTGACTGCCCACTGAGTCTGGCAAATATATATGCTTTTTGAAGAGACTGCTATCTTTCATATACATGACACAATAAATAGATCATAGCTAGTATTTATCTGTGCATTATATGAGACTATGCAGTAACTCACACACACATTTAATGGCAGAAAGTAACTCAATTTCAACATGCCAATTCTCCATGACATTCTCATAGAAAGTCTTTTCATTTCTCTTCCAGAAAAAACACCTCCCAGTAAACATGGCTTTACAATAAAAAAAAGACTAATACAGTAAATTAAAAAAAATACAAAAGTAGTTTACATTTCATTTTGAAAGGAAATAGCTGTTCAAATGGAATGTCCACAGTGGTTATTATCATTTTTGAAAATCAAAAAAAGACCCCAAAGAATTTGAAGAATCAGCTTATCTCATTAATTCAATTTACAAAAACAACATTCCATTTTGATAATAAAAATTCTATGGCTAAAAATAACACTGCAGTGTGAATGGAGGGTGTGTCCACTCTGCATTTGTGCCAGGCAAACTGTTAATATTAACAAGAAGAGTCTGACATTTCAAGATGTCCTGACTATCCAGCTACAAGTTGCAAAGCTGGATATAAACCAGTTCTGATCACTGATATTTATTTTAATGTATCTATCACTGTCAAAGCACAACAAAAAAACAGAATTGGCAAGAAAACAAATTATACACTTGTATAACATTACGAGAGGGCGTCTTTCAGTTATGTTGTCAGAATCACAAAGATTTAGTTCCAGTGGTATAAATAGTGACAGAAAAATATACTTGAGTGAAAGTACAGATACTTTATTATAAACTACTCCAGTCCCTTAAAAAGCCCTTCATGTAAACATAACTTAATTGTGTGAAAGTTATATTTTTTTTAAAAGCTTGCTTTAAATGTACTTAAGTACCACCAAAAGTAAATGTACCGTCCCAATATATATGTATGTAGCTGCAAGAGGTAGTCCCCAGGGCCTAAGCATTAAATGACCACAGCCATTAGCATCAACTGCATTACCCATATGTGAAAATGAAGCCGGTGAACAAATTACATACAATTCTGCCAAAATGCTAAAAAGGTTGTGCATCAGTTCATGAAAATAATTGATTGAAAGTGGTTGGCTCCTTACATTGTGCTAAAGCACAACATAATTAGGCTATTACAGTTTTTTACGATTGCTTTGACTCATTTTGCACAGCAGAATTTCAATGTACAAAACTCAAAATGCAAAGTGCCAAACTGACTTTCAAAATTCATACTCTAAGACACTACATCCTATGCTGACATACAAAGTGTAAAACTGTTAACGCAAAGTGCTAAACTGACTTGCAGAATTCTTACCTTAAGACACTATATCCTATGCTGACATACAAAGTGCAAAACTGTTAATACAAATGCAGATCACTAAATCAATTCAACATGTGTTTGTAGTCATGTCTCAGTACTTCCAACAACCTTGCCCAGGTGAGTAGCATTGCAACACAATTGATAATCTCTTCACCACTACATAAAATGCCACAGCGTGGAGCCAACATCTCAATGTGTGCTGTCATTTCCCGCAATGGAGTTGAGGCTCGTGACCCTCTGCTGGGGGCATACAACTCCATGCACCTCATACATTTTCTGGAGGGGCTGTACAATCGTCTCGTACAGCCAAATGCTCAGATGGTGTTCATCATTGTCTGGGACAATGTAAACTTCCATCTTGCATTGGCTGTGCGTGACTGGTTTACAGCCCATCCAGAGTTCCGATCACAATTCCTTCCACCTTACTCCCCCTTTCTAAACCCCACAGAGGAGTTTTTCTTGGCCTGGAGGTGGAAGGTGTATGATCGGCGTCCGTATGAGCAGGCGACACTCCTTCAGGCCATGGATGAGGCGTGCGATGACATTACAGCCCAGCAGTGTCAGGGGTGGATAAGACACTCCCGAAGATTTTACCAACGCTGCCTTGCAAATGAAGACATCAGATGCGACGTAGATGAAATGCTGTGGCCAAATGCAGCAGAGAGGCAAGATGCTGCTTAAGCACTGAAATGCATTTTTATTTATTTTTTTACTGTAAAGTTTTTTGTTATTGTAACTGCTTTTGCTTTTACTGTTTTTGCTGTTACTGTTGTTTTTGCTTTTACTGTAAAATACAGTTGAGTTTACTGCATTACTGTAAGATTTGTTTTCAATGATTAAACTTCATATACAGTAATCTAATATTTAGTTTGTCTTCCATAAAAACACAAGCTATATATATATATATATATATATATATATACACTGCAGTCTATCACAAGGGATGCTTGCTGTACATCATTTCAAGTACTTATGAGGAAATGACCCTTGCATAGTCTTTTTTGATGGCAATTATTTTGTGTTTGACAGCATTATTTGATAATGGCCGTTGTATTTGGAAATGCACCAATAATTAAACTTCAATGATGAACATATCCAATGTTCTGGTGCTATGATAAACATTTGCATATAATGTTCTCTGATTTGACACATGTATTTTTATTTTGCATGCTATATTACATTTTGAACCCAAAATGTGCAGTATAGCATTCTGTGTTAAGAGTTTTGCACATTGAAACTTTGTTGTGCAAAATGAGTCAAAGCAATCGTAAAAAACTGTAAGCATAGTAGACTATTATATGCAAATGCAGGCTATACAGAGACATCTAGTGGTCAGAAGCAGTTATATCACGAAGCAATTGTCTGGAGATCCCCGTAGTAGCTCAACGTTTCCGATGAGTGCTGATCAAATGGTTTCCAGCTTTCTTACAAATACACAATTGAGAATAATCCAAGAGCATGCATGAATGCAATACATGTGTTCTAAGCATAATACCTTTTGAATAAATTAGTTTCTAATAATTAATATTAATATTAATGAGCAAATATATAAGGCTGTCGATGTTTGGTAAAGAGTGTCACATTTCCCCATATGTGAATAAAATACCTTTAGATTCTTCAATGAGAAGCGAGTGTGTAAATTTGCAATGATAACAACAAAGGGTGGCATGGCGGTGCAGTGGATAGCACTGCCGCCTCACAGCAGAATGGTCCTGTATTGAAATCCAGGCCAGAGGCCTTTCTGTGTGGAGTCCCCATGTTCTCCCCATGTCCGTGTGTGTTTTCAGCAGATACTCTGGTTAGGCTAATTGGACACTTTAAATTGCCTGTAGGTATGAGTGTGTGAGTGAATGGTGTGTGTGTGCCCTGTCATGCATTGGCAACCTGTTCAGGGGGTATTTCTGCCTCTCGCCCAATGCATGATGGGATATGCTTGGTGTCATTAGCTGACTGTGGGCCTGTACCACCAAACCTTTTACATGATTGACATGATCTCAAAGCTGTCTTCCACTCTGCCAGTTACTGGATGGATGAGAGGTTCCCACACTCATTAACTGGCTGAAGAAGGGGGCAGTTATTAGTATAAAGAGAATAGCTCGGAGCGAAGGTTTAAGCGCGATGTATTCCGCTATTACTGTGGGAAAAGGTAAAAGTTATTGTGAAATATCACTCATTTATTTACTCATTTATCTGACTCCATTTAAATTATTAATATTTAGAATTTGGTTTTAATCATGCGTGGAGCTCGGAGTGGTTACACTCGACTCTTCCTTGGGTACCACCATTACTCAATATATGCTCCCGGGATTAGCACTATTGCTGAATCTCAGTTCGTTGGAGAACACAGAGTTTGGGGGTCTAGCCAACACAATACATGCATTATTTTTTACATAGATAGTTGTGAGCCCAGGTCAGAGTGCATTCAGAGGGCTCCTTAAGGCAAATTTGACAAGAACCGACATAGAACGTCCAGGGGTTTTCTTCACATCAAATCACCAGAACCATGCACCACCAATCCCGTTTTGCTGGCAGAACTTGGTTGCCTTTCCCAACTTGAGGACGCCACTAAAGACTTTTGCTGTACCAGGCCACTGATCAGTTGGTCCTTGGTCAGAATTGTCCCCCTGAGTATTCACTCGTAATTTAGGCGGAAAAGGGTATAAGATGGAGTCATGGAGACCACGCAAGTTAAAAATAAAAATAATTTAATAACAGGCAGGTAGGTCATTAGCTTAGAATTAGCAGTCAATTACAGAATATAGCGATTTAAGAAAGGAAATACAGAGTAAATATCTTACCCAGCCTGTTCAGCTACACACAGACACAGAATATGCACAGTGTGGGAAGTCGGTTACAATTTTCCCCATACTAAAATGACTATGGTACCACTTACAGCACCAGGGAACCTGTTAATCAGATTCTCCCATACGGGGAACTTGCACTTAGCGAGACGCAGGGGTTCTGACTCAGAGACTCAAGCATACATACCACAGTGCTCGGAACACTGCAGCTCAGATCATATACTATGGTTAAGCAATTGGAGCTGGAAAAGGGTTTAAAAGAAAAATGCAGATGATGTGAGAACATGATAATCACTGGTTACGACTGTGAGAGCAAATATGAACACATTCAATACCTATAGCTAAACACATGATAACATGCTGCCAAGACAAAGAAACACGAACAGGTTCACCAACAAAGTATATAACAAAATGATTCCGTACAGTGTGACTATGGTACCAGAAGAACTGTTAAGCAGATACTCCCATACGGTGTGACTATGGTGCCACTACAGCACCAGGAGACCTGTTAAGCAGATTCTCCTCAAATGTCTCTTTGGACTTCCCTTAAATGCAGTCCTAAGCAGGCCTTCCACATTCCACAATTATTTTTGTTTATCCAAATAAGGTCTGGCAGAAAGAGAGAGTAACTCCTCACCACCCGGAAACCCCCCTCCAGGAAGATAAACTGCATAGTCTACTCCCCTTGATCTAGTCATAGTAATAAGATTATTTTTTATGATCTTATGATCTTCCCTATCATTTATCTAGATGAGGTCCAGGTGAGGTCCAGGTGATGGCCACTCTGTGATCCAGATACTTATGTGGACAAGTGCATCCCTGATAATCTATACAACCCTCCTTTCTTTCACATTCTTTATTCCTTCTTATGTATTTTGCCCCCTCCTATACTTTCACATACCCAACACTTCAATTGGCATTAATCCCGGTTCACCACATTTATCATATTATCCACAATTATTTACATGTACATACATATAATGCAATATACATATACAGCTTTATTTCAGTTCAGAATACATTTAACATAGGGTGCTTGTTCACAGGTCTTTTATGACCTGTGATCAGGCCTGGGTTCCCGGCGTTATTAGCCTATGGTCTTTCCAGCTGCTGTTTATGACGCCATGCTTGATGGTTTGGAACAGTCAGGATTTTAGTAGAGGTCAGAGGAAGAGGTCAATATGCCCCACAGCAAAGGGTTCTCAGGCTTCCAGGTGAATTTTTTTATTGCACCCTCAAAGAAGTCGCCACCAGTTCAGTAACCCAGGGTTTATGACTGATAATCCAAAGGATTAATCATTTTCAGTCTTACATTAGCCTTTTCAATTCTTCGTAAATTTTTATCGATTGTAAATATGTTATCATATTTCACATTGGCTGTCAAATATACTGCCAGAACTTTGGACAACACAGTTGGCATCTCCCATTGTATTTTTTATAGGTCTGTCAGCACAGACTAGTACATGTGGCTTCAAAGGCACATGATGCCACATCCTGCTTGTTGTCACCCAGTGGATCTCCATGGCTATTGTTTTGATTGTAATGGGGACTGTACGACATGAAATTCTCAACTAGCACAGGCAATAAGCATCTGATTGATCACAGGACTCACTCTTGTGTGGTGAGGTGAGGCATGTCCTGTAAGCATCAAGCCTCTCTCCTTGGGTAATGCTATGGCCAATTATACATTGCTTTACTCAATGCCACAGTCAGTATTAGCATAGTCAAGATTAGCTTCTAGTGCATGGGGTGCATCACTGCACTGAGAATGAGTGCATTAAATAGGTATGCCACATAACAGGTTATAATTTCCAAATCATGATATATGGGAACATCTGCAGCCAGCTAGACAATACATTTGTATTCTCGTTAGATGTTGATAGGGATGCAATTAAAAATCTGCACAATGACAAAGAAGGATTTGTCCTATTAAAACAACTCAGAAATTGATTCCCTTCTTCTTTGGGGGGCCAAGAACAGCTTTCAGACTAGCTGCTGTAATACTCTAAACACAGATCTGGTGTGTTTTTCTTTTCTGAAAAATCAAACATTAAGATTCTGCAGAATACATTTCCAAACAACAGGTTTGTACTAGAAAGTGGCTTTATTAAGTCATGTTGTAAATCACAGAGGAACATTTGATAGGTAGGTTCTTGGGCTAAGAGAGCAAATACAGGAAGGTACCTGGCCTAGCTCTGAACAAGGTTATCAAACTCCCATTTGGAAAAAGGCAGAGCTGACAAATTAAACTACAGCATACATCATAGAATAAAAGTAGAAATGGGAAGGGAATGGGATGCCATAAGCAGCCGATACAAAAGAGTAGCCGACAGGTATGTGGCAATTCATACCTGTCAGGAAAGCTACTTTAGCAGATTAAGGTACTTGGCAGCTTGTTTTACAGGTACCTTACCATGGAACACATACAAACGTACACATGAACATACAGAGGCTACAGGTACCTTTCCGTGGAACACATACAAACGTACACATGAACATACAGCGGCTACAGGTACCTTACCATAGAACACAGACAAACGTACACATGAACATACAGAGGCTACAGGTACCTTTCTGTGGAACACAGACAAACGTACACATGAACATACAGAGGCTACAGGTACCTTTCCGTGGATCACATACAAACGTACACATGAACATACAGAGGTTACAGGTACCTTACCATGGATCACATACAAACGTACACATGAACATACAGAGGCTACAGGTACCTTACCATGGAACACATACAAACGTACACATGAACATACAGAGGTTACAGGTACCTTACCATGGAACACATACAAACGTACACATGAACATACAGAGGCTACAGGTACCTTTCCGTGGATCACATACAAACGTACACATGAACATACAGAGGTTACAGGTACCTTACCATGGATCACATACAAACGTACACATGAACATACAGAGGCTACAGGTACCTTACCATGGAACACATACAAACGTACACATGAACATACAGAGGCTACAGGTACCTTTCCGTGGAGCACATACAAATGTACACATGAACATACAGAGGCTACAGGTACCTTTCCGTGGAGCACATACAAACGTACACATGAACATACAGAGGTTACAGGTACCTTACCATGGATCACATACAAACGTACACATGAACATACAGAGGCTACAGGTACCTTACCATGGAACACATACAAACGTACACATGAACATACAGAGGCTACAGGTACCTTTCCGTGGAGCACATACAAATGTACACATGAACATACAGAGGCTACAGGTACCTTTCCGTGGAGCACATACAAACGTACACATGAACATACAGAGGTTACAGGTACCTTACCATGGATCACATACAAACGTACACATGAACATACAGAGGTTACTGGTACCTTACCATGGATCACATACAAACGTACACATGAACATACAGAGGCTACAGGTACCTTACCATGGAACACATACAAACGTACACATGAACATACAGAGGCTACAGGTACCTTTCCGTGGAGCACAGACAAACGTACACATGAACATACAAAGGCTACAGGTACCTTACCATAGAACACAGACAAACGTACACATGAACATATAGAGGCTACAGGTACCCTTCCGTGGAACACAGACAAACATACACATGAACATACAGAGGCTACAGGTACCTTACCATAGAACACAGACAAACGTACACATGAACATACAGCGGCTACAGGTACCTTACCATAGAACACAGACAAACGTACACATGAACATACAGCGGCTACAGGTACCTTTCCGTGGAGCACATACAAACGTACACATGAACATACAGAGGTTACAGGTACCTTACCATGGATCACATACAAACGTACACATGAACATACAGAGGCTACAGGTACCTTTCCGTGGAGCACATACAAACGTACACATGAACATACAGAGGCTACAGGTACCTTACCGTGGAACACATACAAACGTACACATGAACATACAGAGGCTACAGGTACCTTTCCGTGGAGCACAGACAAACGTACACATGAACATACAAAGGCTACAGGTACCTTACCATAGAACACAGACAAACGTACACATGAACATATAGAGGCTACAGGTACCTTTCCGTGGAACACATACAAACGTACACATGAACATACAGCGGCTACAGGTACCTTACCATAGAACACAGACAAACGTACACATGAACATACAGCGGCTACAGGTACCTTACCATAGAACACAGACAAACGTACACATGAACATACAGCGGCTACAGGTACCTTACCATAGAACACAGACAAACGTACACATGAACATACAGAGGCTACAGGTACCTTTCCGTGGAGCACATACAAATGTACACATGAACATACAGAGGCTACAGGTACCTTACCGTGGATCACATACAAACGTACACATGAACATACAGAGGCTACAGGTACCTTTCCGTGGAGCACAGACAAACGTACACATGAACATACAGAGGCTACAGGTACCTTTCCGTGGAGCACATACAAACATACACATGAACATACAGAGGCTACAGGTACCTTTCCGTGGAACACAGACAAACGTACACATGAACATACAGAGGCTACAGGTACCTTACCATAGAACACATACAAACGTACACATGAACATACAGCGGCTACAGGTACCTTACCATAGAACACAGACAAACGTACACATGAACATACAGCGGCTACAGGTACCTTACCATAGAACACAGACAAACGTACACATGAACATACAGCGGCTTCAGGTACCTTACCATAGAACACATACAAACGTACACATGAACATACAGCGGCTGCAGGTACCTTAACATAGAACACAGACAAACGTACACATGAACATACAGCGGCTACAGGTACCTTTCCGTGGAGCACATACAAACATACACATGAACATACAGAGGCTACAGGTACCTTACCATATAACACATACAAACGTACACATGAACATACAGAGGCTACAGGTACCTTTCCGTGGATCACATACAAACATTCACATGAACATACACATGAAAACTGGAAAAATTATAAGGCAGCCTATTTGGAACAGTGATGCAAGATGATTTTCTTGCCAGCTTTTCAGTTGGCAGCAATATTGCCAGGACACACTACGTCATCTTTCATTGTGATTAAAATCCGGAACTACTTATGTTGGAATAAACATATACGGCTAATTATTGTTATCAAAGATGGAACTTGTTTAAAGCATAAAATGCTTTATGTGAAACAGTATTCCAGTATTCCCCTGCATAAGCGTGGGTCATTACGGGAGCCTCTGTAGTCTGCATGGACTCAATTAAAACCAAACTGTGTGTGTGTGTGTGTGTGTGTGTGTGTGTGTGTGTGTGTGTGTGTGTGTGTGTGTGTGTGTGTCTGTGTCTGTGTCTGTGTGTTTGTGTGTGTGTCTGTGTGTATGTGTCTATATGCGTGTGCATGTGCATGCACTTACAGCATAATGTCCCAAACTTGTGACATTAAAACGAGCTTGAAATGACACCCAGGGATTCTCTTCTGGACACTTAACTAGTCAGAAGTGAACTAAAGGGTAATGTGCTGTACAGATGGGGGTGTATGCACATTAAGCTGTTTAACCACGTCAAAATAGAAATAAGCTCCCACAACAAGCCAGGCATGAACCTCCACTCCATTCCACCACTACAATATATTATGCATTCATACATTAACCAATAAAAATCACAAAGCAAAGCAAGCAGACCAGACGCACGGAAGTACAGGAGTGATCTCATTTCACCGTTCAGTTCAATGCTGCTCATCTTAGCAAAGCCAATTCTTGAAGTTGAAGCTACTGTGGTTTCCCAAGTCTGCCTCACATTGTTTCCCTAATGGTGTGTGCACGTACCAAATAGAGGATGCGCAAATGTGCGCAACTAAATGATGAATGATGAATATACCTTTTCTCCCTCCTCATCAATCTAGGGAGAATGCAGAATCACTGGGAGGAATATAATTTTTCTTGTCAAATGTAATTAAAAGTTTAAAGTGAAACCACGCAAGGCACGTTGCGGTGGAACCAATGCTGTGAGGCTGTTCAGACAGAAGGTCTCTAAACAAGCAAACACCAATATCCCTATTATGACCAGCTTTGCCAGGCTGACTTCAGTTTCCCTACCAAAATTATGTCGCCATGATGCTGCGTGACCAAAATACAAGCCAATACCATAACATTCCATTACATTCACATAACAGACTCTCCTATCCACAGTAACTTATGAAGTAGGAGAAAGCTGAATGCATTCATTTACTAGGAGCAATAGGGACCTGGCTAACAGTGCAACATCACTAAAATGCTAGTGCAGGTTAACTATGCTAAACAATAATCAAAATCCAAATGGTAAATATATACAAACTTCATTCATAACAAGTCTTAAGAAAAAAAACCCTTACCTAAAACCATAAAAATACCATAACCTGAACAAAAGGCTGGAGTACGAGGCGGGGATGGGTGAAATCCCAAGACGTGTTTGCATCAGGAGATGGCCAAAGGTTCTTCAGTTCTGACCAATTTTGGAAGGATTCTCCACCACTTTTGGGCCAGAACAGACAAGCAGCGTGACTGGCAGAAGCAACCATACACCAAGATGATAGCCAGTTGCCAGGGAGATTCTGGAATGGAGTGATCTGGGCCAGGGTGTAGGGTTTGAACATTGACTGAAAGTATAGTGGAGCTGTTCCATTTACAGGGGAACCCAGGCCAGACAATGGGGGCTGCCTGTGCAGGGAATGCACTTGGTGGTGTGGGGGGAGTGTTCTGAAGTTGCCTCAAAAAGTCTCTTGCTGTTTGTAGTGTAGCCTACTGTGGAAGAGCGAAATCATTGAAGAGATTCACTGTATGTGCAGTGTCCTTTGTAATGGACTTACCAGCAAGAGGCACTCTGCTGCCGTCAATCATGGTCTGGGAGGTATTGTGAGGCCGTGGGGGGAAAAAAGAGTAACTGCTACAGCAGCTGTCTCTAACTTAGTTTCAATTGTGAAATAAAAAGTTCTGATTTATTAACTTAACTTGTACAGAATGCAGCTGCTAGGGTTCTTAGCCCAGTGCTCAAAACTCTTCATTGGCTGCCTGTCAAATTCTGAATTGACAACAAGATTTTACTTCTGGCGTTTAAAGCTTTAAATGGTTTGGCTCCAGAATATCTTGGTGACTGACTCATTCCTTACTGTCCTTCTAGATTACTTTGCTCTAAAAGTGCTGGCTATTTAATATATCTAAAATTACAATGGGTGGCAGAGCCTTCTCTTACAGAGGTTCTTTCTTATAGAATAATTTTTCCATGTATGTTCGGGCTTCAGACACACTTTCTGTTTTTAAGTGTAGGCTAAAAACGTACCTCTTTAGTCAATCCTATAGTTAAGGATGTCTGCGTTTGCAGACTGCTCCAGTCCTGTTCCTCCTTTGGTTTATCCTCCCAACTTGACGCAACTGGAGTCCCAGATGCACCACCCGCCCCTTTGAATTGAATTGAAAAGTTTACATCCTTTTTTTTGGAATTCATACTTACCAGCTAGTTTTATTAGACTCCTTATTACTTATTACTGAGCCAGCCAGCGAAGGATGGGCACCCTCTCTCTAGTCAGGTTTCTTCCGAGATTTCTTCCCACTGGGGAGTTTTTTCTCGCCACCGTTGAGTGTTTTTTCTCCCCTACTGGGGAGTTTTTTACCTCGTTTTGCTGGTTGGGGGCTAAGGCCTGGTTTTTTTGCTCTATTTTCCTTCTGTTTCCCTGTGCAGCGTCTTTGTGATAGTTCTCTGTAAAAAGCGCTATACAAATAAAATTTAATTGAATTGAATTAAACTTGTCCTGGTGCTATCTGGGTTGGAGGGAGCCTTAAAAGGGACAAGCTTCTCTCAGTGCCCAGTATCTATCATGTATGTGAACATTACATGTAACTCCAACCATGGCCAACTACTTGTCATTACTGGAAGTGCATTTTTGATAGCTGCAAGTATGAAACTCGATCTAAGGTTGTGTGGAATAAAGTAAAAATGGGAAAAAACACTGGAAGAAATGGCTTTCTTTTGGAAAATGCTGTTCTATTAAGATAACACTGTTTACATAGAGCACATATTTTATGTACTTTAAATTCTCATGTTTTCCCCATATTTTCATTTTCATGCTGCATCACAGGGGCTTCACATACCGAAGTTTGACCATGTTAGCAAGTTGTTACAGGTATAGCCTATAGCAGTAGTGGAGTTAGGATTATTTACCTAGGGTAAAGAGGGGGGCGCAGTCTAGTTTTGGGGTTGGGGGCAGAATCCATCATCATAAAGTCAGCTAAAATTCAAGATATGATTGCTTTACCAAAAAAAATATTTAAAAAAATCATCAGACCAGTTCCTATTACTGGAAGGACTAATTTGGCATGTATGTATTGTTCAACATCAGGGCAATACAGGCAGTGTGTCGAAGTAGCTTTTAATATGAATCCACAACATTACTCTGAGCTATCAATCTTGCTTAAATTTCATATCATCGTTCATCTGCTGTGCATTTTAAACATAGTCATGCATAACGTTGTTTTCCATATGAGTCCTTGCAGTTAAATCAGGACTCTAGTTTCTATTGAATTAAAAATAAATTATAATTAAAGATGTGACACATATTTCTGAAAAAGAAATGTATATTACTTGTTAAACAAGCTTTTTTACTGAACAATTGTATTAGTACAAAAAAATATTATTTCCCAATTGTTAACCCTCATTATGTTGACATTTTAGGTCCTTTTATGTTTAGTGTCAAATTGACCCCACAGTTTTGACACGTTCTATGCCTCCTTTTGTGTGTTTCCCAGTTGACTATAAAGCTTTTTATCCATAAATATTAACATTCTGTGATTAAACATCTCGTTTTAGAGTCTGAGGAAAGTGAGTTTGTGAATTTTAAAACCTGTATGGGAATGTGCCACCAAAATCACCCACAAAAAAATCTGAGATTAAAAATAAAAATGATTGTATATTTCCTTACCTTTTACACAGCTACGCCATAAATGACCCCACACAACACCGTAGTATATGAGGTTGGTACAGGACATTTGAAAACATAGCGTTATGTTTATTGCATGTTTACTATTTAATCCCAAAAAATTCAGAAAAGTCATATGCTATCAAGATTAAAAAAAATATGGTTTACTCGTTTTTAAGATAGGTTATGTCAAACGTTGAAGCAGGTCAAATTGACCCGGAACATAATATAAGGGTTAACGGCACAATTTAGCTCATTACCTATATATTGCATATTTTTTTCAAAAGTGTGAATAGCTACTTTTGGATGGCATTATATTCCTGTCATTATTTTTATAATCATGTGAGAAAAAGTTTCAAAACTATACATTAGACCAAGGCTAACTCATCTATCCAATTTAGTAAATCAAAAAAATGTTGTTCAATCCGTTTCCTCTGGTTGAGGGGTGGGGGTTCACATATTTTCATAAATACTCTCACAAATAAAGTATACATACAAACAGATTAACCATTTATCTTCTCCTTGCTCCCCCACTACCACTCTCACCCGCAGAACTGCACCCATAGGATGAGAGAGAGAGAGAGAGAGAGAGAGAGAGATGATTACGACTTTCATGCACGAAGCACATAAATAAAGGAGCGATTGCAGGAAAATATACATTCCATGTCCTGGTTAAAAGTATAGCCTGATATATATATATATTCACACTGAACCATAAACAATAAACCAATACAATCATAGTTATAAAATACGCCTTTTTTTCCTGAACTTTTTCCGACAATAATTAGCCTAATCATAAGCAAAACCTCTGATTTGCCATAAAAGATATGCCCCGGTCTTTTGATACATCGAAAATGATGCAGCAATACGTAGCCTATATAAAGCCTCAAAATGTTATTGAACGGAGCTGCGAGCGTGATCTGTGTCCTGGCTCCAATACGCCTCCTCTGTGCCCGATACAAATGCAGCGCAACAACTCAGCCAAACGCAGAAACTGCGAGACTGGCGGACTGGAAGCACATCGCTCCCTCTCCGTGTTCTTACGCACATCGCCTCTCCTTTCTCAGAGCTTCGGAAACCTCCTTGAAACATTGTATGGTTTCTTCTGGATTTTAGTTCGTTTTTAATTCTAATACATTAAGTTTTTTTACAAAATGGATGAGAATTCCACAGTGAGTGAGCGCAACTTCTTTTACTTTAGCGTATTAGCACAAAAACTCCTGGCATCTGGGAACCACTCCATGCTGCCATACCACAACGGTACTGAAACTCAGCTGGAAAATAACCTGGATCTGGACGTGAACACGGATATCTACTCCAAAGTCGTGGTCACCGTGATATACATCGCACTCTTTATGATAGGATGTCTGGGAAACTCCATAACACTCTACACTTCACTGATGAAGAAGTCTCTACAGAACATGCAGAGCACCGTGCACTATCACCTGGCCAGCCTCGCAGTATCCGACCTCCTAATTCTCGTTTTGTGCATGCCCATTGAACTCTATAACTTTATCTGGGTCCACCACCCGTGGGCATTCGGAGAAGTGGTCTGTAAAGGGTACTATTTTCTAAGGGACGGCTGCTCTTACGCCACGGTGCTCAACATTGCCAGTCTCAGCGTCGAGCGCTACATGGCTATCTGCCACCCGTTCAAAGCTAAGAGCATCATGTCTCGCAGCCGCACCAAGAAGCTGATCAGTGGCTTGTGGGCGGCATCGTTCCTTCTGGCCACGCCGATGCTCTTCACTATGGGTCAGCAAAACGCCGGAAGTGAGAAGATCTGCACCAGTATCGTGACCCCTTTAACGACTAAGATCGTACTGCAGGTGGGTGTTGGACTGTCACTGGCCTCTTTGGAAAGGTTTAGTATAGTATTGCTCTTACTGGCACCACAATCTTCTGATCATTGCTATTTTAAATATAAACCCATTCTGAAAATACAACATTAAAAAATCATATCAAATGTGACAGATATGGCTCATATTGTTATGAAATAATCATACATTTCTAATTGTCCAATCTCAGCCATTTAAAACAATATATAATTGTAATAAGTGTACCAAAAGGGTTAATTTAATTATTTAAAGGGTTGTGCCTGGTAAAAACCTACATTTAACAAATTGTTCAACAACAATGTAGTATTTGTATGTTGCATTCCCTAAGTTTTAGTCACTGAGAATTTTTGTGATCAATATTATGGTTTCTTCCATGCAGCTGCTGCTTTAATACTTGTAGTCATCTCTGTTACATGGAAGAAGGAAACCAAGCTCAGTGAATTAAAGGAGCTATATGTAACACATGTACTGTACTAAATCATAAAATGACCATTATATGTCATCAGAGATTAAGGAAACATGCTAAGTCGAAATACTGGCTTCTCCGATAACAATGCTACAGCCAGTATTTTCTCTTTTGAAATTTCCATTCCGCGTCAGAACATCTGTATTTGTTTTGGCCAGTGTGATTCACTATTCCCCAAGTTGACTCCACCCACGGCTCATTACGAACAACCAGATGTGCTCCGGCACTCCGACAGTGCTGTGAATTGTATTAAACATGTCGAACAACGTTTTTGCTTGTGATGTTGGACAGAGACAGTTAACTATATCTGAAAGCAGTTTGATTTTAGCACAGTTACAGTTAAGTGCTGTGGAAGCCACTGGCGTGATGCTTATTACCACTCTTATTTCCTTCAAGTAGGTAGGCCTACGTGTGTTACTCTTAATCATTTGTAAGTGCACATGGAATCTGGGCAATTGTAGTCTACACTCCAGGATATCTATTTTTACTTGATTACAATAATTCTACTAGCCATTACAACGATTGCACTGTAAAATACGAAGCACATCAGATAATTGACAACCGGTCATAATTGCTTAAATTTGGTACCTGTTATTTTCATTTTTTACAAGTGGTGGGCTAGCACTTTTATTGTACATAGTGAGCCAATATGTATATCAGTCAGTTTTGTCAATGCCTTGCAGTATCCCTTATCAAACAACCAGTACTGCATGCCTAAATATACTATATGTGTCAGTATAGACTGGGTGCTGTTCTTCGACGAAATCCAGACGACACATACCTGCATTTATTCCATTGTGACTTTATATAAAACAAAAAAATGATTCATTTATATTCAGTCCAGCAAGCATTTTTTATATTTCCTGTAGGAATTATGTCCCACCCACCGGTTACAGCCAGATGCTCATTTCAGAATTATATTGTTCAAGCACTTGGCCACAGATTCTAAGTGCAATGTGATTTTCCCTTGGCACTAGGTGAAAGTTGTTAGTCAAAAAGCAAGAGCAAAGTAACTGCTGTCTAGTATTCAGTCAACAGAAATACACTAAACCCGAAGAGAAACACACACACATACACACATACACACACAATAGGATAAAATGGCGGAAAGGGACACAAAACATTATTCATCCATCAATTGCCAAAGAAAGTAAGCATATAAATAACGTGCTGTGGGTGTTTTCAGTTGAAATAGCAAGGTTGTCAAGCTGATGACAACTTGTGTGTTCCTATCTGTGTAATGATGATAGCTTTGGTACTTTTGCCTGAGAGTTTGTAAGAAACATCGTAGGAAAACATCATAGGAAACGTTGTGTGTTCATTTTGCACGCCAGACAGCAAGCGCAAGTGTAAAAGTCTAGCTCTAACTCAGGTGGTGGTGAATGAAAGTGTGTCCAACTCAATATCAGAAATTTCATGACCAGAGACACTAGTGCACCTGCGATACATTTGCAAAAGTGGTTGGTTTTAGAGGAATAAATTACCTGTGAGTATGTTGGGGATTGGTCTCATTATGGCCAATCGGATTTTGTCATGTCTAATATACTTGCCCGGGATATGTAATCACCACATACACATTTATGGCATGCACAAGAAAATATCCTCAGGCAGATGTTGTCAAGACGGCTTGTGAACTAGAGGAGGAAGATATTGCGTGTGTTTGTTGAGTGCTCTGAGTTATGAAAACGATTGAATAATAGTTTTATTATTTCGTAGCACCAGGTCTTAAGGATTACAGTGGCACAATCAAATGTGCACAACAAAAAAACACAAAATATAACTGCAAGCAGCAAGACCCACATTTTCAGGCTGTACCTCTGCTCCTGATTTTGTACCTCTGCTCCTGATTTTGTACCTCTGCTCCTGATTTTGTACCTCTGCTCCTGATTTTGTACCTCTGCCCCTGATTAGGTGCATCATATTTTTGAATTGTTTTCAGGGCCTGTGGTTTTTTCTGTTGCTCAGTTTGTCATTAGGGAAGGTTTTTTTTGTTTGTATAATTGAATAGGGTAGTTGACAAGTTGTCAATGGAGTCTGTATTTGCTGTACTGACTAGCAAATATACCCCCCCCCCCCCTCCCTCTCTCTCTATAGGGAATGTCTACACTCCAATCCCTGATCTTTGCACCTGTGTTTCCATTTGTAGGTTGCTCTGGATAATAGCATCTGATAAATGGCATTAAAGTATAAATATGAAGCTTTGTTTGTTTATCCTGTTGTTTGAACCATCATATCCTGTGTCAGCCAGGCCGTAAACTCATCTGCAGAAACCCTGAGAATGCATTGCCAAAATGTTACTTTAATATTAGCACAATACATTTAAGGGCTGAGGAGTCTGGGGACCACCAGCCCCCATACAGCTGAATTAGGCTTACAGTACATTGCTGAATCCAGCATTATAGCTGTTACTGTCATTTTAGCTATCTTAACCTGGATGTCGGTCAAACATCAGCCCTACCCCAGGTGTGCTCTCTGCCCCTGGTGATTGTCAAAAGCTGAAATGCTGTGGAAACGCGTATCTTCTCTTAAAGTAATCATACAGCTATAATGGTGAATTAAAGAGGCCATTGTAAAGTCATTGCAATTTTGGTAAGAAGCATGTAGCAACACTGCACAGCCATTCGGCATCACAATGACTCTTCCCATTTATGGTACACATTCGAAATTACTTTCACAGCTGGATGTCTGCTGTCTCCTGTTACGAAGGCCATATGAAGCTATACTACCATTGCAGTGCTCTGAAAGAAAGTGGAATATCTGGTGTCTCTGTGCAGGGACAGGGGACCCGTGTCTCTGGAGCGCAGTAAATTGACAAAACCTATAACAGGTACATCTTCTGGTGTGACAAAGATCAGCATTGCAAAATAAATATTTTTTTTTCAGTTGAAAAAGTGCAAACATATTATTTGACACCAAATTTGTACAGTGCCAAATGCCCCCCAATGCCCAACCCATCTTGATGCCTTTATATTGGCAGACCATGAAATTTCCAAAATGGACATTGGTGAAAGTTATTTTGGTCAAATTAAATTAGCAAGTCCAATAATGTTCAGGCATGTTTGTGCTACCATTGTCATCAGAATAAGGCTCTGAGTCCTGTATTTTTTCACTGCATGCGGTTTTGTGTAATCTTTATGCATGTGGAAATGAGTGCTGTTGACCTTCAGACCTATGAATTCCAGTTGTCGATTGACCTTTAAAACAAAGCACCAGGAAGTGGACAACTGATTCAACTGGGTATATGATTATAAAAGTGTGCGCAAAAAAAACATTTTTGATCATATGAATGGTTCTTATCATATTATTGCCTTTGTCAGATGAAACAGTTTTCATTCTCTCCTTCTTTTGTAGTAGATATGAAAACGATGGCCAATTATCTTGGTCATAGGTCTTTCTTTCGCTCATTCTCTGCAGTTCTCACAGTGACCTCTCTGTTAATAGCCACATGCTATGATTGCACTTATTATTAAAACAATGGTCTCCACATATTGTCATGGTTCGTGTTTTTTGTTTGTTCTTGTTCTTATTTCCCGATTGAGAATCTATCAGATTTTTTCCACGTTCCGTTCCGGGGTTTGCTTTCCCTCATCATTGTTTTCAGCTGTGCTTCTACCTGCGGGGTATTTAAGTCCTCACTTCCGCTTCCCTGGTGCTTCTTTGTCATTCGACATTGCGTTGAGCCAGGTATAGCCAGGTACAGCCAGGTACTAGCGACCTTGTGATATTAAACGCTGTTTATGTTCACGGGGGACTTGCTATTAGCTTTTAGTTCAGGTATAGGTATTATTCCTCCTGTTAGCATTCTGTGCTTTGCTGTTCTCTCTGAGACAGTTTTCTTTGTTTGTTTCATTTGTTTTACACTCTTCTGGCCGTCCGAACTTATGTGCCGAAGGTGTTCTTTTCTTTGCTAAGTTTCCCGTTTTGGCTCCAGTATTGTGCTTGGGAGATTTAGTTTGTGTTTCACTCGTTATTCGAGTTCGCCCTATTTTAGTGGGTTGATTTTTGTTTGGCTGTTTAGCCAAAGTTGTTTCCTGTTTTTTCTTTCTTTGCATTTATTTTGTTATTCCCTTTATTGGTCCTCACTGCGTGAGTGACTTGTTTCTGATCCCCTACCTTCACGCTTGATTATCTGCCACTAAAATCCATTAGACATATAAAAAAAAGAGAATATAAAGGCTTGGAGTTGGATCTTGTCAGGGTGTATGACTTACAGCAAAATGTGGCCCTGTAAAATAAGAGCATGACTAGAGCTGAAGTGCTCACAGTCATGGATAATACTTGCAGTTGATTTCTAATATTTGTGTCTGTTTGCATCACAGGCCCCATGCCTCTTTTGGAACTGAGAACTTTTTTTTCTGGCACCTGTCTAGTTCCTCATTGTATTTACATAAGTGTATTGTACAAGTATTCACTAGACACCCCATTATTAGCACCTTTCAGGGGTTCAGTATTCAGTCGTGGAGAGGTGGCAGTAGAGACACGGTGAATGTGTGTGAAAACATGAAGCTAAAGAGACACAAGTGGAATATCATTGCAGGGCAGGCTGCAGTAATTGACAGCCACAGGCAGACATCCCCCAGGGGCATTTAAAGGCCCTGTTTTGGTTTGCAGGTGGTGCTGGTTCATGTCCCTTTGGGCAGGAAACCTTTTGCTCTCGCCTAATGCACACGGCTCATTATCAAGTCAATGCAATGTCTCCCGAGTGAGGCAGTGGTACGCAAGTACAGCTGGCAGGGCATATCAGTTTTGTGCAAGGTATTAATGACTTTATATTTTCCCACCTATTATTCGCATGCATTTTCCAGAACCAACATTTAAAGTATACATAGTAAACAGCTACAAATACAGTTAGGCTCAGCAAAAAAATGTGGTATAAAATTGGTTAAAAAGTGTGCCAGTTAACAGTGCACACTCATATGGCCGTTTTTGCACTGCATACTATTTTTGGGTAAATACAATAAATAAGTATTTGGAGCTAGTCAGTGCCCTCTGCTGTTCAGTGAATGCAGCCTCCTCATATTCATTTATTCTGAATAGAGGGTAACTGATTGAAATGACTCAAATCCCTGAGATGAATGCTCCACTGATGATGTGTTGTCATATAACCTAAAGCTCTGGTTAAGTATGCAGTCAGAAAGCAGGATTTGAGATAAAGGTGAAAATTCTGCCTTCTAGAAAAAATGAGGAATAAACAGACAAGAGAAGATTTGTTTGAAACTGTCTAAAAGCATTATTTCCAGTACATGGTAATTTATAAATAGGAGTGTGTAATCAGAAAGTAGTGTTTAATTTCACATGTATAAGGTTTCACATGTAATTTATTCAGTGTTTATTTTCTCTACTGTAAGTATCTTAAGATCACTTAAATTTATTTTAACTTAATTTACATATTGCTCTACAAAACCAAAAAGTGGTTGGTTCACGTTCGCTCCAAAAACATGACACCATTGATTTTTAAGTGAATTAATCAGCAATGAAAGGAGAAGGATGGGGGATAAAAGGAAATATGTAAAACAGAGGGAACAGCTGAAAGACGGAAAGAAATGGCTTAGTGTCACCATAGTAACCACATGCAGACTTTGCCGAGACTTGCATGCCATGCGCAGAAGGGCTGAAGCAGTGACACAGCAGCCGTGTCCACTCATATAAGCGCCGTGTCTGTGGAGGGTAAGGAGCAACAGTCTCCGGGCTTCATTAGGAGGCACAGTAATACATGAGATAAATAATGAAGCACTCAAAAAAGTCAGGTGTACTTAAGGATTGTACTGTGGATCCGGTGGTGTACTTTGTTAACACTGCATGAGAGGTGATGTGACAGCAGTGGACCCATTTCAAGTCAATACCGATTACATGGCAATGAGAAGGGAAACATTTATAGATAGATAAAGATATACGCTGCAAAGAAATTAAATCTTAGTGGTTATTATAAACTTAAGAAAATATTCCGAAAATAACTTTTTAGTACATCTTCCTTACCTCGTTGGAAGATCATTTTGCTTATTTTAAGCAAATCTTTCTCAAATCATGCTTATTTTATAAGTTCTATTTTCCCAGTGGGGATATGTAGATAAAGACGTACAAATTGTACATGCCATTTCTTGGTGTTTTACACAGAAGGTACATTGGGTTTGTTCAGAGGTCTAAAATCCAAGGGTCAGAAAGTAAAAGTCCTGCCATGTGTTTCTTCCACCCATGAACTAATTTCACTAATTAGTTCTACCACCTGGCTGAAGACTGTGCTAATTAGGAAATGCAGGTGATTGGAACAAAATCCTGGAGAGGACTTTTACTTACACCTCTGGGTTTCTTTTTAAGATAACACATTTGCAAATGAAACACTGGGGATAAAATGTTGTCTGTACTAATAATCATTTCAGACAATGTGTTTGATTAAGTTTTGATGAAGACCTTAAAACTATGTGGCTGATTGGTCAGCTTTTTTGTCTTTATCTTACGGCAGTTAATGTGGTTAATGAAAATTACCTCTTAGCTGTTGAGCTATCAATGTGATTGCCTCTGTGCCCATTTTTGTTAATAATTTAAAATATAGTGATTGCATGCCCTCTTGAACTCTGAGTAACACTCCAGTTTATTTCACAATATTGCAATTATAAAATATTCTCATACATGAATGCATTATCAATTTGGCAACCTAAGAATTTCTTTACTAGATCTGAAATAAAAAGAAATGAGGAAGAATATTATCATTAATAGTCAGAGTGTAATCTGGGTTGTAGAGGCTTGCAATTTCCTTATTTATTGAGCTTAATAACTTATGGCAGAATACTAGTCATTTTAGCCTTTTCATTACTAAAACCTTTGGTTTAATTAATCATCCATAGCTATGGCTTTTTTGTAGGTTTTTTCAAATGTTTTTAGGTGAGCCAGTACACCCGTTTTTGAAGCAGAGTGTGAGGTAAATATCTGCAGAAGTATAAAGGAATATAAATACTGAAAAAAGACAACCATAATGAACATTGTGGTTTTTAAATATGTAAGGGGCACTCAGTCATTGAAAATACAGAAATTCTATTTAAAAAATAGAAAGTGTGAAATTGAGGTGAAGCTAGGTTGTGAAAGATGTTACTGCGTCATTTAGTACGATTGATAACTGAGTGGCATTTAATGGCTATGGTCTCTGAGTAAAACCTATGTATAATTCATACTTTTTGTATCGTTGAGCTATAAAAGTTACAGACTAGGGGTCTGTAATTTTAGCATTGAGGAGCAACGCTGCTCCTGCTGTCTACATAACATTCCTGTTCACCACCCATATCAGTGCAGGAAGCATCTATTCACCATTAGGAGCCAGCCATCTTCCACAATACTGGCCACATACTTGTAAGGGTTTGGGTTTGTAACAATGAGCCAAACGTGACAAAACATGATTACAGAACAAGTCACTCACAAATCTGAGGACCACTAAAAGTGGTATAAACAACCCACTAACACGGGTGTGGCTCGTAGACACGAGCAGAAAAGTAAGAGAACAGAGACTCCTAAACAGAAAATACATGAGCATAAACTCAAAAAGGAAAAAATAAAGAATCACCTTCGGAACGTAGACTATAACGCCCGATAAGACGTGAAAAATAAATGAAATAAAAATAAACCTCTCGCACTCAATATAGCAGAGAGTAGAAGAGAGTAAGAAACAAACATAACGAAAGGGACTAATCTCTAAAGAGCTTCAAGGGCAGCTAAAGCCAATCTAGTAGTGAAAATATAGAGCAGCTATTTTCTAACCAACCCTGACTACGTGAAGCCACGAAATGACAAAGAAGCTCCAGGAAGCGGAAGTGAGTGGCTTAAATACCTAGCAGGTAATCAGACAGGTGAAACTAATGTTAAGCGGGGAGTAGCAAAACCCCGAATCGGAACGTGGAAAAAATCCGATAGACTGCTTACCGGAGAGAGGACGAGAACCATATCGAAACAGGAAAAAATAGCCACGGACTATGTCAATACTAGAAGACAGTCAGTGCTGATTGGAGGACAGATACCTGTTTCACTGGGGGGGAAATGGTACCAGTAGTCTGGGGGCACTGTCCTTTGCAGAAGAAACCTGAAGAGCATTGTCCAACTTGAGCCCACCCTACCAGCCAACTGTATCTCTTCACTGTGGACTCTATCATCATAGTTAATTGCTGACACAGCCACGGCTTGAAGTAATGTTCAGTTGTACCATATATAAAATACTTCCTAGAAACAACAGCCCCCGTCATTATGTTAGTAGTTTACTATATTTCACTATACATGTTTGATTTCCCTGTCAGAGGACATGTTCAGGGAAAGAGCTCATGATGATGACCATAATAATACTGACACAATTTTGGCCTCATATTTTTTGTTAACTATGTTAGCCATATTGTGTAACTGGAGAAATTCATGTCAGAAGGTAATAAGGTGTTTCAATTTAAAAAGGCAATTAGGATTGAAATGACAATATAATTTCTGCTCCCAAGGATATTTTTATGTGTTTGTTTACTCTTTTGCAGACTGAAAATATATCCTTTTTTGGGGGGGGGGGGAATTAGGTCATGTTCCCTAGTCCTCCCTTCCAGATGGTAACCTTTCGTGTGTGCCTGGAGTGAGCTTTATTTCCTTTAAAATATTTTCAGATCTGATGAAAAACTGTGTGTATATGCAATTTTGTGTCCTTGTTTTAAAGCTTGTATAAGGTTGTCCAGGTGTTGGTCTTCTTCAAATATTTTTCAATATACCTTAGAAAAGGGTTTACAGGTCTGCTCCAAGATGTATGGACACGCACAGAATACCATTTACAAAGTGGACAGATACCTGTCCACTTTGTCCACCCCAATTACAAGAAGCTCTTAGATGCTAACATGATTAACCTGGTTACTGCATTAATTAAAATGATGACTACTTAAAATTACAATGATCTAGCAGTATGGTTGCATGACAGAAATTATCAGTATGAGACTGAGTGGTTAAAACAAATTGTATATTTTTCAGTACCCAGTATATATATGAAAGATCTGAAGCAAATTAATATTGGAAAATGCAAAATTAGCATTCTCTGGCATGCAGGCCATTATGATCCATCACAAAATCAATCAGCCTGTATTAGCCAGGGCTAATCATCCATCTCCCATTGCTATTCCCAAGACGTATTCAGCATGAACAGTGAAGATACGATGATTACAGGCATTTAGCAGACGCTCTTATCCAGAGTGACTTACACAAGTTTTTAGCATTGTTTTATACTATTTTTATACAATTTTTTAAATACATATTATCCATTTGTACAGCTGGATATATACTGAGCTAGACTGAAGTCAAGGGTACAACGGCAGTGTGCTACCTGGGAATCGAACCTGCAACCTTTCGGTTACAAGGCCAGTTCCTTAACCATTATACTAGAATGCCGCCAATATTTTTGTGAATAATTTTGTTTTTGGCTTTGTTAATAATACATAGGGGGTAAATCAATAAAGAATAAAAAATTAAAAAAAAGAAAGGGGAAGGAAGGTACTCATATCCAAACAATTCACATAAAGGGTACAAACAGTAGATAAGAGGATAAATGCATAAATAACATGAATAAATATAAACACACAACTAAAGAAACAATCACATACACAAACAGATCCTATGTAATAATGACAACCCAAAATTGTTGCTAAAATAACGACAGTGCCAACTCAGCTGCTGTCTCCCAGGCCCTAAAAGTCTAATTGGATGATCTGTTGAGTCTAGACGTAGTTCTTTCTAAAAAAGAATATATCTTATAAATAACTTTGCCAAACGACACTGAACGTTATTAAGGGCTCGGCCCAACTTTTAAGTATGGTCTTCTTTGCAGCGGTGGTACCCGCAAGAACGATTTTTCTCGACATATAATTTTAATTCGGTGAAGAGTCATCCTGTAACAGCAGTACCTCTGGAGATAAAGACATTGTGATATTGAACATATTCTTAAAGACATAAATAACATTTTTCTATAGGTTCATGACTTTAGGACAATCCCAAAAAACATGTAGACAGGTTCCTACTGCTCCTGTATGACAAGCTTGACAGGTTGCATCTAAACTAAACTTAATTTGGAATCTCCTTTTGGAATCTCCTAAGTGGGGTAGCATACGCTCTGTTTAAGTTCAATCCTAGTGTCATTATGGTTGCTGTTCCCTTCAGATGTATATAGGCTAACTGTGCATAGTATTGTTTAAATATATAATTTATCTCTTGCGGGTGGGTTTTAACAATCCCAGCCTGATCCCTCGCTGCGTCGATTGAGGAAAGTTGTTCTCACTGTTTAAGGCGTAATGCCAGCAATCTACTGGGGCGGTCACCATATTCGTAATAACGTTGTCTAGTTTTATGTAGTACAAACTCTGCTTTACTTCTGAGCATATTTTTATATCTTGCTCTTAGCGCTTAGATATAGCAGCTGTTCATGCTTACTATCACATATCTGAGCTTTCAAAGAGGTTTCAATAACCAGAATCTGCCCCTCTAATTTGGTAATTTCATGTTGCCTAGATTTGTGTAAATACGAGGCATAAGAGATAGAGCAGCTACGAATAAAACATTTGGTCACTTCCCACATAGTATGTGGGGTTACATCAGAAGAGGAGTTTTGCCTGAGAAATTCAGCCCCTTCTTGATAGATTTCACAAATCCCTCATCGTATAATATAAAGGCATTAAACACAAAACCGGACCATGGTCAGAAAGCAAGATATATCTATTCGACTGTATGATTTATGTCTTTTTGAATAGAAAGTATAATTACGAGACGAAGCATTTAGCATACGCGATTGGTCGCTTAGCGATAGATCCAATAAGAATTGATTCTGGTATTTTGTAACTTTAGGCGATTGTACACTCGTTTGTCGTGAAGAGTCTAAAATGTGGTTGAACATCTGATTAAAATATTCCGTTAATAATAGAAATCAAAGTATGCTTCACAAGTAAGCTTTCGTCATATACATTCGGCGCATATACAGTGGCAACTGGACTGAATTTAAGGAGGTTATAATGTAACGGAATCTGCCCTCGTTATCTGCCCTTTGGCCCAAAACTTACTGCCGCCAATATGAAATTTATAATGGGGGGAAATGGAACTGGACATAAGTGAACTAGAACGCAGAATACAGTAGATTAAAGCTAACTGCAGCTACATTTATTTTATATGTGCTGTATGAGTTTAAAGGACCATGTGTGTGCATGTGCTTGCGCATGCGCATGTGTCTGTGTGAATCATGTGGGCGTGTAATGGGGATGTCTATTATGGAGAGCAGTTCGCCTAAATTTTAGTCATAGAGACTCGTCAATCTGTTTCAACTGAGGTCCAACAGACTTGGTGAAAAGCAGTGCATGAAGTGTGAGCAATCAAAAGTAACCAATTCGCCATATATATGTATATATAAATATATATACAGTGGTGTTAAAAAAATAGCAGTACAATATCAGTAACCTGACAAACCACTGTTATTAGTAGTAGTGATATTTCTGCATGGCAAATTATTTACTTGTAGATGTAGTAGTGTAATAGAAAAACAACAGACCCAACTGTCATGACATGCACGCTGCTTGTTCTGAGTATTTGACTCATTCATTGAAAGGGGCGTGTTCAAAATAATAGCAGTGTGGAGTTTAATTAGAAAATTAATGAATTCTGTGAAAAAACAGGTGTCATTAATTGTCCTTTATTAAGGAAGAAGGGAAGCAAATGTTTCATGCATTGTTACAAAATATATTTCCTTCTGAATTGCTAAGTAAAATGGGCCGTTCCAAACATTGTTCGGAGGAACAACGTAATTTGATTAAAAAGTTGATTGGAGAGGGGAAAACGTATAAAGAAGTGCAGCAATTTATAGGAAGCTCAGCTAAAATAATCTCAAATGCTTTAAAATGGCAACAAAAACCCGAAACTCGCGGAAGAAAATGAGCAACTACTGTTAAAACGGATCGAAGAATAGTCAGAATGGCAAAGATTCAGCCAATCATCACTTCCAGAAAGATCAAAGATGATCGAAAATTACCTGCAAGTGCTGTTAGAGTCAGAAGACATTTGATCGAAGCTAAGCGATCAGCAAGAAGCCCCGTAAAGCACCATTGTTGAAAAAAGGGCATGTGCAGAATCGGTTAAAATTTGCCAAGGAACACATTGATTGGCCCAAAGAGAAATGGCGTAACATTCTGTGGACTGATGAGAGTAAAATTGTTCTTTTCGGGTCTAGTGGTCGTCGACAGTACATCAGACGACCCCCGGGTACTAAAACGAATTCTAGCCACAGTACAATGTGAAGACAGTGAAGCATGGTGACGCAAAAATCATGGTATGGGGATGTTTTTCATACTGCGGTGTTGGGCCTATTTATCGTATAACAGGGATCATGGATAAATTTGAATACATCAAAATACTTGAAGAGATTATGTTGCCGTATGCCGAAGAGGAAATGCCCCTGAAATGGGTGTTTCAACAAGACAACGACCCCAAACACACGAGTAAGCGAGCAACATCTTGGTTCCAGACAAAAAGGATTGAGGTAATGGAGTGGCCAGCTCAATCTCCCGACCTCAACCCCATTGAAAACTTGTGGGGTGACATTAAAAATGCAGTTTCTGAAGCAAAACCCAAAAATTCACGGGAACTGTGGAATGTAGTTCGTTCATCCTGGGCTGAAATACCTGTTTCTAGGTGCCAGAAGTTTGTTCACTCGATGCAACGCAGATGCGCAGCAGTTATCAAAAACAGTGGTTATGCAACTAAATATTAGTTCAGTAATTTAAAGTGAAGTTAAATCTTGAAAAATGTCTTCAGTTTATACAGTAAGTGTTTGAGTTTGAAGAGAAAAATGTAGACATTGCCATTTTTTTGAACAGATGAATATTTCTTTTCTTTGCTTCCTGTAAAAGAATAACGCAGACTTGATCAAATGTGTTGCAGCAGCCCCCCCACTGTGCTGCTCTGCTGCTGAAGCTAAGGCTGGCTTGGGCTGTGGCTTGTGTGGTGTGGTTTGTGGGTGGGAAAATGGGAGGAAAAAAAAGGAAGTTGCTGGTGGTGCTGTGGGTGGTGTGGGGGGCAATCTTCCAAAAAAAAAAAAAAAAAAAAAAAACCCCCCCCCCCCCCCCCCAGTGTGGGACAGTGTGTGTGGGTGCTGCTGGAGAGGATTCGGACGAGACTTTAAACCCTGACTCAGGTCCTGACTCACTCCATTCATTAAAATCCCATGACACTTATTGGTAAGGAGGGGTTTTCCCCCTCCTGGCTAAATTCCCCCAACCTTCTTCTCTTTCTGCCCCACCCATCCCCCCCCCCCCAATTTAATAAAAAAAAAATTCTTCTCTCTCTCTCTCAGCTGATGTGTGTGAGCATTCTGGCAAAAAAAAAAATGGTTGTGTTCATCACAGGTGGGGGTGCACATTGGTGGTGGTGGTAGAGACGAGTTTCCCCCTCATCACTGTAAAGCGCTTTGAGTGTCGAGAAAGGCGCTATATAAATACAAGGTATTATTATTATTATTATTAATGCTTTGATTTGGAATTGAATGTGTAATGTTTCCACTACATTTGAAATATGGAACTAAAAGCTATTGAAAAATATTTGCACTTTATTCACTTTTTTTAACGCACTGCTATTTATTTATTTATTTATTTGAACAGAGCTATATATATATATACAGTTTTGGTGTATGTTCTTGACTTACACAGACAGTTTATGTGTGCAATAAAGGACATTTTAGATATTTACAGAAGTTTCTGATGACCTGCATCATGTACAGCTATGTGTGTACAGTTATGGCACCAGAAGATATACATATGAGCAGATTAATTCTATATAACATATTCACAACAAAAAAAAAAATTATAAATCTTGCTGGAACGTATTTTCTTCTAAATTCAAAAATATGCAAGTTCTGCACTCCCAGGGCCAGAGAGGTGTAGTTTAGATTCAGCTGGCCTTGCTGCACCTACCACCGTGTCTGTCATTGTATGCCTAATGTTAGCCAGGCTACAAATTGTAATTGAAGCTACAATGTCCAACTATGAAACAGACGAGACTTTTAGTTTGTTGCCAAACCATTTTAGCCGTAATTAATGAATGAGTTGCATTAGATAGAGGCTGAGAGGTTGAAGAGGGATTGAATTGGCGTTGATTACGCAGTCACGGGACAAAATGCGATCATGACTTCATCTGTAAATTGTTATAGTTAGCTAAATCATGGCTAGCTACACTGTAAAAAGAATACTGTGAAATGTACAGTAACTGGCTGGCAGCAATTAGCAAGTAAGTTGCTGTAGTACATTCCACAGTATGCTTACTGTAAATGTAATCACAGTACCTATAAAATACTGTAATTGTTATTACAGTAATAATCACAGTACTGTCATTGTCATCACAGTAATAGGGTGCTGTATTTTTTATCACAGCAAATATTAGACTACTGTAACAGGTATTACTGCATTAATTGTTATACTGTACATTAATAACTGTAAAATAATTACATGCCGTAAAATTAAGAGACTGTTTTTGTCACTTTCAACATTTTCTTTAAATACATAGGCACTACATAGATTTTATTTTCTATTTTCTATTTTCTAAACATTTTTTTAATTTTCTAAACAACACAAATTTCCTGAACATACAAATCCTTCCTCTTTGTTCAAGTTCCCCTGACAATGTAAAGTGCATTGCCTGGAATTATTTAGTTAATCTTTCATGCATATTTAGAGTTTCAAAATTATTGATTTTTTGCTTGAGGAGTCTTAGTCTTAATTTGACTGCACTTCTAGAGACAAATATAAAAGAAAGACAAAGAAAAAACAAAGGGAAGGAGTTGTTAATCATGAAGATAGCTAAAGATGCTCAGATCTGTGTTATTTTTTATAAACTTCCAGGATGATACCACTATTGTTTATAGTTTCTTCTTGTAGTTTTAAGCTTTCAAAGGTAGCATGAGGCAAGCCAGCTACAGTTCCTCAAACCTTTAAAATGTTTTATATGTAAATTATGTTTCCATTAATAGGTCTTTGGTATATGTGTGTAGATGATATTTCTGTTCCTGTCGGCTATCAAGCCTAGTTCTGTCCTTCTGTCTCTTTGTCCGTCACTGTTTCTTTTATTATCTTTTTTAAATTTTTTATTTCATCCTTGTTCTATCCACCTTTTAGATTTAGTGTTTGCTCTGTTCTTGTTTAAAAATGAAAGACCACGTTCAAAAGCTACAGAATAATATGTGATGACACAAGCTTTGTTTTCTCTCTTCTTTCAACTTTGTCCCTGTCCCCCGAACCTCTACCTGCTATGCCCTGCCTATTTCACCCTAGATAAATGCCTTCTTGTCCTTCCTGGTTCCCATGGCAGTGATCTCAGCGCTGAATGGCATTATAGCCAGTCAGCTGTTGCGCATGTTCCGGCAGGCTGCCCAGGATAGCCATGTCTGTATCATCGGGGGAAATCCTACCATGTTGAGCGTCACCGTGGAGCCCAACCGGGCAGAGTCCCTGCAACATGGGGTCATGGTCCTACGTGAGTGGAGCGCAATTCTGACATTTACACAGACACATCATGCATTCAGACACAGAAAGTGGGAAGCACTTTTACATATAAACACTCATAACCACCTAAAATATTCCTACATTTCTCTGGTTTTAAAGCTCACCAAAAACAAAAAGGGAGAGATTTGCTTATTAAGGCTGTGCTCCAATGACGCCTTTGTTCACTGACAGCTTAAAGCCTTTGTTCCACAGAGTTTCTTTCTGGTGGCAAAACCCAGATGGAATATCATGAACAGATTTGAAAAGCCAATAAAATGACACTTTTGTATGATGTAAATTAGGGCTGCACAATTAATCAAATGAATAATTACAATTTTGGCTTTCCATTACTAAACAAGAATAATTGAGAATGATGATTTTGATGGCACAGTCTGTTTACAAATGAAAACTGTCACTTTACTGGACTTTCTCTGGGGTTCTATATCAAATCAAGCACTCCTATTTTACCCTCCTCACAGTAGAGGGTTAAAGAAAATGTGAAAATATAAGCATTAAAATAATCGTGATTATAATCATGCATCTCTTGTGTAAATCTTGTGCCACCGGACAACTGAATTTGAATTTAGCGTACATTTGTATTTCATCATTTTAAATTGTATGTAAAGTTTTGAAATGGAATTTTATTACATTGAATTTGTATTTAATAATTAATATTTGTGTGAACGGTTTTAAAGCAGACTGACTTTGAATCTGAATTTCAAAAATGGATCCCTTTTAGTTTTAATTTAATTCAGTTTGGGGTCAACCTTTCAACTCTCAAAAAGCTATGATTTCAAATTTAAAAAATCTTGGATCTCTAAAAGCTAGTTTTCGGTCTGTGAATATCCGGGCACTTAGGGAAAGAAATTGTTGGCAGATATCATCAGTCTGCTGGAGCGCATCACTCGCTTCTCATTGGGTTCTGTGGGTTTTCTGCTCAGAGCCGCTACAATCTGTCAAGCTCCGCAAACTCCGTCAGCTCTGTCATGCTGATAAGACATTTTTATAGCCTTTTTTGCTCTTATTTACCAGGGTTGTCAATAATGCAGGGCACTGTATATACAGTAAAAAAGTCTACAGTGCAGACTGTCAGCTTTCATTTGAGTGGATTTACATCCATAGCTGTGTAGGAATTACAGCCAACAATGTCATTTTATATATGGACAAAAACAGTTGGATCATATTCTACCATCTTTTTTGGTTATATCTAGACAGTTAATATTGCCGACTAACAGTCCAACACATTTGAGAAATGCTTGGAACTGATGGTATTGGAGAGATTTGTCAACCCTCAATATTTTTAGGCAGCATATCACCCTATCCTCTAGTCTTGGATCCCAAAACAATTGATTTGTGAGATGAAATGACAGTAATAACATTGTGGGACTTTCAGTTGGAGTATCTAGTTGAGACACTCATTTATGCGGTGATACACCCCATGGTGCTGAAAAAATTCCTGACTCTGCTAATGCCAACAATGACTGGGAACCACAGCATTTTGTTGCTGTGGCATAATTTGCCATAGTGCTGTCCGTGGCATAATTTGCCATAGTGCTGTCCGTGGAGAGCATGGTTATGATGGAAAGAAAGGCATTCTATGTGGAGTGACCAGCCCTGCAAGCCAAACTGGAAAGAGCCAAGAATGTGATTTTTTGACAAGAAGTTAAGAGAATCAGTTAGATATTGTGCATTCCAGTGTTTTGCAGAGATAGGGGAATAGAGAGACTGGCCAATAGTACTGAACTGCAAGCACACTGAGTTGATCATGGAGGAGATGGATGGTGGTATGCTGGGTGAGATGGTCTGGAGAAGAGGTGAGGAAATGGGGTACAGGTGGTTGGTCATTGTGATGTCAGCAGTTGAGATATGTTGACATCTGCAAGTGGAGAGAAGAGAGGTGAGGGCTCTGTGATCTTTTTGCACAAGTGGTCTAGAGTTATTTGCAGAGAGGGCAGAGGGGTGGAGGAAGGAGAGAGTTGAGAAGTGAAGAGAAGGTGAAGTGAAGAGTTTTTGGGTTTGATGTAGAGCTTTGAATTTTGGACTGAATAAAGGAGACATACAGATGTAACACTAGAGGAGAGAAGCAGAGAGGAGAGTTTGGTGGGCAGACACTGGACAGATATTATTGTTATAGGCACATTTTATGAGGAAAACCTGACTGCATTATTTCAGAAAGTGAGACCGAGGGCTAGGTTGTCCACAAACAATTGATTGAGGGAGTATTCTACTTGATGTGTTTCTGATTTATCACGGGAAGGTGTGCAGCATGGGATGCGGCCTCCTCATCATCACCGGGAAGCAAACTTCAATAGACCTAATAAAAACAGTCCATGCATAAAGCCACAAGCAAAAAGTTTCTTTTTTAGATTGGAGCAGCAGTTGGCATCTTGTAAATGAACCAAGATGGCTGGGACACATCACATTCACCATAAACACAAAAAAATTACTTTTATACTGGGTGTACTCTAAAATAGTTTTTTGTTTAATCCAAATTAACTCTGATGTGAATTTATCAAAATTAACCTCTAAGTGAAAATGTTCAAAGAGCCCATGATGCTGTTCTATTTACAACACCAAGATTTATTTTTAATCCAGCCATACATATGCATGGGTCAACTGCAACTGCAGGTTATACATGTATCCCTAAGTTACCTCCTTTTCATTAGTATTTACTTGAGCTTCTTAAAACACAGCCTGAAGGCATGATAAAATGCCACGCGTTATTTCAAACTTAACTTAACAATATAAAAATTCATAACCAATTAATTGAGTTCCACCCAATGATAATACATTTGCATAATTCTCTCCCTTATCTAGATTTGAAGCTGCAATCAAATAGCTTACATGTCTAGGACTGAGATAGAAAATTAGCTGTCCCCCTGTACATTTACCATCACAAACAGGAACTCCACTGTGTTCCTGATGTGTAAGATACCAGCTTTTTTATTTCATTACAACAATGTCAGCTATTTGCTATGCAGTTTGTCTGCTACAAAAGTGATAGTCGCTGTTTTATGAATGGTATCATCTCTGTAAGGTTTTGTGAATGCACAATCTTCTATGAAGAACCCGTATACGCATGGGAGTTAGGCTGAAAAGACCTTATCCTTTGACGATGAGATCATCCGGAGAGCCATCTGTGGGCTTTCCAAAGCCAACTGTTTTAATTTTCACTGCTGACTGAGAAATACGAGAAAAATGGCAAGGAAATCATATACGGTACCTAACCCACAGCTTATACCCAAAAACAATCTTCTTGCCTTCTTGGTTAAAAAAAACATATTTTGTCAGAGCCGGGTGGCCTCAAGATGTGTGTTATAATAATTATAAAGGGCTTTTCATGGCATGGAGTACAGAACGGACTGAGGTCATAAAAAAAGAAATAATGTTACTATGAACTATGAACAATCCAACAATGTGAAAAGATTGTTCATGGTATCAACCAATCATTTTGCGCAGATATACACAGTTGGCATATTTCGGTGGAAAGTAGTTTTTATGCACAACAAGGTCTGTGGATGTTTGATACCTTGCTGTCAAGTTTTTTAATGTAAGTTTGCTGCTTTTAGTGGCACAAACATTGGTCCTGTTGAGATCAGGATGAGCTGCAGTGGATGTCTTGAAAATGTGTCAAAGCTAAGCAAAACTATCTGGATGGATAGATAGCAGAAACATAGATTAGTAGAAACATAGATCAATTAAATGTTTGGGTGAGCTGCTCATTTAATGTTATATGACTGCTCCTATTTTTAATATGGCATTTCTCACTGATTCTAACAAGACCTAACATGCCTCTGTACAACATTTAAAAATACTGCAGCATGTTCATGGTTTTAAGTAATCAAACTGAATTTAGCCTCTGTATGTCGCTTGTAAGCATCACTGTCCGTCATAGCCTGTGTTTAATTAGTGGCAATTAATTTATCAACTTAGATTATTGAGGTGGTGCAAATGGAATATTTGTTTGAGAAGTGGCTCGACAGAGAGGCTATAGCGACCTCTGGCTGGCGGAAGAGTGAAGTGCCATGCGAGAAAACAAGAGGAGACAAACTGGTGGCCTTACGACCAGGGGCTCGTTTCACAAATGTTGCGACGTGCGAGCTGCGATCTGCGAGATGAGATCAATTTCTCCTGCACTTTTTGGAGTGTTTCACGTAGAAATCGCAATTGCAAGCCATGAACAGATGTCGCAAAGCGCGTTCATGTAGGCAATCCGTAAATCTGCAATCGTTCTCATCCCCCTGCCTCGTTTTTTGTATCGAAATGTCAATTATTCCAAAACTAAAGGTGGCGCTATGGATTACAAGGTAGCTACTTTACTGTCTGTAAAATATTCAAAATACTTTTAATAACCAAAATTATATTTCAATTTATCGTGTCTGGCTTTAATCCAACATTATGATATAAAAATATCCAATTCAAACATTTTCCCTTCAGGAAAAACAATAATCAGCATCATCTGCTGAATGCTGTCCATTAAGGCTACATAGCAAGATTGTATCGCTCTTTGCTCTGTGTGGGCTTGCCACGGGTGTAGCCAGGGTTGCGAGCAGTATCTGGGAGAGAACGGCGGAGTGGGTTGAAAAATTCACCTTGTGGTCAGATTAAATTTGAATTGTAGGCTAATATAAAAATGTAATTTAAAATATTAATTTTATTTTAACTATTAGGTCTCCGTAGGCCTAATATAGCCTACACTTTACATTATAGTATAGTATAGGAATGTAAACACACAGAATACTTATTCAAAATAATCCCAGCTTCATTGTTCATCAGTTGTTCATAATTTATTACAAATGTATGTTTTATTACACTTAGTTTTTTTTTTCTTTTGTGAACTGAGCACAGGTGATAAGTGTATTTTTTACATGGGTCTGGTGAGTGTGGCACATCTTTAAACAGTAATCAGGCATCGTTTGCCTTAGGCAAAACTGTGAGGAAAAACAATAGGCTATTGATAGGCATTTTACATTTGTAGATAGCATGACTAGCAACTGGATAAAGATCAAGGCAAGAGATTCTGAGGCCCCTCGCGTTCAAACATTTATGTTCCATGATGCACTTGGGAATGCACTCTCTCATCTGCAGACTTCCAATGTCAATAGCAAGGGATGGCAATGCCTTGAAGGATGGTTTTGAAAGAGTATTGACTAAATGGCACCGATTAAAGGCATGCCACTTCAAGTGGTACAAGGCATGCTTTCCATCACCATGTAAACCCTCCATGGTAACATTCAGTACTGCTAGATCAATATTCTATTTACTCATTGAATACAACTGGCTACCACTGATTTTTAATGTTACATTCCATTTAATAACATTAGCATTATAACATCTAACATCTCTAATATATAGAACATATAACAATAATATAATAATTAATAACATGTTTAAAAATATAGAGAATATAGGCACATGAAAATGAATTAAGATGTCCACTGTTGTCTTTTGGTTAAGGTATGTGGTTTCTCACTTGTCTTGTCATGTGTAGACTGAGTATATTGAAGTTTTTCTCCACCATATTCCCTTCCTTTCTTCCTCATCTTGCTTCTCTCCATTTCCGTCCTCCTTGCCCCCCATTTCTTTCTCTATTTCATTCTTCCTTTCTTTCCACATTCCCTTTGCCCATACTATCCCTTCTGTATGCTTATCTCTGCCTGACAGGTGCTGTAGTCTTTGCCTTTGTGGTGTGCTGGCTACCTTACCATGCCCGGCGCCTCATGTACTGCTACGTCACTGTGTGGACAGAGTGAGTGACACACCTCACCCAACTTATCAGATTGCTTAAGTCTGAAGTAATTTCAGACTCGTATATTACTTAGTCTAAAGATAGCACTTAGAGAATAAGCCATGTTTGGCCGTTAGTTGTCAAGGTCTCTGGTCATTATATAAACGATTGGCTATTAGAAGGACGATACGTCTCGAACAACACAAACAGCCCTTAAAAACAGAATGCCTGATGAAGCTTGCCAGCTTGCTCAATTAGCTTGTCTCACTACAGTAAATCCCTGTTTTGGAGCAGTTGGCACACATATATATCACTAGGGACTGGGAGCAAATGTAAGCCTGTAGAGTGACATGTCGATATCGGTTTGACGAAGCACCGTAGCCTCCAACCTCTAAAAGCCCCTCCCTCTGCAATTACTGAAAAGGGCCATCAGTCAGAGGCATTTGCCATGGCCAGGCATATGCTTTTAAATAGACTCATGCTGATTTAATTAAGATTTAAAGTTCTATCAGTGTCTGTGTGCAAATATGCAGCTCTAACCAAATGTCTCTGTAAAAGATGAACTACACTCTTGGTTTTTTTCTTTTTTCTTTAAATGATTACTCGGTTATAGCACATACGTAATATGTTGTGTGGGAATAATATTTATTAAATATGCGAAGGAGAAATCTGTATCCATACTGCCATGATTTCTCTGCAACTATAATAACTCAGTGGCAAAACACTTTCTTTGCCACAACACAAAAGACTTTCAGCTCATGACACCGTACATCTTCTAGTGAACTCCATCATCATCATCATCATCATCATCATCATCATCATCAGCAGCAGCAGAAAAACACCACATTGTTCACACTCATAGGGGAGCAGAGAGGGTCAGAAAGTGTTTGGTCGCAGGGTATGAAATGGTATTGTGGTTTGTGGATTCAAAAAAAATCACCAGCCATTTTCAACGCTTTACCAGCCACATAACATTTTTACAATATCGCACAACCTGGTTGGTTACCTGCCAAAGTGGCTACTAGAGTAATAATCCTGCCAGCCACAATCAAATTTGACCAGCATTTGGCTGGTGCCTGGTGTTTTACTTTCACACCCTATTTGGTTGCATAGACAGCAATAGAGCCAAACATCTCCACTCCACACACCTAGCTGACAGGTGTGAGGTAATGTTGAAGGTAAAAGGACCTTTATTTAAAAACATAATTAAAGATGGTGAGGACCACCTGGTTACACAGTAAAAAATAAAAATAAAAAAAGCTCTGAACAAGGCACTCTCCTGTAGTGAAATAAGTAGCAACACGCCTCCATTACACGTAAAGTTCTAATGAACAGTTTTCCTAACGCATTTAGTCAAAATCTTTGTAAAATGCAAACAAAATGTTTTTAAAAACTGTTCATCAAGTATAACAGACATAAATTAATCTAAATAAAAACAAAGACATGGAGGTTGCTCTGAAGATACCAAGATAATGTATCATTTGACAGATAACTATGGCGTAAAATGAAAGTGTCAGTTGAGTAACTGAAGGTCAAATTGATATGGAAATTGTGAACTTTTGAAATACAAACCGTTTCAATGCTGTTCCTGTTCACAAACAAATCTGACCTGACAGGATTACGATTTAAAATTAGAATATTATTGGACACTACATGACATATTACATTTCATTAAGAAATTTTTTTTATTCTTGACATTTGCTTTATTTTTGTCAGTTAAAAAATATATATATTATGCATGAGCAATGTCTCTTAATCCCAAATTATAATGTGGCCTAGATTCAATCGAAATTTGTTCTTAACTGGCCGTACACTTTATTTTCTTCCAGACACAAGGCAAGGCTGGTGAGCATGCTGAACTGTGTTTGTGATGAAAAAAAACGAACGTTAATTGTCTTATAAAATTAAAAGCAGAGTTGATTGAATCCAGACATATGATTCTTAACCCTAAAACTATGCAGCACAGCTGCCAAAGACAGGCTGCTCTCAAGAGGTTGGAACAGAAGGATTTGTGGCCAGGCATACACTACACAACTGTCAAAATCTTAACAATGAGGAAACCACTCATAATTCCTGATGTACTACATAAAAATATTTGTGTCCCTGAGTCGGTACAGGTGCTCAGACTATCCCATAGGATCTTACTCTACAATCTCCCAAATCCCAACCAAAGTTTTGCGAGTAGGTTTGGTTCACTGAGATTAGCAACCTAGATATGTCCACGCTATGCTTGACAAAATGGCAATAAGCAAGCAACAAGCTTCTCTCCTGGTGTGTGCAATGGTTTGTGCAGAGAATCTGGACTCATGCACGGTTGGAAAGATATGGAGAATATGGCCTGTCCATTGTACAGAGGGAATTGGAGGTACTCCTGTTTGTTTTTGGTTTTACCTGAAGACTCATGGTTACTGACTAACCTGTCCAGAGCATCAGGGGACCTTCCAAAGTTTCTGACATTTCAGAAAATGAGCTGGACATCCAAAACTGGTTGGGAGGTTTGAATGACAATTATTGTCTTTCATCCACTCAAATTATGCTACTGCCGTTTGCAGAATTTCTTTACAATTGTAGGATTTTAGTCTGATTATGAAAATTTGTCTGGAAACATTTGGAATAAAACCATGTTGTGTATGCCCAGTCTAAAGAACTAAAAGTCTGACTGAGAGTCCCTTCCTGGATTCACTCCCACATGGACAACTGTTGATTAAATCCAGCATGACTGGTGATGTGTAATGTTTTTTTAGTGGTGTTTTAGGAAAGGCTACATGTCTGGTTTACTTCTACACAAATTAGTAGACAAGAGGTATTAATGCTTATAGTTTTGTGTATTAATTATGGTTTAATGAAACACTGTATGTTGCAAATATGAAACAAACGATTTTGTACCATTTGCTATGGAACTAATGCAGATGTCATAAATACAAGACACATCTATGCCAGGATAAGTAAAACTTACCTCTGTTTCTGTCTTCCTCTCTGCAGTAGTCTGTATGACTTCTACCACTATTTCTACATGGTGACGAACGTGTTGTTCTACATTAGCTCTGTTGTCAACCCAGTCCTTTATAATCTGGTCTCCGACAAATATCGGCAGGTATTTTTCTCTACTTTCCGTTACATGTACCTGCCCTGTCAACGAAAAAAGCAAAAACGCGCCCTGACCAGGCACTCCAACAGTATCTCCAGCAACCAGACCATCTCCACCAACATCATCAAGGAGACAGTTTACTGACGCTCTGGGCGCACTGTGCCATTTGCCGCAGGTGGAAAGGGAATAGAGAGAGCAGTCCGCAAAAAAAAAAATCCAACAGTGAACAGAAACTATTACTCAGTGTAATGTATTTAGATTTTTTCATTCTCATACGTAGGACTGTGTTCCCTAAAATCAGTTGAGCGTGTGTGCATGTATGTGTGCATGACACCGTTTCTTAGATACTATGGATAGACACCAATACATGTCCATTTTACCTGTGATCACCATCCAACTTTTGTGGTAAAAGAAAAAATGAATGATGTGAGTTTTTGTGGTGTATAAATATGGACACATTTCTGTATATATGTATATATTCACATTTTCTCATCTGGTCTTCACATGTATTTCACAGTGTTCAGCGGCTCACTGAAGACAGCAACAAATACAAAGTATCAGAAACACCTACAAACACTGAATATCTAGTAACTAAAAATGAGTTGGCCCACCCTTTGCCTTCAAAACTGTTTCTATTCTTCTAGGAATGCTGTCATACAATTTCTGAACTGTGGGGTCCAGGTTTTGTGTTCCTTACACCATGGTATGCGTTTTTGTGCATTATACAAATGGTTTCCGAATGGGGGCCCTGCTTTGTGAAGCTCATGATGTACTGTTTTTTTTTTAGACTGGTTCAGATATGGACTGATTCAATTCTGTGGCGATTTTTAGAGCTGTAGTTCTGTGGTTATTAGCAACTATCCTACCAAGTGTCCGTCTGTCCCTGTTGGGAGAGCTTTCACTTGTGGCCACAGTTCTTTTTTGCTGATGCTGTTTTTTGGTGTTGGGCATATATTTTCATATTTTTTGGCACTGTTCCTCTTGCCACCTTAAATAATTTTGCAGTTTTTGTGGCCGACGCACTTGTAATTCTGGCACCAACTATTTGGCCCCTTTGGAACTCTGTTAGTATCCTCATCTTGCTTTGGAGACTTACCTAGCAAAGTGCTGCTGGTTAGACCTCTTTTAAGCAGACACATGCTGCTAAATAGCATTTAAATGAATAGGAATCACCTGTGTAGATGCTTTTGTAATTGTGGTTTAGATGCTTCAAAGTTAAAGCCATTTTTCAGGGGTGTTCTCTGTACATGCAAGCACCCAGCTGACCCATTCACATTATCATCACTTGATGATAGAGCATTCAGACACCACATTAAACCAAGACAAATCCAAAATAGTCATATGAATATACTTATTCAGCAGTTAATATTTGTTTGATATAAAGTAGTGAAACGGTAGGGGTTTAGTTTCAGGACTTTCAACTGTCTGATACAAGGTCTCTTTGTAGTAGAATAGCTAGAAAACTATTTTAGTTGCAATTCTAGCTAGCTGAGCTGTCTATTGGCCCTTTTCCACTGGGTGAACACAGACCTGTGAATTTTCTGTCTTGTTTTTGTGCAAGGGTGAATGTAGATATGTGTGTGTCTGAGTAGGGGGTAGACTCTTGGCTCACCAAAATGCTTGCTCATAAAATAAATCAGTTGTAGTGTTCCAGTTTTTTGTTATAGAAAGATTTGTTTAAAAATAATTGCATTACTATTGAAGATTTTTTTTAAATACCATAACATACACGACTCAAGCCAAATAAGCCTATCTGTAAAACCTCACTTTACCAGTATCTGATATTACATAATTCAATCCACAGAATCAACTTTTTGGAAAAACAAAAGTACTGGAACAGCTGATATAGTTTATTTAGTTTATGTTCTATTACATTTTGGTAGAGATTATAAAAAAGAGAATCTAGACTTAATGTTTTATTTTCAAATGCATCCATAAGAATGTAAATTGTGTTAAGATTATTTTTTATTAAGTATTAAGATACGATGCACCCCTAGCACGGGTAAGGGCTTCCTTTTTTTGCAGTTACATGGTGCTAGATTCAAGAAAACTGTGACGTTAACCATGTAAGGTTCCCCCTCATAAGTACATATACTTGCCAGCATTCGGTTTTATCAATAAATGTAAATAAATATAAGTTTTACCCAAGTGTAACAAAAAAAACTAGATGTAGATAAAAATATAGCTGGAGTGATTATAGTAGACTTGTGCCTATGTTGTCACAGTATACACCACCGGTGGTTTTTATGTGCAATAGAACAGTAGGTCAGAATAATATTGTGGGGGGAAACCCACACGAACATGGGTGCCTACAAGGATCCAGATTAACACCCAGTACTAATGATGTTGCAGAAATGATGCATAGTTAATTTTACATAAAAATAAAATGAACACTACATAGACATAGACATACTGCAGGAAGCAAAATGAGTACTGTAGTGAAAATATGGGGAAATACCATTAACATGCACAACTTAATAGAATAGAGGCTTTTCAATGAGTGAACTGAGCGATTTGATATACTGATCATATAAGCATTAGGAAAAAATTATATTTTAAAGCCCAAATAAAATAAAAGTGATATATATATATATAGTTAAACTGGAATGTAAAGGATATCATGCAACCAATGAAAGTGTGGCAGACAATCCCTGACTTTAATAACGGGAGCCATTGTGCTTTCAATAATTTTCTTTTTTTAAATTATTTTTAGTATTTTGTATCAGCTGATACAATTTTATGTTTGAATGTCCCTGTGGGCTTATACGTATATTTCAACATTTTAGACATGTGTCATTCAAATACCTTTGTCCTATTGTAATGTAAAATGATTTTGCTTTGGGTAGTAGGCCTAAATAGCATATTATGTGTGTAGGGATGGGCCAATATGTCAAGTACTTTGGAGTATTTTGTAATATATATTTTATGAACTGAGAAGTATCTTGATATAACTTCAAAAAGAGGTATTTCTGTGTCAATAAATGTTCCCAAAATTAAATGGGACATATTTCTGACTTGCATCATTAATGATCAGAGTCTATTTTTGCCTAAACCATTGTAGCAAGGATTATCTGAGAATACTGCCTGAAATAGCTCTAAAATTAACTAGTGCTATAATACTTATGGGAAACTAGGCTCTGATCAATATAATTTATCTTGCAAAACATAGCGTTTTGTTTCATTGCCGTTAATAAATGTGTGTTTGTATACCATTGTATGTCCAAGCTTTACAAAATGTGTCATGTCTTGAGGATATTTAGTTATATACTGCAAACCTGTATTTAACAAAGCCTCTTCTATTTGACCAGAATGGACACATATTTATTCAGAAAACTAAATAAGTTAACAAGAAAGAGGTTTTTAAAAATGCTGTCCTATACACTTTACAACAAAAAATTATAATTTTCAAGAAAATTATTTTTGTATTTACTTCTCATGTATGTTGTGTTTTTGTATTAAAAAAATATATATTTATATAATTTTTCCATCTCTGTAGTTCATGCATCATGCTTTTTGTGAGACCTCATCCCAAAAATGTATGTTGATAAATGATATATGATAAATCAATTATAAATAAATTGTACTGAAAACTGTCTGTGTAGTTAGTCATATCTGAGCAAGAAATCTTGGCAAGCCTAAAATCTATAATTGTTCTTTATTGAGTCTCTATAATTTTATACAAACTCAATTAAAAACAGTTAGAAAAAAATACAATGAAATGCCTAAGTTCTCTACATTGTGTAAAACGGTTAGAAGATGCTTCAGCATGTCAGATAATTCTTATTTTCAACATACATGCAGGAGTACCTGGAACTGCAATGTTAAATGAGGAGTTTTTCATTCACAAAAAATTGGCACATTGGCCATTTTCTTTAGTGCTGTTAGCCATTTAGATTGATCGCACTTGCAAAAATCTGCCTCGGCTGTAGGCCCTGAGGTGTGCAAGAAGCATTTTCACAGGAAACTAATCTGGGAAGATATTGATACGGCCACCTAGAGAGATGATATTGTAGAACCGTCGATCTACAGCCAAGGTCATTGAAGTGGAAGTTATTTATCTAGTGTACTATACCATTGCCATACAAATATTTTTCGATGTATTTTCAAATCTTGTTTGCGTAGATTGGCTGCATGGTCTCAAATATCAGTGTGTTGGATCTGCATACAATCTGCATCATTTTCCATTGTATTTTTTTCTTTTTTGTTTGCTTTTGCATTCTCCGTGAAACAACAAGTAACTAAATCACTAGCATAAGGACATCCTCATCAGTCAAAGGCTACCAACCACAAGCACAAATTTGGCTGGAAATTTTGTTAATTAATTCGTAAACAAGCAGGGCATAGGCAGGTATAGGCAGAAATGGGTCGGTTCTGAAAATGTTGCAGGGTCAAAACACAACAGGTGAAATGTAAATGTGACGGTGCCATATATTGGGTTGCATTGCAGCAGCACACATACAGCTCATTTGAAGAAGAGGAATTTGGTCTTAAAGCCTGCATTGGTTCCACTTTATAATAAGTGAGTCTAATAACTGTAATTACATATTGTTCAGTTGCTTTTAATATTTTGTATTGTTGCTGTTGTTGTTTCTCTGTTATTGTTAACTTGTGTCTGAACCAAATCTTGCTTTGATTTCACAAATAGCTGTTATAGTCTGAAACTGTGTGTACCTGTGTTATACTTGTTAGTTGTCAAAAAATAGAGTAATTACTCCGATAGAAGGGCCAAATCACGTGATAACCTCTGCTTCTGTTGTGTGCTTATGTTTTGCTTGCTTGTGATGCTGGAAATATGTTTGTATTTTTGAAAATATTTCTGTCAGATGACTTTCAGTGTTAATGTAACCTGCTGTTGACCACTTTTGTTTGAAAGGTCTAAAGTTTGTTTTTGTAAAAAGGTATATTGATGAATAAAGAAATATCAATACCTGTTGAGTTTTCAGTTTTGTGTGTCTGGCAATGAAATGGATTGGATTTTGAAGATCTGGAACATGCAGCACGCTCAGATGTCTCTGACCTTTATCAAACAGCCTGAAGCAGGATTAACACCCTGTACTTTATCACAGGGCTGTCAATCACAGGGGCCATGTACCACTGCCTGCTGAGCAGAAGGTTCAGTAAGAGCTGATCGCTACATGAATCACACCTGCATGTTACCCTAAACTCAAAGAGCCAGCGATCTCACAACACTCCCAATAATGAATATGGTATGGGTACAGCACTGTTTCAGCAGCACTGTAAGAAAAACTCATGAGATAGACGTAGATTCATACCAAACAGAATTTTTGATACAGAGATTTTTCACCACTCATCATTTTGCTAAACTACTGGCAATACATTAAAGCAAAATACATTTTATTTTTCTTGAAGAAAATTGTGTCTTTGATATTTAAGTGCTGTGGACAGACATGCAAATCAATAAATATCACTTTAAACAATAATAATAACTTCCTTACAGGGATGACTGTAAGCTCTATTTTTGACTGTTTTGGCTCTATTTGCTTATTGATTTGTGGGGTTACTCCTAATCAATTGACTGTAAAAAAAAATACGATCAGTAAATTTGTTTAATTATTTAAGGCTATTTTGAGTAATATAACAGTGCATCATTACTTAAACTATAAAATGGAAGTATATTTGAAATATATGTCGGAAATATATGATGTTGACCAAATATATAGGCAACAGTCTTTGGTTGGTGGGATGAGCAGGGGTAGCAGGCAATAACAAATGCACGGGACACTGATGCTACATTAACTTTCATTGCACTCTTTTTCCAGTTGTACTAACCTATTAATCAGAGTTATTCATCATCTAGTACAAAATATGTCCACTACAGAGTATAATCAAACAAGCCTTTGTTAAAAGCTATTTAAAAGAATCTAAAGAGCAGACAGATTCAAATTTCAATAAAAACATGTCATGTGATCGCATATGCCAAGTATCTAATAGTAATTCCAGCCCATTACAGTGTGTTCAGAAATAGTTTAGTGCTTTCATTTCTAAGTTTATAGGTCTACTTCGTGAGCTGTGTCCTCTCTTGTGATTGTGCGATTTTCATGTCCCTCAGATGAGGCTTTTCTACTCACCTGGATAGTAGTGATGTGCCCTTGCTGCCTGCTCTCATACTCTGCTACTACTTCTACTAATGTAGCAAAATATACATAAAGTGATGAAGGGGTTCTACTACCTCACTAGTTATTGAGCTGGACACATTGGATCTATGACCTCAGAAGAAGAGGGGCATGCAATGAATTCACAATCAATTTGCTCTTCAATGGGCTGGTCTAATGCTTTCTTAACACTGGTCTAAAAACATTTTGGGTACTGTACAATATGACTGAACCTCTGAACTTTATATCAGACATAATCTTTTCTAAAAGTATACGGACATTTTTTTCTGAAAAATTAAGGGGCACTTGCCCCTTCAAAATGACTAGTCATAATGCTACTGGGATCAGGGGGATCTTGGCCCTCAGAGCAGTTTTCAGATAATATTCTTTCCAGCAATTTCATGACTATTGAGCTCAGTGCAAAAATCGTATAGCCATTGCTCTCTTTGAAACATAGTGTTCTGGAGATGGGGGGATTACTTGTGTTTTCCATAGTGTGGCACAGTGAGCATGTAATTAGACTGCTGAAAGAGCCCGGAACATCTTAGATTCAACTCTGAGATTCGGTCACACCCTGTCGCCTCTTTTTAGTGCCTGCATGTCTACGCTTGAATATGCCTTTTTTTACTGAAAAAATGTAATATTTTTAACATGAATTTGATGGATGACTTAAACTAGGGCAGCTTACTGTGTTAGTCCTTACATCTAGCACATGCGATGTTGTTTTGAGTTACCAGACAATAATAATATAATTATTAAAGCCTTTTGGATGGGTAAATCTGTTTAAAATAAGAGCATGCAAATTCTAGAGCACAAAGACTGACTGGGCAATGACAGCAGACATTACCTTTTGTTTTTTAAGGGGAGACACTACAGGTGTAATTTTATTTTATTTTAAATATCTTCATGAATTTCTACCAGTTTAATCTTCACATTAAGAAAAGAAAAAAAAATTAATATGCAAATTAGGCTATATCTAATTAAATATGCGTTGATTTGCATATATTTTGGTACCAAATATCTAAACAATGGATAAAGTCAGACTTTTTTACTTTTTTTAAAGTTTTACTTTTGTTTTGACAAGATACTAAGTACTAAACTTTTTACAGAGGGGTTTGTGAATACAAGCTTATTTTGTCTTTAAAATGAAAAAATACTGTATACACCTATTAAAGACCGAAAATGCAACCCAAAATGAAAGGACAACAAGATATTCACAATTCCTTCTGTAAACATCTGCAGAATACATCTGAGAATCAGTATGTAAGGTTTAGTGAATGCACCTGCCCTGGAAGTTGAGATAATTGGTACCGAGTGATAAAACATTTCATTTTGAGAAAATGGCCGATAAAGATAAGTATTATGCCAATGAGATTTCTCGAAGCAGCTCCTCTCCAATCTCCAATAGTCATAGCTACAAAGGAAATTACCATATATGATCAAGCTAAAACTACGGAGGAGAAAATTAGCTCTTCAACGGTGTATGACTCAATGTAGTGGTTGATAGAATCGAGAGGCAGCGCCCGGTTGAAAAAAGGCAATAGATACGAAATTTCAAGATGTTTTCATCGGTCTGGGTAGATAAAACATCGAAAAATTGCAGTTTTTAATAAAGTCTGGCCATTTTTGTTTTAATATAGTGATATTATACTTGTTATAGTAGAAGAATGACAAAAAAATCTGAAAATTGATGAGTGGAGGAAAATTTTTATTTTGCCAGTAGTGTCTGGCCTTAATGGATGCACAACAATGCACAATCCCATCTCAGTAACATGCTTGGATAATAATAGGTTAGAAGATAACACCAAAAAATATATAGCTACACCCACTGCTTTGTCTTGCCTCCTTATTACCCTTTTATCTAATAGGGAACATATTAAAGAAAAAAGATCCAGCATATTCTATATGTGGTCAAAGAAGCTTGAATGATGCCATATTAAATTGTGATTGTTCCATTTCACCTGCAATAATATGATGTAAATATAAAGGATACCCACATACCAGCAAATGCTCTCTTGTCGTTTATTCAATATGCAACGTTTTGACGCAAGAGGTCATCGTCAGGCATACAATCTTGTGATTGTATGCCTGACGAAGACCTCTTGGGTCGAAGCGTTGCATATTGAATAAACCACGAGGGAGCGTTCACTGGTGTGCGGTTATTCTTTATTTTTTGATTGTTACATTTCTTTGCTCTGCACCTGGTCAAGCCAGTTGGATGTGCGTATCCTACGTTGTTCTCACCTGCAATAACATGCCATGGCTTTACAGTGAAAGAGCTTATATGGTCATATTAAGTATGAGTGTGTATTCTCATATTTGCCTGTTGTGAGAGCAGCAGCCAAATGACATCATTGCTACACATGACTAAAAGCAATATAGACTATGTATTTATATTGCATCTGAAACTGATCGCATTCAAAGGTTTGCACATGGATGGTCAAATGAAGTAGGCTCATCATTGCAGGGGCTGCAAATCTCTGTGGCACAGGACCTAAATGTTCCCAAAGCAGCCGAGCGGAAAATGTTCTCCGCTTATATTGTGATTGGGGACAGTGGAGAGGGGGGTTGAGGAAGGACGGATACAAACTACAAAACAAACTGAAATCCTTCCTCACGGCAAACACAGGACTGGCTAGTTCTCATTCTTGGGATACCTTAGAGACTGAAAAACAACCTCAGTTCCAAACACTTCTGCATTAGAAAAAAAAACAAAAAAAAACACTCTTAGTTGGAAGAGAAGACTTGCAGAGACAAGACATGTTGCAAGCTGTCGTACAAAAAGTACAGTGTTGCCATACAAAAGTACAGATTCAAGTTCACATTCAAGTACAGGATGTGTTTGTTTCGCAGTTATTTAGTAGCAGCTCTATGAACGGGATGTCGCTTTTTAAAGGCGACAGAAAGGTGACAAAGGAACTAATCTGTCAACACAAATCAATGATCTGCATTTTAATACCGTTGCATTTTCATCAGCCTTGATGATCAAACTTTAAGAAGGTCAAAACATCAACAACAAATTAACGAGGCACCACCTTGGAACATATTCACAACATTATCTTTTTCAGAAAAAAAAAAATACAATATGTTCGTTTTTTTATACTTATTTGTTTGGTAATTGTTGCCGATGCATCCAGGATATTATGCAAATGTGTGAACTGTAATTGAAAATACTTGAGCACAAATACATATTTTTGTATAGAGTAGGGGCATGAGTGCATGCTTGTAAACGCACTCGCTCCAAGCGTAGGTTGTGCGTCACAGCCTACTTGTGCTGAATCATTAGCATTTTTTAAAGACATCTAGTTATTGCATACTAATTCTTTTCCAAACCATTTTTATCTGAAAGCAAACATGTCATTGTGATCAGCAGCAGACAATAGTACTTTTTAGATGTTCTTTATTTTCTGTTTATATTTCTGGAAGTTATACTAACCAAATTCTTAAAATTACAGTATATACAGAATTATTGTCAATGATAGTTTCTGCAGTGTAGCTAAAATCCCATACCTCAGTGATGTGGTATAGTAAGTGGTAGTGCTTTTATTTTTTTAAACAAAACACTTTGACAATGTAAGCCAACATATGGACTTGTCAAAAATGCAATTTTACCAAGTCATACCAACTGGGCCATATTGAATAATTCAAGTCAGAGGAATATTGAGCAATGTGTTATCTGTAGTAGATGTACAGAAGCTAAACACTATTTTACCTATTTTGCCAAATGTGCACAGAAAAAATTACGGTGTAAATCTAACACTGCTGTTGTACATTTAACACCCTATAATGTTTATATGAGACCACGGTCTCGGTCAGGGTAAACACGCTAGGGTGCTAAATATACACCACCATTTTTGCTGTGTGGCTGCCTTGGTGCTTATTGGTCACAAAACAATGTATAAAATATAACACTAAAATATTTGATTGAGTGGCTTAAGTTGCCATCCTATGTAATTTATAGAGACACTAACCTAATTATTTACAGTGTGACTCTGTCATACTTCAATTTCAAGGCCGGTTTTCAAAGACCAGAGTTCTGGTGTTGGAAGGTGCAGAGTCAACATCTCAAGATCATATCTAAAAAGAGACATGAAAGACTTCTATGTCTAAGAGAGGAGAGGAAATGAAAGGGGATGCGCCTAGATGTCTATCTTTGACTGTGTTTTATTTAATTTTTTTGAGTGATATCAAATGATCATTTCTTTATACCGCATTGTATAATGCAGTATCCCATGACAAGGCAACACTGGGACACTATCTATTCCAAAATGTGTACAAATAATATATGTTAACTGTGCTAAAGGTTCATCAGTTATTTGTAAAGCCTTCTAATTTTACAAAAAGGTTACTAATGTGACTATTTATTTATTTATTTTTTAAAACATACGTGCTCAATGAAGTGGCAGTAAATATATGGAGAATCAAAATGCATTTGTTAAGGTGGAATGAAAACCATATTGTGTATGGTCAATGAAATTCAATTCTTAAGCTGCTGAATACACTTCAGATTGAACACATGGCACTCAAATTGCCTGGAATCAAGCTCAATCACATGCTTTGATAGCCTTACTACATTAAGTGATAATTCTTAAAATTGCCTTTTGTACACTTTTTTCTTGGCAGCCTATGGCAGCATATGAGCATGTTATCAATGTCATGCAATGATTAATATAATGGATGGAAAATTAATGGGTTAGGGTTAGGGTTAGTTGCTGTGATCGGGGAAGACACTCTACTGTGTTTTTATTTTTACCATATTAGGATTTTTTTTGTTTGTTTGTTTTATTTTGCAGTCTGGGGCGCCTGTGTTACCATAACAACTGCCTCTTTTTTGTCTCCACATCATGACAGCAAAACATCACATGCACCGAAAAATACCATGCATATTTTACATAGCAAAATTTAATGGGAAATTACTGATAATTTGTATTCTGATCATACCCCTTTATGGATTTATATAACCTACTGCTGCACAGAATTATTTAAGCAAAGACTTCTCTATCTGCATAGTCTACCTGCATCTCTCTCTCTCTCTCTCATTATGGCACTGCTATTATACAATCAATAAATTTGCTTTGGCCCCCACATAAATGCAGGCAGTCCAAGTCTATATTATGGGGCACTTGACATTCACATTTAAGTGGCACTAAAAGTACTGGAGTTGGTAGCAGATTATGGTCATAGGGCCATAAACAATCACTCTTTTCCAAGTACAAATATCAATAGAAATCCACCAATTATTGTCCTCAACTTGAACTATTCATGAACTATTTGTATAGTCACTGTGCATTCACTGTGCAGCCTTGGAAAAAAATAATTTTACTCTCCTCATCCCCAAAAAGTTATTATGATCAAGAAAAATACATTTTCAAGTAGTCTTACTGTGTAGATGATACATTAAAGGATCTAAAATCCAGTTCACTTTGTGAATTGTTCCCCAACCCCAACAACATAATTACCGGATTTTTATGCGCACATTTTCAAGACAATGCTTACATTTATCAATTCACTTTCCACAGTTTGATTGTGCACAGTGATATAATTAGGGAGGAGGCAGAGATGGAGTGTTTTGGAACTGTCATAAATCATATCCAACATAGAAATCTACAGCACTTTTTGGCAGAAATGAAACGGAGAATTTCAAAACAGTGTTTTTGATAAGCAATATATAGCAACCAACTTGCTAGCTAATTTAGTCAAATAAATATTACCTATTAAGCACAAACTATCACTGTCAGACATTCTTAGGGCTAGATTCAGAGATGGCCAACTTAAGCCATGCGCTTAAGTGCCTCTCCTGCGCGGTTTTTACGTGGGATAAAATACATTGTATTCTAAGCTACGCTACACGGGTGCGTTTTTTAAAATGTGGGTGGCACAGGGCTTGATATTCTAATATCAGGTCGTTTCTTGTACTTGCCCCCTGGGTTGTCAGTTTTCTACACTCTAAACAAATGCAGGGATAAAATGACCCAAATTTTGTATTTTCTGTAACCCAGTGCTGGTTCAATATAGCACCTACACAGCACTGGGTTATTTTGAATGACCCAACACATTGGGTTAACCGTTTTACAAAAAAAAAAGTTATTTTGACCCAGTAGTGGGCCCCTTTTTACACTTTTTTCAGGTTATTGTTACTTATTAAATTCTTTACCCAGCATTAGGTTTTTTTGCTGGGCTTTTTATTATCCAATAATTGTCATTTCCAAAACATAGAAACTGCTTCTAAACAAAAGGAATTAAAGTCAAATGTAAAAGATGATTGATATTTATTGATATTACTTGACAAGTGTTGCAATTGAAGAAGAAAAAAACATTTTCAAAAGAACACTATGACTGGACAAGCGCATTTATAGCCAGACACTCATAGAGAAGTACCACAGAATTGAAAGCAGAAAGAGAGACAATATATTAAAATAAATGTGGACTGCCTGGGGACAGAAACTCTATTTAAAAATTACAATAACAAGCACAACAAGCACAAGTGCATTTCTTACAAATTGCCAAATAGATTTTACGAGAGTTAATGACTTGCATTTCTAATGAATTAATTTATGTGACTTCTGAGACTCATAACAGACTCATAACAATTGTAAAAAAAATAAAAATAAAATTATATATATATATAGCTACAAGCAGTGGTTACGTGGGCCAAGTAAGACATAGCCAGATCTGAAAGAGCACCATTTTAAGCACATCTAGTGAACAAAATCTAGTGCCCCGTCCCTCGGTTTGAGCGGGCTAATAATGGAGGGTTAGCCTCCGCTTATGTCTGCTGATACGGTGGGCTCCAGAATTATTGGCAATGACAATGCACAAAAAATAATTTGGGAAATTTTATTTACAATAATCTTTAGGGGTGCCATTAATTGTGAAATCTTGATTTGGAAAAAAAATATTTTTAATTAAATCAATAAATTATTTTGTTTGGTTCCAACATTAATAAAATACAGTATTTTTCACATGTTGCCATTTTGAGTTTATCTCAATAATGTTATTAGTTGTTTATGTATTTATAGTATGTTTAGTGCATTTCCAGTCAGGGGTCCCAGTAATTCTGGAGCCCGCTGAATGAATACAAAGTTGCATGATGTTACCTCAAACCTTTCTGAAGGTATACCCCTTTTGATAAAAAATTTGGAGTAGGAGCAGACGAGTCATTAGTCAGATCTATCTTTCAACCAAGCAGCTGGTATTGAACCAAAAACCTACTCTTGTTAAGATTGACAGTCTATCAATAACTTGTCTGGGCCAATATGTTATTTTCCAAAGTTAATGTATTTGTATGATGAAATGTATCTGGCTGAAGAGGGTAGAACTTTTACACTGTTTAAATTTGGAGGACTTACACTGAGATGCAAAAAGTTTATTTTTTATTTAAGGCTTTTTATTCCATCCTGAATGCAAAAAAATATAAAGTGCTCAAGTGTAAAAAGTGCAAACGTTTCAGTCAAAAACTTTCCTCAGTGCTTCCTCCAAGCTGATACACAGACAGGTAATACGACTTTTTGGATATCAGTCTAAATCGGCAACAGGTGAAGTATGTGTACTAATGAACTGGAATAGAATCCTTTCCAGAGACATGATAGATTAAATTACATGATTCATTCAAATAATTTGCAAACATTGTTCAGAAAGTCATCATACTTAGTTATATTATCAGAATCATCGGGCTTACATTATACATACATGTACATATTAGAGATGGATAGGTTGTATCAACAGGAATAGATTACACTTTTACATCAAAGGGCAGATCCAAATTATCAAAAGGCAGTTGGAACATATACAATCAACAACTGAAGAAAGAACAGACATTAGAGATTGGTACAGCCAAGAATCATGTGGGCACATGTCTCAAATAGAATGTAATTTGTGGAGAGTACAAGGTTGGACATATCCAGCAATAGTTATGTGGAAGGGATTTTATTATCTCCTGTTTCCAGGAGGTATGATGAAACACATTGAAGTGTGTGTGTGTGTGTGTGTGTGTGTGTGTGTGTGTGTGTGTGTGTGTGTGTGTGTGTGTGTGTGTGTGTGTGTTATACTTTTAAAAAGATAAACTGTTGTCATAGAGTTAATTTATGACTTAAGTCTCATTAACAAGTTTTATCTAATTTTTAAGCACAAGTTTTTTCTAAAACCAGATTCAGATTAAATGCGGCACACTCCCAACACTGTACACCAACTTACTTTCAACTCCCTCTCACATAAAAATATGTCTGTAGGAAACAGCATGAGAGCTGGAATAAAATAAACGATTGATTCCTCCATCACTCCAAATGAACTGATCTTGAATTCGACTTGATCCTGAAGAAAGGTTGCTTGTTGCACTGGCTGAAGCTTGGAGTCTTTTCTTTAAACTGATCAGCATTGATCTGTTTGCACAATGCAAATAGGACAGATTGATGAGCAACTTTAAGCCAATGTTGCTTTACCTTATCTTAATATTGTTTACTGACTTGTAGTTACAGAGCATGAGGTGGATGGATTTATTCCACAGCTGCTATTCGAGTCAGTAAACAATTTACACTTTAATTAAGTGCGTTCTAAGCAGTGATAGCATTTGGAGCACAGATTAAATTAATTAAGCCCATATCAGAATTAAACCAATTAATATAGTGTTTATTAAATATGCAAGATTGCTTCCCACTTTTGCTTTCAATTTTAGTAACGTGAAAGAAAGATTCTTTCTAGAGCTGCAAAGGTGTGAGACGGCCACAATCACGTGTGCCTGTAAACTACCTCTGTGCATGTGTCTCATACAAATTACAATATTCTTATTGGCTTAACTTGTAAACACAAACAAGTAGCATGCAGCCTCAACAGACTCAACCAGACAAAATTCAGTCCAGCAATTGTAAAGAGGAATAGATTGGTTCTCAAGAAAATAGACAACCTGGAAGACGAGGATATCTGGAGTGCACCTACCTTAAGAGCCTTTCAACTACATTTAACAAATAGAAAATGTCACAGCAAGATTGATGTTTTGTGTCTGACTCCTCAGTCAGACATTCAGAAACCACAACTATGGAATGTTGGAACTCTGAAAGACATATACTCTCCAATCAATGAACATGTATAAGGTGTGAATGTCAAGACTGTTAACAAAAACAAATGGTAATATATAAAATTTTACCTCATTTTCTGGATGTATATTATACAATTTCTCAATCATGTTTTGGTTTATCTTTTTTTTTAATGTAAAAACATTGGGTGGGCATTAGCACAACTAATAGTTAATCATTTACAAGTGGAAACAAGTATTTGAGATCTGGGGCTCTATCTTGGCGATCTTAGCGCTTGGTCTAAACACATGGCGTTAAGTGCATTTAGGACGTGTCCAAGTCCACTTTTGTTATTTAGATGGTCTGTTTTTTGAGGGCTAAGCACAGTGCAACGTGCAAATGGGCTGAACTTAGTCTCTTCATTAATTATAGGTGTGTCTTGTGCGTAACATACAATAAACCAATCAAAATGTCATATCCCATTTTATTTAAAAGCCTGCTTTTCCACTTTGGCGGATTACTTATACAATGGCGAAACAGACATGCTCATGTGTGTGTAGTGTGAGCAAGTAATAGGCCATATGGATCAATATTATCAATATCACCTATGATCAATATTATTCGGACTAACCATTATGACGCGTTTTGATTTACACAATGATAATCTTTAACATTAGGGTTTAACACCGGCATGTAATTCCTGACAGTGCTGTTATTTTTGAAAATATAGCCTATGCGGTTAAATTTTGTTAAAAGCACCTGCAACTGCAGAGAATAAACTACCAGAAAGGCTTCCGTTTCACCTTATAAAACGCAAAATTTGCCTGCTTGTTTAACAAATTTCGTTTGATTATATAATGAAGCATTGTCAAATGTCAATTCTATGAGGTTGTTCTTATGGAGCTCTCGAAGTTCAAGCTTCATCCAAAGTTCATTATGGGCATTATAATATTGATTAATAACATAAATACCGTTATTTTGCCTTAATGATGACACTAGTAAATACACTAAAGCTGTCAGGTTGGGAATCCATAGGTTCACGCATATTTCCCTTTGTTTTATAATGTCCTGCTTACGGAAATGTGACCAACCTGTTTTACTGGTAGCGTTGTTAGGTACCTCGAGGGGGGACTGGACCCAAATGCAAGACTCAGAGATGGCTCAAGGGAAAACTCCACCAGGGAGGTAATTTAATGGGAAAACAGGCAGGGGCAAGACAGAAACAGGCGAGCCAGGAACAGACAAGACAGAAACTGGAACTGGAGGGTCAGAAACTAGGAGGGTCAGAAACTTGGAGGGTCAGGAACCAGACGGGACAGGAACTTGAATGGGCGCAGGGGCCTGCGGTCGGGAACAGAAGTGGAAGACCACAGATGGTGCGAGGTCAGGGCCAGGCGCTCAGCCTGGGGTTCAGGCGCTAGCCTAGGGGTCAGGAACAGATGCGTAGGACCCGCATAGAGATAGATAGATAGATAACTCTCTGATGCTTTTGGGAAAGTGGCTGTTAACGATGTGTGATGCTTTCTGTTGTGTGATTCGGCTTTTCTACATCGGTCTGTGTTATTCAAACTTTGTTGTGAAAGTGTGTCTTGAAATATTCACTCCACAATATCCTTTTGGAAAGCATCATAAAAATTTCAAGACATGTTTTCAAAAAGATGGTGAAGTGTGTTGTGAATTCTGAAGACACATCGGAATCGGGAAAGCCACCCCTGGTTGTTCCAGCTTAAGCCATATTACTGCTGTTAATGCAGCATTACAACACATTTACTCCATGTGTGGGTCGGTTACAGAGGTGGTTAAAATATGAATAAAAATACATTTTATTTTGCAGTGGACCATTGCAAGTATGTTTTATCAATAATTCATACAAATTGAGCTACGGCACAAAATATTCAATATCAATCTACTTACTAGATTTTATTACCAAGCGTATGTTTTCCAATTAAATTTTCATAAAGTATTTGTCTTCTTCATTCATGTCCAAATCGTGTCCACTGACAATCTCTGTGTTGCCATTTCATTTAAGTGTCTGAAATATTTATGCATCATTATTTATTTATTTATGAAGACATTTAACGTCAGCTTTTCACATAAAAAACAAATGTACCCATTTTCACATTAGCAATAGTTATAAATTTAAATTATGTACAACTGACATCCTGCTGGAATGGAATATTTAGCTGGGAGTGCCTGGGACAGAGGCCAGCGTGAGCCTTGATGTGGTTCATTTGCTCTCATTCATGCTGCTGTTGCATGGACTTGTATTGTAGCTGAGAGCTGAATAAATTAATTTTAGCTTTTTTAAAAGGCATAATAATATCCGCAGGGGAAAGGTCTTCTTTCATATTTGAAAACAATTTGACATGTTTTTCATAGGGATGATCTCGGCTTTACTTCTCATTTCTGTCCTGTCCGTTAGCTTTTTAGCTTTTTTATGACTTCTAATTTATTGAATTTTCATCTTAATACAAACAACAGTATCCTTAAATAAACAATATGAGACAAATAATTCTGCATAAGAAAATAAAAGGACCCTCATTGTGACAGGAAAACAAAAAGGAAAACCTGGGGGGCTGACAGTCCCACACACGCAGACTAAATGTTGACAGGATATTACATAGTTTGGTATCTCATACAATTATTCCCAACTTCCCTTAACTGCCACATTTACTGTATTAGTACTATATCTGGGAAGCTAGTGATGTATAAATATTCCTACAAAATAGCTTATTGAACTGGGCAATTTGAACCCAGCCATGGGCCTTTCTGTGTGGGGTTTGCATGTTCTCCCCGTGTCCGAGTGCGTTTTCTCTGAGTACTCCGGTTTCCTCCCACAGTCCAAGGACTGAAAGACATGCAGGTTAGGCTAATTGGGTATGAGTGTGTGAGTCTATAGTGTGTGTGTGCCCTGCGATAGATTAGCGACCTGTCAAGGGTGTATTCCTGCCTCTCGCACAATGCATGCTGCAAGCGGGTTAGATGATGGATGCATGGATGGATGGATGGATGGATGCATGGATGCATGGATGGATGGATGAGCAACACATAATGTTAATAATAATAAGACTATGTTTCATGACAAAGACCTTGAATACATTACATTTTCTTGAGCAGGTGAGTACCTTGGGGGAAGTTAAAAGGTGTAAATTTGGGTTGACACTGAAAATTCGGCAGACCCTCTTCCAAACCCCCTATAAGTAGATGTTAATTAGATGGGTTTGAAATAAAGGCAGTAATCTAGCAGAGATGGATGAAATGAAGGGAAGATTAATGTAGTCTGACTGCTCCATAGCATACCATGGAGTGGCCATCTCAGGGGGTAATGCCCATTGTGCCAACTGTCTGATGCCAAATGGATCATGATAAAATATCAGTTTAGGCACACGTTTTTTCACAGGTTGTTATCATTTTCCAAAGTGTATTTTGTTGAAATGTACTGCATATTCTGTCAAATTGTCTGAGATTTTCTGAATGGACAGGTAGGCTAATGGAAGTGAGTGCAGAAGATAATTAATTTTAGGGATACAATTAATCTGAAGCACATTGACCTTGCCCCACAGTGACAGGATCATATCTATGTAGAAATCTTTAAAAAGATCATTTATATCAGCAGCCTTAGTCCAGAGTTTTTTTGTCTTCTCTTTCTTCTCATACAATGAATACTGAATTAGAGCTGCATGCACAAAAGCCTTCAAAGCTTCTCAGGCTATCCCTGCTGAAGGCACTGATGGAATGCTAGTGTCTCCAGAGAGAAATATGACTCTTCAGTTTTACCTTGAAGTCATTATCCGGCAGTAAAGCTGAAGTGAATTTCCATCTAGGTGATCCGTTACCATTGTCAGAAGCAAGTATGTGAAGGAATACCTGTGACTGGCTGGAAACAGAAATATTTACAATTGAACACAACCAGATAGATAGATAGATAGATAGATAGATAGATAGATAGATAGATAGATAGATAGATAGATAGATAGATAGCCAGCCAGCCAGCCAGCCAGCCAGTGCACAGATTGGGGTAATATGTTCCTTGTTTTGGTCAATAATTGACAACAGCATTTTGAGCCAACTCATTTTTCAATACTTTGGAAGGCAAGGGAAAATGTGTACTACCATTATTCTAATCTACTGCAGATACATTTTTCAGCATTAGACTGTGAAAGAACGGGTCCAACTCATAGCCACTTTGCAAAGGTGAAAAACTCACTTCAATAACATTTCTTATATGAGGCTGAATTATTCCTATGTTGCACCCCTCTAATTTAACACGAAGGCACCAAGGCCACAAATTAGTTTTTCGTTTTTGATCATTTGAGCCAATAATTAAAGCCCTCAATCTTACACTGGTTAAGTTGGAGAAAACAGTGCTTGGAATTGCCACAAGTTACATGGTGAAGAGACAAGATAAACACAGGAAAAGATTGGCTTACCACCATTTATTCAGTTCTTCTTTTTCTTCTTCTTTTTGTTCTCTCCCAGGTCACTGAAACACCTGGAATGCTGATTTGATAGCACACTATAAGATACAAGGTCAAAAATTGGGCTGTGCGGGCTGGTGGCTGCACCTGTATCTCTCTTCCTGGCTCCACAGTATGCTCTTTAGACATTCTACTAGATGGCTGATCACTGTTAACATGAGATATACACATATCTGCATAGCTATGGCCACTATCACTGTGTTATCTAAGAATACTGTCAAAGAGAAGCATATGCAGAGAGAATAGAAAATGGCCCAAAGGATGTTCGGTCTGAATGGTAGCAGAAAAACAAAGCTTCTTCATCCATATCAGGGAGGAGTGTAAGAAATATACCTTCTACTCCAAGCTCCAGGGCCTCAAAGAGGATGAGGAATGTACCAGGTTTTCGTCCTGCAAGACATGGTCTAAAGGCGGCACGGTGGTGCAGTGGTTAGCACTGTCGCCTCACAGCAAGAAGGTACCGAGTTCGCATCCCGGCCGAGGGCCTTTCTGTGTGGAGTTTGCATGTTCTCTCCGTGTCAGCGTGGGTTTCCTCCGGGTACTCCGGTTTCCTCCCACAGTCCAAAAACATGCAGGTTAGGCTAATTGGAGACTCTAAATTGCCCATAGGTATGAATGAGTGAGTGAATGGTGTGAGTGCTCTGTGATGGATTGGCGGCCTGTCCAGGGTGTATTCCTGCCTCTCGCCCAATGCATGCTGGGATAGGCTCCAGCACCCCCCATGACCCTGAACAGGAATAAGCGGGTTGATGAATGATGAATGATGAATGATGATGATGAAGACATGGTCTAAAATGAATAATAATATCTGTTCCCTGTACAACAGCAGAGGGGTGGTGGTCTGAGAGGTCTGTGAGTTGGCCAGGGAGAGGGCCTATACAGGCCTCTATAGGAATGAACCGTTTATGGACACCTGGACAGATAGATATTGACTTTGTACTCCAGCAAATTAGATTTGAAATGAAATTATGAATATGAGTTTAAAGTGCAGACTGTCAGTTGGCAAGCGAGAGGGCCTATACAGGCCTGTAGGCTATAGTATAAGGCCAAAGGAATTAACCATTTATAGACACCTGGACAGATAGATATTGCCTTTATACTCCAGCAAATTGGATTTGAAATGAAAATGGGGGGACAATGTATAAAAAGGGCTGCAATTCCTGCATGGTTCACCCATATGGATGTGCATACCCACAAATTAAAGCTGACAGTCTGCACTTTAACTTTGTATTCATTGTCTCATTTCAAATCCAATGAGCTGGTTTACAGAGCCAAAACAACAAAAAATTGTGTCACTCTCCAAATGCCAAATACTTATGGACTGCATTATATACAGTGAGCACCATAATTCATTGGACAGTGACACATTTTTTGTTATTTTAGTTCTGTACTCTAGCATTTTGAGTTAGAATTTGGAGAATGAGGTTGAAGTGCAGACTGTCAGCTTTAATTTCAGGGTATTTTCATCCATATCGGATGAACTGTTTAGAAATTACAGAACCTTTTGTACATAATCCTCCCATTTTTGGGCATCAAAAATATTGGACAGTTTAACATAATGTAGAATAAAGTAATCACTTTTTAATATTTGGTTGCATATAATTTGCATGCCATGACTTCCTGATGTCTGTGACCCAAAAATATCAAAAGACTCTTGATATTTTATTTCCGGGTACTCCTATAACCAATACTATAACTTCTCTGCATTTGAATGGATCTCTATGGGAATTGGGGGGGGTGGGACTAGCTTTAGCTGTAAATTATGCTGGAACAGTATGGAATACATGGTTGGTGAAATGGCTGTATGTCATTAAGGGTCTGAGGTATCAAATGAGCCTGAAACCATCACTCTGCTTCCAGATATGCAGTAGATATGGATGGATCACATTAAGGGTGGTTTCTCCTGACAAATTTTTCCTCTGTAAGACTGGAATTGAGATCCCAGGGCACCTGGACACACAACACCGGGGGTGGAAGCCTGTAACGACTCTAGGACATTATAAACCAGAACTTCGGTGCCGTAAAGTCTGCTGGGACCATCTGGCGTGACGTTTATGACGTCAAAGAATGTCCCAGGATCTCATGATGCTGGAAGAAACGCTTTGACTGTTGTAAAGACAAGCATACGAACAGTATAACAGTGCCATCATCTGACATTATCAGGGCAGGCCAAATCTCTGTCCTTAACATATTTTCACACACAACACAACATGGCTATAGATTGCTTTTGTCCTCAAAAAGCCTAAAAACATACAGATGTGATTGATACTTTTGCTATATTGTACAGTATACACTGGAACTAGTCTGGGCACTGGAACATACATTATATACTCTTTTTCCAGAGAGATAATCATGTATTGTTGAGTTTTTGAGTGTTACATTAGCAAATACATCCAGTTAACGTTTCTCAACAGGAATTCTGGGACTTTTGTGGCATTAATATCAATCACATCTGAAAAACTATGTAGAGATGGGGATTCTCATGGCAACACAAACTTAGACCTACTCATGTTTGATATCGTTGTGATGGTCTCAGTGTGGGTGGTGCAATGGTCTACATGTCCTAAATGTGCAACATGGATGGAATGTATATTTCATAACACCAGAGTAAACTGCAGTTGTGGAATATCTCTCAGGAGACCATTGTGTGAAACCCCCTAGAAGGGGGGACTAAAAGTGTAATTGATCTATTGCTGGCCAGTTTATGGTTTTACGACCGTCTGCAGCCAGATCAAGCGCAGAATCTGGGCATTTAAGGAGAAGAAACAAAGTCCTCGGGGAAGCTGTATTCAGACTTTCCCACACATCTAACCTCAGGTCATTGTGTGTAGCGATTGCCAGGTATGACAAAGTATTTTTCTTCTGTACTATATTTGAATTTTGACTGTTTAATCTGTAAACTGTGAATTGATGATTTAAGTAAATAACCTACCTGGTAATAAATGAGTGAAACTTGATTTGTGTGGTTTCTCTGAAAATTGACGGACTATCTCTGTTCACCGGTAATGGGTTGATTAATTTCCTCAGTCATGGTTATTCCCTCAGCTGGTCTAGGGAGGTTGACTATTTAAGCTTAATGTATCACGGAGTATTGCACCCGTAGAACTATGTCTTAAAGTAGATCACCTCCGCCTGGCGGTTATACATGTTGAGAACGGTGGTCGCTAATATTCCTTTCGTCGGTCCCTGAGTCTTAACCATAGAGTATACCGCACGAAGTGGCTTCTTCCGCAACCTCTGAGATAACCGCAGATATCTAGTCAGCTGTGAGTCGTGTACATAAAGGGCCCAATGTAAAGCGCGGTGGTAACAGACAGATCCAGTTCAGAGAACCGTCTTAAAAGTATGAGAGTCCTTTAACAAATCAAGTGGAAATTGTACATACTAAATTCTAAATATTAAATGGAGTCAGATAAACGAGTACAGAATCAGCATTGTTGGCTGATGATTTAATGTAATGCACACAGGCTGTCTTTTGGATACACTGGGGTCAGGGTAGACCAGACTTAAAGCGGAAGGTAACGTGGTACGATTACCTTTGATTCGTGGTCCCTTATTAGCTGATCCCGTGAATCTAAAGAGCAGTCTCACCCGGTTGCAAGAACATTAATATTTCTTTATGAACTTTAATAACTTTTCCCTTTTCCCACAGCAATAGCGGAATACATCACGCTTAAACCTTCGCTCCGAACTATTCCCTCATTGGTCTAGCTGCGCGGAGTTTTACAATTTGGTGACCCCGACGTGATTTCAGTTGCTGTTTCCAAGTTTTACAATTTGGAGAACCCGACATGATTTCAGTTGCTGTTTCCAGATTTACAATTTGGTGAACCCGACATGATTTCAGTTGCAGTTTCCAGATTTTCACCTCCAAAACTATCATCTCAATTTATTACAATAAAAACAAAGACCAATCCATTAAAAAGCTATATGCTTTTTTTTTCATCTGTTTAGATTTTCAATTATTGTATCATAGTAGATACATCAAAGCAGTCCAAATGATGCTATCTTGCAGCACTTAATTATGCTTGGATTCAACCATTAATTAGGCTAATCCTCAAATCCCATTCCTGTTCCCTGAAAACACCGGACAATGATTTCTGTTCATACAGTTTTACTAAAAAAGCTATTCACTCGAAAATTACCTCTACGTTTGATCAGAAAACAATGAGCTACCAAATCAGATATGCATTTTGACACTCTGAAAAGCAAAAGTAAAGTACAAGATGGACTGATATTTGTCTTCTCATAACAAATCATTGCAGTATTCAGGATCTGTCATATCAGATTTTACCTAAAATGAAATCCTAGCACATTCACTTATCACAACACAGATTTGATTGACATGTTTGCATTGTTTTACTAAAAACTCATTTTGGTTAATTCTCTGGGCACAATGTGATATATTTCCCCAAGTGTCTCACACCCATAATCTGCACTGCCATCCTCCCTCTGATGCTAATCTCCATTTAGCAAAGATGAAAAACATGTGTGGCATCACGAGAGGGTGTGTTATTGAGGAGAGGTACGTCCCCTCAAGATGGTTCCAGCAAACTACAAATCAAGATGGCTGCCACACAAAGACTACAAAAACCAGATCACCACCAACAGAAACGGCTGCAGCTAATCAACGTGGTGGCAGGTATATTTAACGAGACCCTTTCTGAAAAAAAGAAAAGTAGGCCTGAAGGATGGACTGTGTGTTGGTTTAAAGTGGAGTTTTTGCAAACTGTTCTTAGTGGCTGTGAAACTTTATGTTACCTGTTTTTGTTGAAGACTATATTGTTGGAAATGTATTTGGTTGATCATTAAAAACCCTCCACGTTTTGGGAAAACTGTTTAGACCTGCTTTTGTTTGAGCACTCCCACATGCTTATATATTGTGGGGCCTCTTCCAAGGAGTGCCCGGCGTCACCAATACATTTTAGTGATGCTAGACTATGCTACTGGCTACCCTGAGGCGGTGGCCCTAAGAAAAGCCACAGCTAAGCAAATTGCCAAGGAACTTTTCCTCCTCAGTAGCAGAGTGGGAATCCCAAAGCAGATTCTAACAGACTAAGAGACTCCATTCATGTCTAGAGTTGTCAGGGAGCTGTGTGCGCTCTTAAAGATACAACAGCTAAGAATATCAGTATATCACCCCCAAACAGATGGCCTTGTAGAGCGTTTCAACAAAACAAATTTTGCATATGCTACGCAAAGTCATCGACAAGGATGGACGGAATTGGGACCAGCTCCTACCCTATCTGCTGTTTTCGGTAAGAGAGGTACCCCAGGCCTCTACTGGGTTCTCGCCCTTTGAACTGCTGTACCCGCATAAGCCTAGAAGCCTGCTAAATATAGCCAAAGAAGCTTGGGAGGAACAGCCTTGTCCCCACAGTACCCTTACTGAACATGTAGGGACAATGAGAGAGAGGATGGCGGCTATCTACCCCATTGTCAGAGAGCACCTGGAGAAGGCTCAGAGGAATTAACAGGCTACTTATAATTTCACAGCCTAGGGAGTTTCAGCCAGGAGACAAAGTGTTGGTTCTCATTCCCACAGTGGCATGCAAATTTCTCACGACATAGCAAGGGCCATTTGAGGTTATTGTAAGAGTGGAGGAGGTTAACTACAGAGTAAGGCAGCTGGGAAAAAGAAAACCAGAACAAATGTATCATGTTAACCACTTAAAACGATGGCATGCTAGAGATACTTTGTTGAGCTGTCTTCCTCCCAGGGAATCAAGTGACTTACCAAGAGAGGAGGTGAAAGTGAGCCCGGACCTGACACCACAACAAAAGCAGAAGACTCTGGCGCTGGTGAACCAAAATAAAGATGTTTTCTCCTTCATTTCTGGGCATACACAGTTGATCCAACATGAAATCCATACTTTACCTGGTAGAACTGTAAACCAGCGCCCCTACAGGATTCCTGAAGCACGACCAGAAATCATTAAGAGAGAGGTGAGAAAAATGTTGGAATTAAGAGTCATTAAAGTGCCTGGTCTAGTCCTATTGTGTTGGTGCCGAAACCGGATGGCACAGTACAATTTTGTAATGACTTCAGGAAACTAAATGAAGTATCACAATTTGATACATATCCAATGCCATATGTTGATTAATTAATTGACCGTTTGGGCAAGGCACGATTCATTACAACGCTGGACTTAAAAAAAGGGTATTAGCAAGTTCCCCTTTCTCCAGCCTCCAAGAAGAAGATGGTTTTTACAACCCCTGGGGGGCAATACCACTACACACATCTTCCTTTTGGCCTTCATGGGGCGCCAGCCACCTTCCAGAGCTTAATGGACCGTGTCCTCCGTCCCCACCAAAGGTATGCTGCGGCTTACTTAGATGATGTGGTGATCTATAACCCAGACTGGGAAACCCACATGGTGTTAGTGCAGAAGGTGCTGGATTCTCTACGGGAAGCAGGTCTAACGGCCAACCCCAAGAAATGTAAACTTGCCACCGGTGACACAGACTACCTGGGATACACGATAGGTCGAGGCCTGGTCAAACCCCAAGAGGCCAAAGTTCAAGCCATACAAGACTGATCTAGACCAGTCACAAAGAGGCAGGTGAAGTCATTTTTGGGCCTAACTAATTATGATAGAAGGTTTGTCCCTAAGTTCTCTAGCCTAGTTGTATCCCTCTCAGAACTGACTACAAACAGGCACTCCAGAATGGTGAAGTGGACCAAGGAGGCAGAGGCAGTGTTCTCCAGTCTCAAGAGTGTTATGTTCCCGACCAGTTCTGGTTGCCCCCGACTTCAACAAAGAGTTTGTAGTGCACACTGATGCTTCAGAGGTGGGTCTCGGGGCAGTATTGTCCCAAGCCCATGAAGGTGAGGAACATCCTGTTCTAATTTATACATAAGCAGAAAGTTAGCAAAGCATGAGAAGAACTATGCAACAATCGAGAAGGAGTCTTTGGCAGTCAAATGGGCTTTAGAAACCCTGAAATACTACCTCCTGGGGCGAAGATTTGTGTTTGTGACAGACCATGCACCATTACAACGGATGGCAAAAAAAAAAAAAGCAATGGGAGAGTAACAAAATGGTTCTTGAGCCTCCAGACATTTAACTTTTCCGTTGTTCACAGGCCGAGCCGTTGCCAAGAGAATGCTGACGCCCTCTCCCACCAGGACACCCTCTACACATCCATCCTCCCACCAGGAACTTCTGAGCAGAGGCGGGGATGTGTCGCATTATGAGAGGGTGTGTTATTGAGGAGAGGTACGTCCCCTCAAGATGGTTCTAGCAAACTACAAATCAAGAAGGCTGCCGCACAAAGACTACAAAAACCAGGTCACCACCAATGGAAGCGGCTGCAACTAATCAACGTGGTGGCAGGTGTATTTAACAAGGTCCTCTCTGAAGAAAAGGAAAAAGTAGGCCTGAAGGATGGACTGTGTGTTGGTTTAAAGTGGAGTTTCTGCAAACCTTTCTTGGTAGGCGTGAAACTTTTTTATCTCTTTTTGTTGAAGACTATATTGTTGAAAACCTTTTTGGTTGATCATTAAAAACCCTCCATGTTTTGGGAAAACTGTTTGGAGCTGCTTTTGTTTGAGCACTTCCACATGCCTATGAAGATTCCCAGCCTCTCATGATACTACAATGTATGTTGCACAAGCAAACCACAGATTTGTATTCATGCGCAACGTTAAATATCAAAGAGCCTTCATATATTGCAAACTCCATCTATGTCTTCTTTTCAATCAAATATCAGTGACGGAGTAGAGTGGACTAAAGTATGTCATTCAAATTCAAATAATAACTAAAGAATTCAGTGTGGGAACGCGAGAGACATGTTTCCAATATCCAAAACTTGCAAATTAGTATGTGAAGTCTTTCATAAGGTTTGCTGCATATAAGACTTTTTTGTCGGATTTTGGCCAACGTCGTTATCGAGCCATTTTGGCATAATTTAGATTGATACTGTGTATGTTTATATCACTTCAAATTTCTCGTCCTTATCAATCAATTTTAATGAAGCCAAGACAAAATTAAAAGCCCCATAGGAAAGCAAAAGCTTCTAAAGCGCTGGTTATCACTGGAGCAAAGCAACACACAATCTGTTATCCAGTCCTGCGGGAGGGAGGGTTTCAGTTTTCAGTTGCTTTCTCATCAAACAAGATTGACTCTTCTGATTGTTCAGGTGCCTGCAGTCTCTCTGCATCAGTAGGGCATAACGCACATTTCTCCGACACAATGATTCCGCAGTACAGCTGGTCGACTGCATAAAAGAAGTGGCACCTGACATTCAAAGAAACATGTTCAACTGTATCTGAGAAATTGGCCATCCAGAACTAAAACATGTTGCTGGAGGTAAAATACAAGATGATCACATCTAAATTCAAATCATAAAATGTTTAATTGGAATAATTGTTCTTTTACAGCCAATGAAATCCTCTTGTCTCTCTCCCTGGAAGATTTTCTTTCCCTTTTCCATATCAACCTTTTATTTGTGTTTCTCTACTTACTGTACAAATGTAATTTATACCATTTTTATGAATACTATTTTACACTGAATACCATGAAAACATGTAAGGCATATGAAAAAAAGCATTGGCCAAGATGTCCCCATTATCACATCTGGGCAACAACTTTTTCACAGATTGAAAGTAACGACAGTAAATAAACACATATTGAATATGAGGGAAATCAGCAGACGAGCAAAATAATGTGCGGTCAGCAAGCATCTGCTAAGAAATGGGCATCCATTTTTTCAACAATAATACTGCTGTGACAGGTTAGTTGTAATACAGTCAAGCCGGAAAGTCTCCACACCCCTTTCACCTTCTCCACGTTTTATTACGTTACAGACTTATACTACAATAGATTGAGTTCATTTTTTGCCTCAAACATCTACACACAATAGCCAATAATGACGAAGTGAAAACAGGTTTTTAGAAAATATGCAATTTTATTTTACTGACAAAAATAGGTTATTTAGGGGTTACATATCTGTACACACCCTTAGCCTAATACTTGGCTGCTGCACCTTTGGCAGCGATTACAGCTTCAAGACGTCTTGGGAAAGAAGCTACGAGCTTGGCACACTTGTTTCTGGACATTTTTGCCCATTCCTCTTGGCATATCCTTGCAAGCTCCATCAGGTTGGATGGGGAGCGTCGGTACACAGCCATTTTCAGCTCTTTCCACAGATGTTCAATTGGATTCAGGTCTGGGCTCTGGCTGGGCCACTCAAGGACATGCACAGACTTTCTCCGAAGCCACTCCTTTGTTCTCTTGGCTGTGTGCTTCGGGTCGTTGTCATGTTTGAAGGTAAATGTTCGCCCCAGTCTGAGGCCCAGAGCGCTCTGGAGCAGGTTTTCTTCAAAGATCTCGGTGTACTTAGCTGCATTCATCTTTCCCTCTATCAGGACTAGTCGCCCCGTTCCCACTGCTGAAAAACATCCCCATATCGTGATGCTGCCACCGCCATGCTTCACTGTAGGGATGGTATTAGCCAGGTGATGAGCGGTGCCTGGTTTTCTCCAGATGCTTGGTATTCAGGCCAAAAAGTTCAAATTTGGTTTCATCAGACCAGAAAAATTTTATTCTCATGGTTTGAGAGTCCTCTAGGCAAACTCCAAGCGGGCTGTGATGTGCCTTTTACTAAGGAGGGGCTTCCGTCTGGCCACTCTACTATAAAGGCCTGATTGGTGGAGTGCTGCCTGGATGGTTGATCTTCTGAAAGGTTCTTTCATCTCTACAAGGATACGCTGTCAGAGTGACCCTCGGGTTCCTGCTCACCTCCCTGGCCAAGGCCCGTCTTCCCCGATTGCTCAGTTTGGCCGGGCGGCCAGATCTATGAAGATTCTTGGTGGTTCCAAACTTCTTCCATTTACGAATGATGGTGGCCACTGTGCTCTTTGGGACCTGTAAAGCTGCAGAAATTTTTCCGTACCCTTCTTCAGATCTATGCCTTGACACAATCCTGTTTCTGAGGTCTGCAGATAATTCCTTTGACCCCATGGCTTGGAGTTTGCTCTGACATGCATTGTCAACTGTGGGACCTTATATAGGCAGGTGTTGGCAATCCCCAATCATGTCCAATCAATTGAATTTATCACAGGTGGACTCCAATTAAGTTGTAGAAACATCTCAAGCAGTATCAGTGGAAACAAAATGCACCTCAGCTCACTTTTGGGTGTCATATCAAAGGGTGTGCACACTTGTGTACATATAATATTTTACATTTCGATTTTTAATAAATTAGCACAAATGTCTAAACCTGTTTTCACTTTTTCATTATGGGCTATTTTGTGTAGAATTTTGAGACAAAAATGAACTCAATCTATTGTAGAATATGTCTGTAACGTAATAAACTGTGGAGAAGGTGAAAAGAGTGTGCAGACTTTCCGGCTTGACTGTATATTTCAGCCATGTTACTGCAATCAATTCAAGCTGATTGTGGAAAAGAGACAAACCTGTAAATCCCCTCTATCTGAGTGGGAGGGGGGTCTTCCTTTCTCTCTGAGTGACAGCTCCACACACAGTAGGAGTGTATTGAGTAGAGTTGTGAAGAGATTGGCAAATTAAGGGATCGCTTGAGACAGGTTGAGCTCAGATGTGCAGACAAAAGGGGAAGCTGCTTTGTGTCGCTTTGTCTGACAAGGCGACGGTGGAGATGAGCACGGTAAAAGAAGCAATGAAGGTGACTATGTCACAGTGAAACTCCAAAAATGCCACTAAGCATTGTAACTTTGAACACTGAAAAAATGTACATGGACAGGTCTGACAATATACATGAAACAATTGTAAAAGCAGACAAAAGAATCTTCTTCAATCTATCAAACACCACTTTCCTCAGTGTTTATGTTTGTAGCTCAACTTAGCTTTGAAAGTACACCTGCATATGTTTTAAGTCTATTGTTAATTATCTCAGGAGGAAAGACGAGTCAGGATGTAAGTAGATCAGAGGGTGTGAGGATGTAAACTGTGTGCAATCAAGAAAAATGTGTGGTATATGAGCATTTGTAATGTGTATGACATTAAACCAATGTGTGCATGTGTTTTATGTGTGTGAGGATTTGTAAAAGTAATAAAAAATTTACTGTATGTACAACAATATTACAGTGTGTGTTAGTACTGCAGGGGCCACATGTATAAAGCTCTGAGTAAAATAATGCGTAAAAGAACGCTCAGAATAAAAGTAAAAAATCTGCTTAAAAAAAGTTTTGCATTTTCTACCTCTGCCTTTCTGTCATGGTGTCGCCATATCACACAAACTCCAAACATTGTGTACATAGGGTGTCCATCGTGTGCAGAGGTACGCAGATTCTCACAGCATGTGTTATAATATACATCTGAATTCCTGCGTGGAAACTCGCTTTTTGAAGGCTCAGTTTATACATGTGGCCCCAGGTGTGTGTGGTTCTAGAAAAATAGTACACATGCAATGTTGAAACTTGCATACAGTATTTTCCATTGAAACACCTGTACACACTTGCACATATATACACACACAACACATTATGGGGAGCCGAATGCGACATTAAACACTATGATTTTACTTTTCCAACATTTAATTGAAATATCACTTTTTTTCTCATATTTAAACAAAAAAATGTCCCCTTTTCCTACATTTATGATTTTTGAAAAAACAGGTATAAATATGAAATGTACAATCCCAAAATTATAAATTTATATATAAGCTAAATGTTTTATTATTTAGTGGTTTTTAACATTTAGCTAAATGTATAATATTTTAGCTAAATGTATGAAACATTTAGTTAAATATAGAATTAAATGTATAAATAATTTAGCTAAATGTACAAAACCTTTACTAAATATATGAAACATTTAGCGAAATATTTAATTAATTGTATAAAACATTTAGCTAAATGTATAAAACATTTAGCTAAATATTTAACTAAATGTATAAAACCACCTGCTGCTCAATAAAACAGAGAAAGAAAATGCTCTCTAGAACATAACGGCTTTGTTCTTTAAAGATACTTTAACCAAATACACCAAATACTTTTCATTAGAATTACCCCAACAGATGGTTGCATGATATGAACATTTTCAGTGTGTGCATCCGATTCCATTCCCATCCTGATGTCTCCTACATATTTTCTCATCTATTTCACTTTGGTTTTCTCTCTCCCCCCCCCCCCCCCCCTTCCTGGTAAGCGTAGTCCCAAAATGCAGCCATTAACTTTCCAGCTGGAGTGTTTCAACACTCTCCACTTTGCTTGCAATGAGAAGTTGTGTGAAAGTGTGTGCACAGAATGAACACCCCTTTCATCTCAGTGATTTCCAAAAAGGGAAATCACTGTACATCTAAGGAGACATCTTGTGTTACCAACTCCCCTTCACTCCAACTAAGTGATTATTTTCTGAAGAAACATGGCTTGCACATGAGTGTGCCTGTCATGCTACAAACCTGGATATTTCACAATTATTTGCTCTTGCAGGTATAATGATTAAAGGAAAGTTATTAAAGAGTTGAGCGAATGAAAGAAACGGGGCTAATGTCATTTCCTTTGTTGTGTCACTAAACGGGAGCAAGTGCTGGCCGTCTGGCACTATGACAATGGAACACCAGGAAAGCACCCACCTTTCAACTGAATTATTTAAAGGGTTATTTCTCCATCTTTTTGTCAGCTGAGACACTGCCCACTCACTGCCTCACCTCTACAGCCAGAGGCAAGAGCGGACAGAGGTATTGCAACATGCTCTATAAACCTTGTTGGTTTAATGTGGGCTGCTTCCACTTCCACTTATATCTCAGTGATTTTATTACTATGTTACATTCTAAGCCTCCCAATGGTGTGCTAAATGCACTACTTTGAAGTTCACAATGAATGGAAAGATATGCCTTCTACAATAGCAAAAATGAGTTAAATGTACATTCCATTGAAGGTTCTATTTCATTTGTCCCAGACATTCATGCAGCATTCATACCAATGACACAAGACAACAACACAAAACACGACACAATAAATACAGGATGCTAAACTGCAGATTAAATGTTTTCCTCTTATCTATTCTTCCTAGTTACCCCATCACCTTCTCATCCCTGAATTAAAAAAGGCAATAACCATAGGTATTAATGAATGGTTATACTTGTTTGTCCTAACCTTGGGGTATCAGCCATCCACCAGAAAAAAAGTCACTGGAATTCAGAGATGGGTGCGGTCAGAATATAATTATCTTTCTTCACTGTCTGCTTCTTGTAGAGATCAGACAGACAGAACAGTTGGACTCCTTCATGAAACGTTCCGAAATATGCACGTACATTTACATACAAAACAAGTTAGTATGAAAAATTAACGCTGGATTCATCAAACCGTGCGGGCATTGTACATTTAGTCTTGTGAAATTAACTGAAAATATTAATAAATTCATAGGCCTATTGTAATTGACATTCAAAAGCTATATTTAGCGGCATTTTGAACTTACGGATGCAGTACGCGTGGTCCTGAGCAGGTGTCAATTTTGTTTGTACGTACGAACAAATCTGAGATACGAAAACCTTGATGAATGCCAAAATACTAATTGCTAATATGAACGATTTCATGCAATTTCGTTCTGCTCACGTTTTATGAATGAGGCCCATTGACTATTTAATTTTTTTAAATTTGGGTTTCACACCAAGATTACCATACCAGCAAATAAGAGAAAAGGCCAGGACAGACTTTACGTACATTTTGTAAAACAGTAGCATCTGTGTCTTGGAACTTGACTAATGACTTCAGACAAAATAGTCTTGCTGACACTTTACGGGTTAGGTTTGTATGGCACTCAAAGTTCAGCCGGTTGATTATCACAGCTTCCATGTATTTGTAGATTTCTACCATTTCCACTACCTAGTGCTAGTTTGAGGGACAGAAGCACTGGGTCTAAACTCAATGCACATTTTTTTAGTTTTTCACACATTCAATTTTAAGAAGGCGTTATCACACCAGTCATTTACAACAGGACCATGACATGTCTCATTCTCATCTAAAAGACTGACAATAACAGAATCTTCTTCAAATTTTAGGGTACGGCGGTTCCCATACTGGCTGCGACAGTCATTTGTGTACAAGATGTAGAGAAGCGCAGGCAAAACACAGCCCTAAGGAGATCCTGTAGATGAAGACAATTTCTCTGACAAGTGCCCATTTACCCTCACTCTCTGGATCCTGTTGGTCAAAAGGTCAATGAGTACACAAGAATGAATTCCAAAGTTATTGAGGAGTTTATCAACCCGCAAATGAGGCAAATGTAAAGTCAATAAACAATAACCTGGCATGATTCCCCCTAGAGCCCCCTCTTGGCTCTATAGGAAAACTGAAATGGATCCAGAAATTGTTCAGCTACCCCCCCCCCCACACACACACAAGCATTTCATTAAAAAAACGTCAAGGCTACAGGTCTAAAGTAATTTAATGCCTTTGTGTGGTTGTTTTTAGTGACAGGGATAACAGTAGATTGTTTCCACAACCTAGACAGCTTCTGCTGGCAAAGGGACATGAGAAAAATATAATAGAATCTAGGCCCCAATTGCTCTGCACAAGTAATCAGCAACTTGCTACCTATATTGGCCTAGTTCTGGGTTTACAACATCGAAAACAATTTACCACACTGTTCTCATTAATTCAGGGCTTGCCATTCAGGAACACCTTCAAAAGCTTGCTAGGAATGACAATATCAGAACAATATGACACCCAAGAACTGACAACATTGGTAAGTTAATCAATATCACTGCAGAATTGTTTAAACATATCCCAGTCCGTACAGTCAAAGCAGACCAGTTCTTGACATGTTTAGTTCATACTCTGCCTCGGGGCAGTACAATACACTTTGATAAGGTGCACACAATTGTTATCAGCCGTTGAATTAATAAATTAATCACTATGTAAATAGTAGCTGATTTTTATACGAATTATTGGTTGCAATATTGTTTGGGAAAAAAGTTTTGAACTTACTAAAATCTAAGCATTCTACATACATTATTGTACAGATATTAGGTTACTGTTACTGGTCATTTATATGGCCATGAATCAATGTATTGCACTACAACAGATCTGCATCAGGAAAGTGCATTGAAAGAGAACATAAAAGTCAACCGAAGCTGATGCTGATCACACTGCATGGTTGAAATGGGATAAGTCAGCTAGTTCAGTTAAAGTTCAAATTATGATGTTTTAGTTTGTCAAGGTTAAAGGGATATTTCACCTTCGTGTGACAGAAGTCACACATGTATCTTTTCACCGTCGTGTTCTCTTTTATCGATGTATTATCTGCCGTAGTTAGTGTGTGCTTTAAAATGATACATTTTGGTGAGCTACCGAAAATGAATGGGAGTGAATGGGCCTGACAACCGGGACTACCGGGGATGCCGTTATCGGTCGGCAGGGACAGCTGACGTTGCTAGTATTCACGCTGTGCAAATATAATGGGGTAGGCTCCACAAAATTACTTCTGTCACACGAAGGTGAAATATTCCTTTAAAATTAGACTTCTAATTAGCTTGTTAATGTCAAATTTGATTGAAAGTACAATATTACTTGATATCCATATTTCAATTGCTTTGTCAATGGTTCAGTTGGTTAAAAACATAACATATTGATTGACCAGTTTTGGACTGGCTAGACCCGACGGTACCTGACTCGGCCGCTACCCCGGCTGGATTTTCCATCTACCGGCAGGACAGAACTACGGAGTCAGGCAAACGCAGAGGCGGTGGGGTCTGCATTATGGTTAACTCTCGCTGGGGTTCGGATGTAGCAGTGCTTACAAAACACTGCTCACCAGACCTGGAGCTCTTAACTATAAAAGTCCGTCCCTTCTACCTCCCTCGGGAATTCAGCTCCGCTATAATCACCGTAGTTTACATTCCCCCGCAGGCGGATAAAACGCGCGCACTAGAGGACCTTTACGGAGTAATTAATGGACTAGAGAACGTTCACCCTGAGGCAGCTTCTATTGTTGTTGGCGACTTCAACAGGGCTAATATGAGGAAAGTATTGCCTAAATATCACCAGCATATTAACTTTCCTACCCGTGGTGATCAGACTCTTGACCATTGTTATTCTCAACTACGGGACAGCTATAAACCCCTCCCCCACCCTGCCTTTGGTAAGGCGGATCACACCTCCATTCTTCTCCTCCCAACCTACAGACAACGTCTAAAACAGGAAAAACCGGTTTTTCGAGCAGTTCAAAGCTGGAGTGAGAAATCCATTGCCACTCTGCAGGACTGTTTTGAAACCACAGACTGGCAGATGTTCTGTGTTGCAGCTGATGGGGACATTGATGAATACACAGACTCTGTCTCAGCCTACATCTCTAAGTGCATAGATGACGTTGTCCCGAGAGTCAATGTTAGGACTTTCCCCAGCCAAAAACCCTGGGTTAATGGTGATGTCCGTGCTAAGCTCAGAGCACGGTCTTCTGCCTATAGATCTGGGGACCTGGAGGCCTTGAGGAAGTCCAGATATGACCTACGGAAAACCATCAGAGATGCAAAAAGAGCCTACAGGGACAAGCTGGAGTCCAACTACCACAGTTCTGACCCCAGACGCATGTGGCGTGGACTGCGCTCCATCACAGACTACAAAGGGAGAAATAGCAGTGATGCCCAGCCCGCCGCCTCTTTTCCCGACGAGCTCAACACCTTTTACGTACGGTTTGAGGTGAGCAACACCATCCCTTCTGTAAAACTAGCTGAGGACCAGGATGACTGCACTCTGTACCTATCTATGGCTGACGTGAGGAGAGCTTTTAAAAGAGTAAACCCTCGGAAGTCACCAGGGCCAGATGGCATTCCAGGCCGTGTCCTCAGAGCGTGCGCTGACCAGCTAGCGGAGGTATTTACCTCTATATTCAACCTCTCCCTGAAACAGTCTGCAGTCCCCACCTGCTTCAAACAGACAACCATTGTCCCCGTACCAAAGAAACCTTCCATCACCTGCCTGAATGACTACCGCCCTGTAGCACTGACCTCCATCATCATGAAGTGCTTCGAGCGGTTAGTCAGAACCCACATTTGCTCCTCCCTTCCTGACACCTTGGACCCCCTTCAATTTGCATACCGTCCCAACAGATCTACGGACGACGCCATCACCCTGACAGTGCACACCGCCCTCTCCCACCTGGATAAGGGTAACACATACGTGAGGATGCTGTTTATAGACTACAGCTCAGCATTCAACACAATTGTGCCCGCTAAGCTCATTCCCAAGCTCAGGATCCTGGGTCTTAACACCTCCCTTTGCAACTGGATCCTGGACTTCCTGACGGGCAGACCCCAGGTGGTGAGAATGGGTAACCGCTTCTCCTCTGCACTGACCCTGAGCACCGGAGCCCCTCAGGGCTGCGTACTCAGTCCCCTCCTGTACGTCCTGTTCACACACGACTGTGAGACTACAACAGATCTGCATCAGGAAATGCATTGAAAAGAGACAGAAAAAAAAATAAAAGTCAGCCGAAGCTGATCACACTGGGGCATGGTTGGGATAAGTCAGCTAATTCAGTTAAAGTTCAAATTATGATGTTTTAGTTTGTCAAGGTTAAAGGGATATTTCACCTTCACCTGGCCACGCGCAGCTCCAACGCCATCCTTAAGTTTGCAGACGACACCACCATCCTGGGTCTCATCTCCAACAACGATGAGACCGCCTACAGAGAGGAGGTCAGCATCTTAGCAACATGGTGCCAGGACAACAACCTCTCTCTCAACGTCTGCAAGACTAAGGAGATGATCGTGGACTTCAGGAAGCGACAGGGGGGGGGGGGGGTCACGCCCCCATTCACATCGATGGAGCTGAAGTGGAGAGAGTCTTCTGCTTCAAGTTCCTCGGTGTGTTCATCAGTGATGACCTATCCTGGTCCAGGCAATCGGTCGCGGCAGTAAAAACTGCCCAAAAGCACCTATACTTCCTGAGGAGACTCAAGAAGTTTGGCATGTCTGCCAAAACTCTCACCAACTTTTACAGGTGCACCATTGAGAGCATTCTCACTGGCTGCATTACTACCTGGTATGGCAGCTGCTCCGCTGCTGATCGCAAGGCCCTCCAGAGGGTGGTGAAGACAGCGGAGCGCATCATTGGCTGCCACCTCCCCTCTGTGCAAGGCATCTACCACACGCGATGCCTTAAGAAAGCACAGAAAATCATAAAAGACTACAGCCACCCAGGCTATGGACTGTTCTCGCTGCTGCCGTCTGGTAGATGTTACCGGAGCATTCGGGCACGGACTACCAGACTCACAAACAGTTTTTTCCCCCAGGCCATCAGGCTTCTCAACCAGCAGCATTAATCTCATTCATCGCACCTCATTGTATGCTCTAGGCACTTCTTATGTACATTCAATGTACATCACCTTAATTTAATTTATTGTACATGTCTATCGGCACCTCCACACTTTATATTTAATACTCCTACTCCTACTGTCCATATCTGGAACTGCTGCTAGTGTTTTACTGCTATGTATATTTATATTTATGTTATTCTTGCCCTTATTTGACTTTTTTTAAACAATTTAATAGATATATTTTTTTGTTTTTGTTTTTGTTTGTTTTTAATGCCTACTACATAGTTGTTGCTTGCCATGTCCTAAGAATTTCATTGTTCAGAATGACCTTGTGTTATACTGTGCACTTGATAAATAAAAACACTTTGACTTTGACATGGCTGAAAACACAACTGTGCCTATGGCAAGGTCTCATAAACAACTGTGTTACCACTTGCACAATATTATTCCATTAGTCCATAGCATTTTTGTGAGTTCAAAATCTTTATAGTCACGGAACTGTGCAGGAGGTGCATGTTCTAACCCTGAGTAGGCTACTGAAGTTGCACCTTAAGAAACCTGAAGTTTTTCAGAAAATCTAAAAATTAATTGTTTAATATAAACTGCTCATGGGAAAACCTTTTCTCAAACCTCACTAGTGCGACTGGCTCTGTCTGCCTCTGAATTCAGGGGATGGATTTGGTCGTCAGCTCAGCAAGTAACTGATCTCCTGCCCAGGGGCAGTCAAGCAGCTTCATGCCACATAACTCAGGGTAAGCTTTAGCGGCCACTGTGTGATGAAGAGTTCCAGCTATTGTTATTCAGGGAACGTACTTACAGTGGTTGAAACTTCAAATACTTTCCTAAAAAATCTGTAAGAATCAATGATTCTCAGACATGCTTCTGTATAAGGGCTGCTGCACAGAAGGCTCTACAGAGTAATTCTGGGATACTCTGGCTGCCCTTATCAAAGAGACAGTGTGTGTGTGTGTGCGTGCGTGCGTGCGTGCGTGCGTGCATGTGTGTGTGTGTACGTGCATGTGTGTGATGCATGTCAGAAAGGGAGAGTCAAGACCAAATATTTTCCCTTCCCACCTCATACACAATCGGCTAAGCAATACTTTTAAAGACTCCAAAGTAATTAGTCAAACTGTAAACCTTGAGTACACACAGGTAGTAGAAATGAATGCACAGCAACCTGACTGTGAATGATTCTCGGCTGTACATCCATCATTCCTTGTTCTGTGGTGGTTGGCATAAAAATTGTGTTGGGGACAATCGAAAAAGAGAGAGGGTGAATCATTAATGGACGTGTACCTGCACGTAATGCCTGACAAAAAATGTGGGGGGGGGGGGGGGTCTTCAATCTAAACAAAAGAGTTTTATTTGTGATTAGAGGGGGGAGGGGGCTTGCATAGTCACTAGGGGTGGGACAATGCACCGATGCATCGCGATGCATCGATCCGAATGTGTAAATACAACTGCATCGATCTGCAAGATTCGAATCGATAAGCATCGATTAATATCGCATTTTAAATGAATGTACACATGTATTCATTTATTCAAAAATTATTTAAAATATATATTTCTGAGACACGATTACTTTTAAAACTCTTTTGACCAGCTTCAATCCATGTTTCTGCTCCAACCCCAACGTAAGCGTGAGTTGAAAGTAGCGACAATGAGACGGACAGATCTGAGCGAAATGGCTAGCTGCGTGTTCGCTGAGTGCGACAAAAGAGACAGAAACTCAGAATTTGCGAACAGAAAATCAGTGGTATGGAAGCATTTCGGGTTTAGAAAGAAGGAGGGTGTACTTGACAAAACCGCTGCAATATGCAAGATCTGCCAAGTAGAAATCAGATACACAGGCAACACCACAAACATGATAAACCATTTGAGCCGACGATACACAATTGACGTGAAGGACAGCAAGCGCGTTAGCAAGCTGGTAAGCAAGCTAAACTCGGGAGTCATTGATGAGTTTCCTGGAGAAATGGCCAAACGGTTCTATTTTTTTGTATAATTGTTTTTATTAGTTTTTATACACATACCGTGTCCAGACAGTTAATTGTAAAGTGCTTTCTGATATTTAAATTTAAACCATTTTCTATTCAAAATCAAGTAGACGTTAGAGACAAAAAACAAAAATAGTAAGACTATTTCCAATGTCTTACGTTCAATTAATTATTACTACGTTAACTGTCCGATTCACAAAATGAATGTCGTGGAACCTAGATACACCATACCATGCAGAAAATATTTGAGTGAAAAATGTATACCTGCTCTGTATGAAGAGGTGAAGAAAACTGTTCGACTGTCCTTGCAAAACGCTACGAGAGTAGCTTTAACTACGGATGGATGGGCATCTTGCTCCACCGAAGTTCTAGATCGTACTAAGATTTAGGAAAGTACTATGCATGACACTAACCTATAGGCTATTTCATTTTTCTTGGCCCAGTTTAGTAATTGTTATACATTTAGCCATTTTCATTTTGTAAATAAAGGAAATGTATTAGGGTACCATGTCTGACACTGTTTGAAAAACAATAACCTAAATAGGGCAACTTTAGAAAATACACTGTTAGTCATGTTTATTGCTGCATTATTTGCTGCAGACAGCTGCAAAATGTATGGCATGCCTTAACAATAAACATAATGCTGTGAACTTGGTGTAAGGTTCTAATTGAATATTTAATTACTGCTGAATGTATCGGTATCAAATCACATTAGCATACCTATTTAAAGTATCTAAATTAATCGAACCGAATCGAATCGAATCGAATCGTGGTCAAACGTAAGATATTATGATGCATCGAACCTTTGCCTAAAGAATCGCAATCGAATCGAATCGTTATGGGATTGAATCGTCCCACCCCTAATAGTCACAGGTGTCAAAAGGAGAACAAAATCCTGACAGACTGGAATCAACAGTGGAGCTGTACAAAAACAGGCTCCTTCATGTGAAATACTTATTTCATACACTAGTAATCAACTGTATGATACCAAGCACTCAGGAAACTGAGTGTCAACAACTGTCTGATAACTGCCTGCTTCAGCTCAAATCACCATTTCTGAATGCCATACATGCATTTATTAATGCAATTATTGATTCAATTACTTGGTTAAATGGCAATTTCCCAGGTAGAGGGCATTTGCAGTTCCTCTTGTCTCACGAATCAATTTGTTAAATGTTGTGCACTGCTGAGGTGAATTGAAGTTAAGAAGTGTCAGAATCTTGCCATGCTATATTGAACACTGGCATCTGAGATGAATCAACATGAATAACAAATAGTATTGACTTAAAGTAAATATTGCTTAAAATATAAATTTAAAGCAGAGTGTCTATTTGGATCTAATCTAAGACCATTAGGAAAGAACAGACAAAATCACACATATTCATTCTTGGATAGAGATAAGACCAAATGGTCCCAGTTGTTTCTATATCAATATTGTTATGTTCTGTATATTTTTGTGCTTTGATTTATCAACATCTTGTCATTAATGTTCACAATATGTTTAGTAGTAAGGTTGTTACATCCTCCATTTCCCTCCAGTCCATCTTCTTATCATTCTTTCTGTTTTCCCCATTTTTTTTGTTTTATGTCATGTTTATTTTTTTTACCTTGTCTGTCCTTCTGTGTTGTGCAGGCTGGGCGTGGTTTCCCCGCTAGTTTCCTCATTCTCTCCCTAGCTGTCCCCCAGCCAATCACTCACTTTCCCCGCTCGCATTCCGCACTCACATTCATTACCTCATTCACATTCCTCACGCCCGATTCATTACTGATCTCCCATTCACCTGTTTCTCTTCTTATTTATTTCGCTCTCTGTTTGTTCTGTGGCAGTACGTTCCATCTCTTTGAATGTTTGACGTGTTACTCAGCCTATGTTTGTTTGTACTAACTTGCTAGTCTGTTTCCAGTTTGCCAGTCTAGCCTGCTTCCCCGTATCTGTACTCCTGTGTTCGCCAGCCCTGCATCCAGCCTGTCACCTAGCCCATCTGTCTGCTGCCCTGTTCCTGCCCAACCCTTTGTCTTGCTAACCCCGCATTCTCACCCTCACCTAGTGCCCCTGTTCACTGTTTCGCTTGCTCCTAATAAATTATTTGCTCCGGTTCTGAGTTTTCTATTGAGTCTGCCTCCGGGTCTTGCTTTTGGGTCCAGTCAGTCTGAGGATCATAACAAAGATATTACAGTTTTTTTCGATTGCTTAAGCACGATTTTGAAAACAGGGCCCGGTTTTTCAAAACACTACACACAATTAGCACAACCACACACCCAATTAGCAGAACACCTCAGATCTTTTGCAAAATGAAACACTCTTGTAAAAACTATACATTAATTTATAAAAACCATATTTTGTTACCATATGAAACACACACATTTCATATGACTTAATTATGTTTGAACCAGTTCCACACTGCTGTTGCTTACCTAAAACACTTTTAGCAATTCTACTTCTCAGTGATTAGAGTACTGTAAGTGAAGTACACAGAAAAAGTGCAAATATGCAATAAATTCACTAAACAATACACAAGACCAATGCTGCAGACTGATGAAAATATAATTTATTTCTCTCCATATACCCAAATCAGTCAACATGGAGAATCACAACAAAACATGTCCCAGTTTCATTTGAGCCTGATGTCTTTTCAGGATGCGTGCCAGTGTTGACCGAGACATTATTGAAAATGGCATGGTCACCGATAATGTTGGCTTGAATTTCTCTCAGCCTGATAGCATTATTGGCCAAAACCATGTTTATGATCTCTCTCTCTCGTTCTTGCGTGAATATGGGCCCCCTTCCTCCTTGTCGTTCTCGACTCTCAATTCTATGTAGAAAAAAATACATGTAACCTACTATAAAATGTCACAGGAAGGGGTATCAAAAGTGCTGATATGGTGCATACAATAAGCAGCTGATTACTGTAACTGTAGACAGATTTTTTTTACCAGTTTTCTTGTCGAAATGTCCTAATGCCAGATGCCACTGTATATCTGCTAAGATTTGGCGTCAATCCGTGGTTCACGACATGGTCAACTAGTGTTGCGCGAATTTCATTTGATGAATTTGGTCCTCTTCTTCTTTGAGCATGTTCTCCTCCTGCTTCAGGTCTTCCTCTTCCTCCACCTCCACCTCCACCTCGGCCTCTACCTTTGGCACGGCCTCTTCCTCTTCCTCCTTCTCCTTCTCCTTCTCCTTCTCCTTCTCTGTGGATTCCCCCTCTCACCTTCACTCTTCTTCTTCTGACTCCTTCCATTTTGGTTGAAGACAGGTGAACTCACCTGCTGCATGTTTATAGTGCTTAAACCTGATTGGTGTGTCTACAATTAAGCAATCATGTGTTTGCGCACCTGATGGCTGTGTTTAACCAATTGCCTCATAGGTGTGGTAATTTGACAGTCAGTGCTTTGGAATTGCAAGGAAGTGACATCATGATATACTTCTGTGTCTAATGTATACAAGTGTGTTTAGTGTTTTGCAAATCACTGTGTGTATTATTTTGCAAAAAGTGTGAGGCTGACATTGTACTTATAGTGGTGCAATGTTTATTCCCTGCCTTTAGCATATTAAATACATACACAAACAAAACAAATCAATTAGAAATATGATTTCTCTCCGTCAATATATAAATTATACAACATGGGCTGTATATATAAAACAATATTACTGCAATTGTATTGTTTTTTTAAATAATTGCAAATTTTTCATTTTTCAAACCAGTGCCTTTGTTCTTTTTATATAGTTGTCATCTTAACTCCCATGCCTTTGGAAAATGTCTCATCACTTTGGAAGAAGCATAATGATGACCCTACCTATACCGGCCACCACACAGAGCCTGAAAAAGGCTGCTTCTTAATGGAATATATGTCAGATGGATATACCAATAAATAAAAAATACTGTGAACAACTAACAGGCAACACATTGGTGTAGTTCCTTTTGACATGTATTGATAATGAAATAGACATTGCCGTAACTTATTACCCACATTCTTATATGATCTGCTCATTTATTATTTAAGTACTTCACCTAATAGGGCTCTGGGCCACCATGTCCCTCCAGAACAGCTTGCATTTGCAGCGGCATAGAATCTACCAGCGTCAGTCAGAAAAAAAGACATACCATGGTTATTAATTCACATGAAGATGGTCAGAATGTAACCAAACCATCTGCTATTACCCCCACCTATTGAATGTTTCATGCACAACATTTTCTGAAAAAATAACTGAGATTCGAAGACACATAATATAACGTGAGAGAATAATGTCAACATCAATAATTCCAGCCGCTGCCGAGAGTGAGAATGCTTTGATTCCTTCTTTTTTGATGAGGCAGTGATCATAAATAGAGAAGAGAGGGCACAGTGATGAGAGTGCACAAAAAATATCAGTCCAAAAATGAGAGTTGTTCTTAAGCAGTTGCCATCAAAACAAAGCAGAAAAAAGACAAGAGAAAGAGGAAGATACGTTTGGGCAAAACCACACCTTGCTCAGATTTCAGACATATTATTGCTGCCTCATTATTCCAAGGCATTGCCTTCCTCTCCATACCGTCAATGTGACTTCCTGTCTGGTGTACTTTTCTCCTGTTCTGTGCCAGCTTGTTTCACTTGCAGTTTAATACTAACAGCTTCTGTTCAGCTTGTGACAGAATACACTCAAGTATCAGACAATTGAGGATTCAAAATCTCTGGCACCTCAACACAATAACAAGAACAAAGAAAAAGAGCCAGACATTTTATAAATGGCTAAACATTTATATTTTCACATGGAAGTATCAGGCTTGCACTAATGCTAAAATATAGTCACATCTCACTGAATGTTTCCAGTTTTGTTTGTTCATAGTATATATGGGCTTTATGTCACGATTCTAGTTTTCATGTAACGTTTTATTTTATTTTCTTGTCTTAGTTAGATTTCTTGTTAATGTCACGTATTGTGCTTAGTCTAGTCACGCCACGTTTTATGTTTTATTCTTGTTACGTTTCATTTTTATGTCATGTCACGTTTCATGTTTGATTATTGTTATGATTTATTTTCTAGTCTTGTCATGTTACGTTTCCCGTTCATTGTTTAGCATACACATTTTCGTGTTTTTTCGCAGCCTTGCGTTCATGCTGTTTCTCGATCTCTCTTTCTGTCGCTCACACTTCCCTAATTGTTTAATTCTCCCGTGTCTACGTTCGATCAGGATACTAACTCTCTAACCATGTGTTCATGTTTACCTTACGTTTCTCATGCATGTCTATTTTTTACTAATTTACTAATGCTAGGTCAGGATAGGTTTATTACTAACTAGTACTAATTATCTTGTTACCTTGTTAGCCTTCCACACCTGATTTCCATTTGCATGCTGCTCTCAAGCTAAGTGTCTGCACCTGTTTACACCTGCATTTAAGCTCAGTGTTCATGTCTGGTCTTTGCAAAATTGTTGCTTCCTGTTGGTCAGTGCACTTTTGAGCATTTTTCCAAGCCTGCCTTTTTGTTTATGATCCAAGCCTGTTATTGACCGTTGTTATTGACCTCTGTTTTGTTAACCACTGCCTGCCTGTACCACAAGTTTTTGCCTGCTGTCTTTTGTACTTTTGCCCCTCGGAGCGGACTTCCGTCTTGACTCTTGCATTGCCTTCGACCCCGAGCCTGCCTACCGTCTGCCTGTACTTCTGCCCCTCTGACAGCTACTCTGGTTACTGGACTATTGCATGGTGTACCAATTCTGAGACTGCCTTCTCCCTCGGTACTGTACATTGGTTTTGGCTGGATTTTTTGTGTATGAACATTGCTTTCTTTTTGACTACGATCATTGGACATTCTTTTAATAAAGCCCTGACGGGACTTTATTATTCAACCACTGTTTCTGAGTCGTGCATTTTTTTACAGATATAACTTAGTCACAAGCACAGATCCAAAGAATGATTACGTTCCTCCTTTACACCCTGAAAATTGTCACCTGGATAACACCTTTATGTTCTGTGCTGAATTATTGGCTTGTGTGTCTGACAATTTGATTAAGAAAAATTTATTTTGAAAATCATTTTAAGAATATATTCTTTAGCAACTAACAACAGAACAAAAACATTTGTGGTAGAAAAAGATTGAATCATGAAAAAATAAATGTGTGAACTTTGTTGCATGAATTGATATTTTCTCCATGTCCCGGCAGAGACATGCAAACAAAACCACTTACAAATATGTTCATAAAATTGATCCAGAGAAACAACATTTCACTGAAGCCTTAGCATTCTCTCCCAACTCCCAGAAGCAGGACATGAGATTATACTTCCTAATCTCTTGCCTGGACTACTACAAATGTGTTGTGTTTCTATGGTACTATGGTTAATATTCACATCAGAAAATTATTTTGGAGAAAAATCTAAATTCACATCCCATCAAAACTCTCATCCATCACCATTATGAAGGCCATGTTTTTCGATTTCTTTCCATTTCTTTTATTCTTTGAAATTGAATATGCATTGCTGTTAACCCTCTTGGGTATTAGATTATAGTTTTTGGCTTGTTTCTTTTTCCCCTTTACATATACTCATAGATTGACTGTGTCATTTGTTTCTACAAATTGACAAAACAAATCTGTACATTTAAATGTGGAAGGTGTTTTTTAAAGGATTACACATTACCAAAATGCATACTGCAGCATGGGCATAATGCTTATCTATGGCAAATTCATTTACTATTCCTTCTGTTACAGGTTTGAGTTTGTTGCATGACTAACTCTTAAATTTTGTATTCAATCACAGACAAATACACAAAATATACTTCAGACTCACTTTTTCAATGTACCATGAAAGTTATACAAATGTTTAACGATTATTCTCACTCTCACAGAACAGCGTAACATTACACATTATATTACAATCATGTACTGAGTCTGGGAAGGTTGTAGATTAGGCAAGCAGCGGCGTTCTGGATAAGCTGCAGAAGTCTGACGGTGGAGGCAGCAGGGAGAACAGTGAGGAGGGATTTGCAGTAGTCCAGATGGGAAATGGCCAGGACCTGGACTAAGAGACCAATAACCACATCACACAAGCATTCACTAACTACATAAGCAACATCCATTATCATACTCCATCAGTGAAACGCCGTACTGGTGGCACTTGAGGATTGAAGTTAGTGAGGCAAAAAAGTCAGGCAGTGGTCCCTAACCCTGTTCCTGGAGATAATTTCAACCCTAATTCTACTAATAAGCAGCTCAATTTGATCTCTAGCTGTTGAATAAGGGGTGCTATGTTAGTGTTGGAGTGAAAACCTACCGGACGGTAGATCTCAAAAAACATGATTGGGTCAGTTTAATGTAACATGTTTTGCGGCCTCCCTCAGCGAGGAGCGAATGAGAGTGGTTCCTGCAGTGGTAGATTGGATAATTGCGGAACAAGATTGAATGAGTGGTCGGTACTCATGGGGTAATTGGTTGATTGAAGAGGGAACGCAAAGGGCTGGGTTTCTTGTGGGAATAAATGGAGCGCACTTGTTGTGAAACAGGAAAATTGACAGAAGCGAGCGAAAGAGGGCGGTTTGCCTCTGAGCTTCCGCATGTTTGGCGGTGCTTTTCTTTTCTTTGTGTTTCTTAAGAAATTATTTCCCCCAGACCGTAAGGAATGTGTTTGCGTCGTTCTTGAACACAGCATGTGTGGGTCCCGGACCGGTGTGAGCGGGAAACTAAGTGGCAGTGGGTGTGTCCTTTTCTCCCATGCCTAGAGTCGATGTCCCACAGCAAAACCGGCGAGCGTGACGAGGGCGACGGCTAGCAGCAGAGGGACTGTGACCCGAGGCTCGCCCGAGTGGGGGGCAGGCCGATATCACGTTGTCCCATTGTGTGTTGCGTGTTTGTATGGTTATTTTTGCCATACGGCTTGTATTTAATTTATTTTTTTATTTGTGGTAGTCCTCCCAGCGGTGTGGTGTGGGTAGGACTCCACGACTCTTGATTTATTTGTGTTTAATGTTGTTTGCCTGTGGCGTGGAATGCTAGTGAGTTTGGTTATTGTGTGTGGATGCCACCGTGACAGTCTATGAGTATTAGTGGAGCCGGGCGGCCTGCTGTGTGAAGTCCGCCGTTTCCCTGCCTTTCCACCTCCCTGTTTCTCCATGTTTTTCTTATTCCTCTCGTTCCACCTCATGTCTTTTCGTTGACCTTGTTTGTCTTTTCGTGTCGTGCAGGCTGGATGAGATTTTCCCTACTCGTTTCCTCATCATCTTCTCATTATATCTCAGCCAGTCACTCGCCTTCCCCGCCTGCATTCCACATTATGCTCGCACACATTCCTCACGCCTCATTGCATTTGTAATCCCGCATTCACCTGCTCTTCACCCTATTTATATCGCCTTCTCTGTTTGTCTCGTTGCCAGTGCATTCCGTCAGTTTGTCGTGTTATTCGGCCGTTGTTGTTTTATGCTAACCTGTCAAGTTGTATCCGTCCAGTCAGCCTGCATTCCATACCCCTGCCTCAGTTCTTTTTCAGTCCTGCCCTGCTATCCTTGCCAACCCCATTTCCTGACCATCACCCTTCCTTCCTGTATGTTCAGTTCACTTGCCTTAATAAATTATTACTCCTGCTGGAGTTCTCTACTGAGTTTGTTTCTGCATTTGGGTCCATTCCAGTTTTGGAAGTCCTAACATGCTGCCCCCGAGGTGGGCTATTGAGGGTGTGATCACGAGTGTGTGTGTGTGTGCCCATTGCCCATAGCCTAAATGTATTGTGCAGTGTGTTTACGAGTGGTGCGAGTGACTGCATGTACTGTGTGGTGTGTGGGGGTAGGCACGCTTATCTGCGGGTGGGGTCCGGCTTTGTCTGGCAGACTTGTGAGAGTGGTGGGAGGGGGAAAGGAACCCACAGACCGGCATAGCCTTCTGTCAGTCAACCATGTGAACAAGCTTTTTATGAATTGTGATTAAATAAAAAAAATTTACCTTTTACTTCTTGTCTGGTGTACTGTTTGAGGAGTGGTGGATTTAGCAAAAACCTGGTCAGGATTCAGGAGTGGGATTTATCCGTTTTGACCCGTGACATTAACACAGTCTAACTCTAACTGATTATTGGTCTCTACCTGTTTCCTTGATTAACAAGTGTAACAAGCTAACGATCTGAGTAATCCGTTGGCAGGTAAACACATAGCCTTTTTCTCCAGATCATGTTTGGGTGATTTAAAGGATCTACTGGCACCACACACAGCAGATGTACATATAAAAACATACTTGCATACACATGAAAGATGTTTTGGGAAAATGTACAGACATGTGACATGGATATCTATTACTAAAATCCTATTACTATAAAATGTGTTCATACCGATTCCACTGGAGTGCGTCTCCAAGGGTCACATGTATAAAACACTGAGTAAAAAAAATGTGTCAGTTTCTGTCTTGTTCTTGCAAATTACCTACAGTGTATGCAGAATCCTGGGAATTACCGATACTCTGTTCAGTTTAGGAGACACACATATTTGCAAGAGCTCAGATTTATGCTATTCAACATTAATAAATTTTTACCATTTTGAGTAGCTTTTTATGTCCATTGTTTTTACTGCTCAAACATAATTGTGAAGAAGGTCTATAAATCAAAGCCAGCTCTAGGGTTTTGGTGACTCTAAACAAGAATGCTGTTGTGGCCCCAAAGTGCTCCAACATAAATCACTCCCAGCCTAGTAACGGGATGGCTGTGGCCCGAAACGACTACATAGAATGTTTGTGCCAGCAGCCAGCTCTGATGGAAGTGTATATGCTCCCCCACAGGCCCCCAGAGTTACTATCTACTGTATGCATCTGTGATTGTACAAAGCAGGAGTGTGCCTTCACAACATTGGATTGTATCCCTAGAAGAACAATAGTGTGAATTAATGCATGATATTTTTAAAAGCAGTGCACGCTCACATTCAAAATGATCTATGAGAGATTCATTTAATATCATCATTGTGACTGGAATGATATCTCATGTCTAAGCAAGAAGTATTCATCCATAATTAAACACTGCCACATTTAAGTGTTTTTTTATAATCTTTTTAAAGCAACTATTCATAGTTTAAGATATCTGATATCTGGCCCCCAGGCCAAGAGTATTACAGAGATGCCTGAGATGTGAAGTTTAATAAAACACACTAAAGGCTTTCTGAAAAAGTGATGCTTCAAGCATACTTCAGTGTGGTTATACGACCTGAGTCAAAGGAAAGAAAATTGAGTCGGGGTATTTATGGATTTAAATCTTTTGAAATGTAGAAAATGATAAGACCATCAAGGGCACTGAAGCTGAGTAGCAGAATATTGATATCAGTCATAATTCTGTACTCCACAAGACGGTAGTTCAAAAAATCTGTAATGAGTAAGAAATGGAGACAGGTTTTCGCACTTATGACAATGCGAGTAACTGCGCTCTGAGCATCTTATCAATTACTCAGGACACATATGCCCTTTTTTATCTCCTACAAGAAAGGACTCATGAGCAAGCATCTATGAATCTGATGGGGAAAGATAGAGATGGTCTCAAAGACAATCCACATTTTTCCCCCTTATGTCTCCGAAATTCAGAATTGGCAATCGGGCTTCGCGGGACACGACTGCAACACCCACGCAAGGAGCACAACAGCTGGAACAAGTGCACTCAACCGATTCACTGTTCAGAGAGGCCTAAGCTCGTACTTCCCCATTTCTCCTTCTTCTCTTGGGCTCTTCTCTTCAGAAAATTACAATTATCACTTGCTTACTTTTAATGATCACTTAACATATAAATGTAATTCCAGCCAAACAGCAATGCTCATTTTCTAAAAAAAATTAATTAAAAAAAAGGCAATGCATATTTTAAAATACACTCAAGAGAAAGTTCTCCATTGTATATGCTTGATATGCAAGCACAAAGAGTATTTTTTTACAAGGCATATTTATAATAGCTGTTGCATTCAACATGCATTTAAAAACGGACTTTAATGAAGTGCTGGTGCAATGAGGTATTCAGAATTCGACAGTCATTCAGTAGGTACTGCTCTGAAAAGGTTCTGGACTTTATTTACCTAAAGCTATTTCCTAAAGGGATGAGTGTAAATAGGGAGTAGGCTGGGTGTGTGGAATCTTTCACAATTTTCAGTCCAACCCTCTGGATTTAGGTCTTGTGTATCTCTGAGAGAGGGGGCGGGGGGCGTGTTACCAATGAGCTTTGAGGCTGTGTGTACAATTCTGTTCAACCGTTTTTCTCCTGTGCACAATGGAGTTGCTGAACTAGACTGTTATTGAGAAAGTGAGTATAAATGAAATCATAGCACCATAGAACAGAAGCATCCCCTTTCTGATGAAGGAGGTGGAGTTGTCCTTCCACTTCAGAGAGGAAGAGACAGTTGTTCCCAGCAACTTAAAACTACTCACCCGCGCTACCTCCTAGCCATTAGTCCACAACCACTTCTTTTGTTTTGGTGATATTAAACTGCAGATTGTTGGAATGACATCAACTGATCATAGACCATCGCTATAAGCTGATTCAACGTTATAAAAAATAAGTTCTGCTACAGTTGTGTTGTCAGCGAACTTAAGCATTTTTACAGAATCATGGTGAGAGATAGAGTCATTTGTGTACAGTGAGTATAAAAGAGGTAACAAGGGGGGTTCTGACAACCTGTATTCTGTTTCTCAGAAACTCTAGGACCTAGAGACATAAATACTGTGTAACTCCTATCTGTAGGAGATTGTCATACAGCCTAATGGGCAAGACACAGTTAAAGGTGCACTATGCAGGATTTTTTGCTTTGCCGTGGTCCTGTGTTTACGATCAAAGAAGTCTCCTCCTTCTTTCTAATCCCCATCCACTCACCTCTGTTGAGGGCAAGAAACATGCTTGAGCTCAGCAAGCAAAATGTCAAGCAAAGATAAAATGATACTAACATTTTCAGCAACATGTATTGTTCTACAGTATATGGTAGCAGTAATTCGGCAGTATTATAACAATAAAATAAAGGCTCCCTCTCGCTTCAGTCAAAGCTCATAAAAGAGAGAAGGTGCTCTTATAATGAGACGGGCTCATCAAAGAGACGGCGCTGAGAAAACACTGCAACACTCATAATAGAATGAAGCACGTTTATTAAATACAACTGACGTTTCGACTTGGCGTCTTCTTCAGAGTCAACAGGTGATATAACGATTTTTACACTATAAGTGCACCTTGTAGGCACATTGTTACTGTACTGTGCGGTAGCTACTCCACAGTGCAGATGCAGCTATCATGTGGTGTTTTTTCTTGTTCAGTATTTAGTATTCAGCATTATTCTACATTGATTCAGAACTGGGATGTAAAGACAGAATTAGCAGACCATATTTTGTCTGTCATAGTTAGGTAATACCATTGTATGACTTTTTCATAAATGCCTTTTCAATGATATTTGTATACAAATATTATTTATTTTCTCAAATAAAAGTGTGATATTGCATTGTTTTATTAATTTGATCCAAAAGGTACCACAATTCAGCCATCTAGCTACCTCTCCACCTCAGTCATTGCAGTAGCTAGCTGAAACAAACACTCCACCAAAACTAAACGGATCCCACCCCACAGGCTCAGTAGCCGCATCCACCCCTCCCCACACAGAAAAAAGTGCCATGCCCGAACACATCTTAGAATAATAAATACTTTTGGAAATTATTTATTTCCAACGGAGATTGCCAGCGCATCATAAATATGACTGAGCATGGTTATTTTATAATATTTTCTAGGTAATATTCTGCATAGTGCACGATTACACAGAATCAAAAAAAAGAATCAAGTCACTATCAACCTTGTCGCACGGAAAAGACATCTTTAAGTGGATTTTTATTTTTTGAAGCCAAAGGAAGTTGGTAAAGGATATATGCGGAACATTGGCTCCTTGCCAAAGAGGAGAACATGATATAACGCATCCAAATGAATAAATAAAAATGCACTTGAGCAACTAAGAAGTTTTCTTTGCACATATATTTAAAAACTTTGGATGAAAGATAATAAATGAGACTGTGAAGGTTTCGTATGGTGTCAGTGGCCAGATACAAAAGATATTTGCAATACTTTATTTGCAGGAAAGAGGAAGGAAGATTGAGAGAGCAAAAAGAATGGCTTGCTTTCACATGCATTTTTTGAGTTTTCTGCACTAAAATCAAATAAATAAGACATTTATATTACTGTGGACCTCTCTTTTTGATTCTTTGAACCTTTTAGATGAGCAAGTTGAGAAATCACAGTTTGCACTTTAGTTGTTTTTGCCTTCTTTGAAACAAGATACACACTGGACTAAGGATGGCTAGAAGTATCTTATTAATGTCGGGGTCAGAATTTGCTCAGCAAAACAAACACGAACCACAACAGATGTAAACAACAATATGATTAAAATGTTATCTGAAGATGGCACTACAACCAAAGATATTCACTGCACACTTGAACACAAGCCAAGATTATCTCAAACAGCAACATGCATATGAGCAGCCGTGTGACATGTACTTGCAAAATAAACGGAGGCATATAAAGTTAAAAAGGACAAAGAAGCTACAGACCAGCAATACTGCCTTCAAAATATAAATAAAACCTTAGTCCAGATCACATCGGCATCTCAGTTGTGGTGTTTTTTTATTGTGATATATTTTGCACAAGGTGAATTTAGTTGTATTTAATAGCCAGATACTGTTGATGTAGCCATTTCCATTAAAGAAGTGGTGAGTTCAATACACCGGCTCATTCTGAAGCAGTACCACTTGGGGATTACAAAGAATGTCTGAACATGAGATATTAAATATTCCAATTTACAAAACTCACATCATGCATGAAATTGAGTGCATGCTATGGATTCCAAATGTTGTGAACACAAGGGTATTCTCAGAATGAGTAGTGAATAATAAAAGCAATAAATATAATGCTCCCCCTACACACACAGACAAACATACACACAGAGAGAAGTACACATATGCCCGTATGCCGTTTCAGGGCTAGTACAAACCTTACAGACTCAGACCTCACATCTCAAGCATCCCAAGCAAGTAGAGAACACTACTAAAGAACCGTTAGCCTTTTTCAAATTGTTCATGAAAAAACAAACAAGGCAGGGTGAGGGTCACTTCTACGTTTCAGTTCTTTGTAATTTAATGCACATTAAAACTTTCATTTATTGTCAGCTTTTTCCCTACCGACATGAATAAATGCCACGTACTAAATTGAATACTCTCTTCAGAACATCAATTAAAACAATTGGAAGAGGAAGAATGAAGAGTAGTGGAAAATAATTGATGATAAATTATCTTTTCTGAGAAAATCACTGCTGTTGAGCAGAAGAAAGGAAAAATTGGAAAACAGAAAACGGTAATGAAAAACTTCCATCGCCTACACAATATTATTTTTGTTGAAGCTTTGAAGTGTTTTATGGATGACCAAACCTTTCATGTTCTGTAATTGACATCATTGTACTCAGACTTCTCTCTTATCTGCTAATTTCTGTAGGTACCCTTGTTTCCAACAGTATTGTTTTCACTTCTTTGAATTTTAACAGACAGTCAGTAGTGTTGTGAATGGCAGTTTTTATCAGCTTAGAACCATAGCCAAGTTAAAGCTGTTTTTATCTCATAAAGACCAGTACACAGTTATCCATGCTTTTATTACCTCTCGGCTGGATTATTGTAATTCCCTGTATATGCGTTTGGCCCATTCCACTCTGTCTCGACTGCAAATGGTTCAGAATGCAGCTGCTAGATTTTTAACTGGAACGAAGAAAGGCAACATATTAGTCTGGCTCTGGCTCTGGCTCATTTGCATTGGTTACCGGTGAAAAATAGAATTGATTTAAAAATTTTACTATTTGTTTTTAAAGCCCTCGTGGATTAGCTCCACAGTACATCACTGATCTGCTGACTCCATATTCTGCTTCCAGGTCACTTAGGTCAAAGGATTGCCAGGGGGAGGAAAAAAAAAAAAAAAAAAAAAAAAAAAAAAAAAATAATATATAATAAAAAAATTTTAAAAAAAAATTAAAAAAAATTAAATTAAAATTCATAAGATAATGTGAAATAAATATAAAATAAATATAATCCTTTCAATATGATAAAAAAATTTTGCCATGCCTTTCTTTTTTCGCAATAAAAATATAAAAACGTCGTCTGTCCTGTCAGTCGTTACGTTACGTTGCTGCTAACGGGCCCGATTGGAAATCAAAATAGGGTCAATTGTGTTGTGTGTTGTAAGAAAGAAGCTGTTTTTTTTTTTTTTATTTTGCCAGTGTAATTTTTTTTTTTTTTTTAGCCATTTTTCGCAATAGGGGGGCCCCAGCCAGAGGCTACGGCTATTTGGGGGTCCTTGGCATGGAAAAGTTTGGGAACCCCTGACTTAGGTCATCCGCAAAACAACTCCTCTTAGTCCCCCACTCACGTCTCAAAACTAAAGGTGACCGGGCGTTTTATGTTGCTGCCCCTAGGCTCTGGAGCAATCTCCCGTCCCACATTAAGTCCTGTTCCACTGTTGATCATTTAAAATCGAATTTAAAGACCCACCTTTTTTCTTGCTTTAAGCGCAGTTTGAGGTTGCCCTAAAACTGTAGGAGGTCGATCCTCGTACTCCTTATTCCATTTATTTTATTGTGTTGTATTGTTAATGCATGTATTGTACTGTGATGTTGTTTTGTTGTGGTGTGTTGTGTTGTATAGTAGTGACTGGTAAGCACTTTTGGCTCAACTCATGTTGTTTTAATGTGCTATATAAATAAAAGTGACTTGACTTGACTTGTTCAAATAGTGTCATGCTTCTTTTTTATATCACTGTTCAGTGTGTGGGTTCACCTCTTTTAACTCTTAATGAGGTTTGTATTGTTTTATTTGAGATATGTATGATGTGATGATTCGTTTTTCTATATGAAAAATTAATAAAAAATGAGGTCATATGCAGTAATGAGTTTCTCAATCCCGTAGCTTCTGCAAAATGGGATTCATTATCCACAATAAATCTCAAGCATTCATGCCATGATAAGAGAAACTGCTGGTTCAGATAATAATAACCCAGTTAGTATGAAGGGATTATACTAGGCCAGTGAAAGAATCATGTTTATAAAATCTGGTAGTGATTTATCTATGGTTCAACTGGCCCCATCATTTATGTAAAGAACCATAATGAGGGCTGCAAAGCAATTAATCCTGAGTAAATGGACCTAAAATCATAAATGTGAAAATGGATCACATGTACTGTGTCCCTGAAACAGTACTAGCATCTATGATTCAAACTAACATAAGTTTTTCCTGACTTTTTTCACATCAGTGTAGAGATTTCAAAGTGGGGGTTATGTGTTCTGTTTTCTTAGTTCTGGTTAAAACTCTTGCAGCTGCATTTTGAATGAGTTGTAACTGTTTAATGGTCTTTTTAGGAAGTCCAGTTAGGAGACCAGTAATCTAGCCTACTGGAGTTAAAAGCATGAACAAGTTTTTCCAGATCTTGCTGGAATAGTAGGCCTTTGATTCTGGCTATATTCTTGAGATGGTAAAAAGCTGCTTTGTTGATGTAATGACAGTCGGATATATTTCTATTTCTATTTATTAATTTTACATAATATTTACTCATTTTATCTATTCTTTGTTTCTTTCCTTTTGCTATGTAAAGTACATTGTGATGCTATGTGTATGAACAATGGGTATTCCACAAAGCAGGATTACTGAGTTAGCTGGATAATGACACTCAGTAACATCCAGAACAGTTCTTTTTACTTCAGTCCATGTTCCAGATTTGGGAGGGTTCCGGGTGTTACTCAGTGCAGTTATCCAGGTGGGACAGACAGCTAGGTAGATAGGAAAACTATTTGTGTATTCAGGTTAGGGGATTAGGGAAGTGTTAGGGCTTTAGAATTAGCTGGGGTATTTTGTTTATTTCTATGCTTTGGTACCCATTTGTTATGGCGTCCTCCCCTTTGTCTCCCTATGTGTTCTCTCGTGTTGGGGATTGTTATTAGTATTATTATTATGTGTTAATAAACCTTTGTTACCTTTGGTAATTTTACCCTCGTTTGTCCTTGTAGTTCTATTTTGCATCACAGCATTGCCATTGCCCAACGTTGCATGCAGCCACGGCATGTTACGTTTCCCCCATTCTACCCCTAGACGAGCCATTAAAAAGTGCGTAACACTCAGTAATCCTGCTTAGTGGAATACCCACCAGACGGATAAGATTGGACACCCCTAGGGCTGCTGGGTGGCTCATTTGGTTAATGACGATGTGGTGCACGGATGTGCCCCATGGTCTCGGATCAGATCCAGACCGTGCCAGTGGAGACTGTAGCTCTATAGGGTGGAACACAATTGCAGATTGCATTGCGCAGGGTATGGAAGAATACAGTCATTTCATCACTATCTAGCGATCTCTGCTGACCGATCGGACGCCCATGGACTACATGTTAAAGCTGCACATAAAAGATATTCTTAGAACTCTACTCTAGGCAAGCGTCACTGTATTCTGCAGGGTTAAAAAAAGCAGACTGGCATCAACCGTGTTTTGGAGGAAAACCGCGGTTGTCTACACTCTCCCAAATCAGCAGTGGGGTTGGCGCATGAACGCAGCTGTGGTTGCAGACAGTTGGCCATTTGAAATTAGGACATTAGGAATTGGACGTGCCAAATTTATATAAAAATTAAAAAAACAAGAAAAAGAAAAGATTGGACACCCCTGGTTAATGGACTTGCACTATTGTGCCAAAAATACCTTCAACTGCTAATTGTAGCCTATAATTGGTTATTTTCCTCTGACTGTTTACCACAAATTACTGCAAAAAAAATTATAATAAAAAGAGTGCCTGCAGCAGGGCTGTCACACTCCAGTCCTGGAGGGCAGCTGTGGGTGCAGCTATTTCTGATTTCCTTTCAAACCAGGGCCAACTAAGGCCATGAGAACAAGGTGTGTTGATTCTTTAGCTAATCAAAGACTTAAATGAATCCCTGGTGCTGACGCACGTAAAACCGGCAGACACTGGTTCAGGAAAAACTTAAAGCCCTATTCATGGAGCATTCATATCTGATTGCTGCTAAAACCATGAGTCCTTAAAATACAAAGCAAATGGATTATTATTATTATGGATTTCATGTTGGCTTTTACAGAATTTCTATTTAATCAGCTTAAATACATATCTTATCCAGTATCTAGCATTCTTTTTTAGACAGCAGCTGTATAAGCAGCTCTGTACTTTGGGTGAGACAGGCTGGTTTCCATGTATAAGCCCCTCTGCACTTTGGGTGAGACAGGCTGGTCCCCGTGTATAAGCAGCTCTGTACTTTGGGTGAGGCAGGCTGGTCCCCATGTATAAGCAGCTCTGTACTTTGGGTGAGACAGGCTGGTTTCCATGTATAAGCACCTCTGCACTTTGGGTGAGACATGCTGGTCCTCATGTATAAGCATCTCTGTACTTTGGGTGAGACAGGCTGGTCCCTGTGTATAAGCAACTCTGTACTTTGGGTGAGACAGGCTGGTCTCCATGTATAAGCACCTCTGCACTTTGGGTGAGACAGGCTGGTCCTCATGTATAAGCAGCTCTGTACTTTGGGTGAGACAGGCTGGTCCTCATGTATAAGCAGCTCTGTACTTTGGTGAGACAGGCTGGTCCCCATGTATAAGCAGCTCTGTACTTTGGGTGAGACAGGCTGGTCCCCATGTATAAGCAGCTCTGTACTTTGGGTGAGACAGGCTGGTCCTCATGTATAAGCATCTCTGTACTTTGGGTGAGACATGCTGGTCCTCATGCATAAGCAGCTCTGTACTTTGGGTGAGACAGGCTGGTCCTCATGCATAAGCAGCTCTGTACTTTGGGTGAGACAGGCTGGTCTCCATGTATAAGCAGCTCTGCACTTTGGGTGAGACAGGCTGGTCTCCATGTATAAGCAGCTCTGCACTTTGGGTGAGACAGGCTGGTCCTCATGTATAAGCAGCTCTGCACTTTGAGTGAGACAGGCTGGTCCTCATGTATAAGCAGCTCTGCACTTTGAGTGAGACAGGCTGGTCCCCGTGTATAAGCAGCTCTGTACTTTGGGTGAGACATGCTGGTCCTCATGCATAAGCAGCTCTGTACTTTGGGTGAGACAGGCTGGTCTCCATGTATAAGCAGCTCTGTACTTTGGGTGAGACAGGCTGGTCCCCATGTATAAGCAGCTCTGTACTTTGGGTGAGACAGGCTGGTCCCCATGTATAAGCAGCTCTGTACTTTGGGTGAGACAGGCTGGTCCCCATGTATAAGCAGCTCTGTACTTTGGGTGAGACAGGCTGGTCCCCATGTATAAGCAGCTCTGCACTTTGAGTGAGACAGGCTGGTCCTCATGTATAAGCAGCTCTGTACTTTGGGTGAGACAGGCTGGTCCCCATGTATAAGCAGCTCTGTACTTTGGGTGAGACATGCTGGTCCTCATGTATAAGCAGCTCTGTACTTTGGGTGAGACAGGCTGGTCCCCATGTATAAGCAGCTCTGTACTTTGGGTGAGACAGGCTGGTCCCCATGTATAAGCAGCTCTGTACTTTGGGTGAGACAGGCTGGTCCCCATGTATAAGCAGCTCAGCACTTTGGGTGAGACAGGCTGGTCCCCGTGTATAAGCAGCTCTGCACTTTGGGTGAGACAGGCTGGTCCCCGTGTATAAGCAGCTCTGTACTTTGGGTGAGACAGGCTGGTCCCCATGTATAAGCAGCTCTGCACTTTGGGTGAGACAGGCTGGTCCCCGTGTATAAGCAGCTCTGCACTTTGAGTGAGACATGCTGGTCCCCGTGTATAAGCAGCTCTGTACTTTGAGTGAGACAGGCTGGTCCTCATGTATAAGCATCTCTGTACTTTGGTGAGACAGGCTGGTCCTCATGTATAAGCATCTCTGTACTTTGGGTGAGACAGGCTGATCCCCGTATATAAGCAGCTCTGTACTTTGAGTGAGACAGGCTGGTCCTCCTGCATAAGCAGCTCTGCACTTTGGGTGAGACAGGCTGGTCCCCGTGTATAAGCAGCTCTGCACTTTGAGTGAGACATGCTGGTCCCCGTGTATAAGCAGCTATGTACTTTGAGTGAGACAGGCTGGTCCTCATGTATAAGCATCTCTGTACTTTGGGTGAGACAGGCTGGTCCCTGTATATAAGCAGCTCTGTACTTTGAGTGAGACATGCTGGTTCCCATGCATTCGTATCCTCAGATATTTCCTTTTCTTTCTTTCTCTCTTCTTTGTCCATTAAATAAAATTCAATTACTCCACATCTTTAAGAGCCACCCCCACCCTAAAGTACAGATAAATGCATGCACGATTAACTGAACACATCATCAGAATCTCAAGTAAAGAGCCAGCCCCCCTCTCTACCCCCCACTACTGTGGCAGGCAGTCCCTGCAGGGTGATATATACTTGGCTATAGCATCACACAGGGAGGGAGGGTTTGAATCAGTAGCGTTTTCCCCACCTCATTGCTCAATAGAAACTCCTCTGTTTGATTCTGTGCCACTGACTCCAATACTACTGCTGAGCCCATTGTACAGCCCTCTGGCAGAGTGACTGCACCTCTGGAGTATTGCAGAGTGAAAAGAAATGGTGCTTGGCTGTACACATTTCAGAGAACATGCGTGCTTGTGTGCACCCTCACAAATCATTTTGGCCTCATTCAGATGGACTTACATAAGTGCATACATACAGGTTTAGGCAACACAGAGCAGATGCATAGTCATCAGGTTTAGAACCATTTGTAGTAGTTCCTCTTCCAGCATTAAGTTACATGTCATCGTAGATGCAATAGATAATGTAGTGTGGGATAGGGAATATAGTTTTAGATTTAGTATAGGTATGGCTAGTTAACCCATGCAAAATGGTCTGCAATCGGTGAGCCAAAGAGGCAGTTTAAATAAGTGCATTTTCAGTCTGTGACAGAAGATAGGCAAAGACTCTGCTGTCCCACTACAATCAGGAACTCTTCCAACTTGAGGTATGATAAAGACAGGCATTCATATGTGATGCAATATGATCCTCCCCCAGTCAAAAGGAGAGAAAATAAAGTAAGAAATCAAACAAATAAGACAATGGATTTCTGTCCCTCTTTTCTAGTTCTTGTTGAGTGTGCATTAGCAGAACAATAATGGCAAGCAGTTTTGTAAACACGTATATTACAGAGGGACACTATTCTTTCCCTATAATGTACTAGAAGCATGGGGTTAATCCTAAAGATACTGAATCCTTGGGTCTATTATTCTGGTTTATTTAAAACATAGAACTGTCCTATCCATAATGTCAGTGGATATACCCATGGCAAAGAGCTTCATGACATTTTAAATGCCCAATACATGCAGGCTTTCTCCACATGCTTGTTAACTAGTAGAGCCACTTCGCTCAGTCCATATCTGGAGGAAGAAAAAATCCATTATATCACCTGTGAGCCACTGCACTGCAATCACTATTACTACAGGAAATAAAATATTTTTTTATGTGCTCCACACATTTCAGTAAACTTCAAATTACAAATCAAAAAGAAATGATTTCTTTCCTGTTCATATTGCGTGTTCATACACAAGAGCCACGGCAATGCAGAACCTATGAAACCACCTTGTAGTCAAGGTTTTTACTTACAGTGAGCACCATAATTCATTGGACAGTGACACATTGTTTGTTATTTTGGTTCTGTACTCTAGCACTTTGAGTGTGAAAGGGTACAATCACAATGAGGTTGAAGTGCAGACTGTCAGCTTTAATTTGAGGGTATTTTCATCCATATGGTATGAATCGTTTAGAAATTATAGAACATTTTGTACATAGTCCACCCCATTTTCGGGCATCAAAAAATATTGGTATTTTTAGTATTTGGTCGCATATCCTTTGCATGCCATGACTTCCTGATGTCTGTGACTCAACAATATCAAAAAACACTTGATATATTATATTCTGGTACTCTAATATATACAGTATATTCTGGTACTTGGGACAGGGGGGAAAAAAGACTGGGAGGTTTAAATAACACCTGTTTGGAACATTCCACAGATAAACAGGTGAGGCTATCATGACTGGGTATAAAAATATATTTTATTTTCAGGTACTCTTAGAAGCGATACTATAACCTCTCTGCATTTGAAGGGATCTCTATGGGAATTGGAGGGTGGGACTAGATTTAGCTGTAAATGACACTAGAATAGAATAACAAACAATGTGTCACTGTCCAATGAATTATGGTGCTCACTGTAAGTAAAAACATTGACTACAAGGTGGTTTCATAGGTTCTGCATTGCCGTGGCTCTTTTGTATGAACACGCAATATGAACAGGAAAGAAATCATTTCTTTTTGATTTGTAATTTGAAGTTTACTGAAATGTGTGGAGCACTCTGAATATTTTATTTCCTGTAGTAATAGTGATTGCAGTGCAGTGGCTCACAGGTGATATAATGGATTTTTTCTTCCTCCAGATATGGACTGCGTGAAGTGGCTCTACTAGCTAACAAGCATGTGGAGAAAGCCTGCATGTATTGGGCATTTCAAATGTCATGAAGCTCTTTGCCATGGGTATATCCACTGACATTATGGATAGGACAGTTCTATGTTTTAAATAAACCAGAATAATAGACCCAAGGATTCAGTATCTTTAGGATTAACCCCATGCTTCTAGTACATTATAGGGAAAGAATAGTGTCCCTCTGTAATATACATGTTTACAAAACTGCTTGCCATTATTGTTCTGCTAATGCACACTCAACAAGAACTAGAAAAGAGGGACAGAAATCCATTGTCTTATTTGTTTGATTTCTTACTTTATTTTCTCTCCTTTTGACTGGGGGAGGATCATATTGCATCACATATGAATGCCTGTCTTTATCATACCTCAAGTTGGAAGATTTCCTGATTGTAGAGTCTTTGCCTATCTTCTGTCTACATTATGTATTGCACCTACAATGACATGTAACTTAATGCTGGAAGAAGAACTACTACAAATGGTATGCTTTCAAACTCAAAGTGCTAGAGTACAGAACCAAATTAACAAAAAATGTGTCACTGTTCAATGAATTATGGTGCTTACTGTATGTTCTTCATAATTTAATTGCCCCCATCATATGTGTATTGTATTTGTAAGCTCATAATTGACACCTTATATTTGCTTTATGTTCCTACAAACTTTTTACTGTGGTCTAATCTATGAGTGAACCAGCATTGGTGTTTAAAGCTAATTAGCTAAGTAAATCAGGGTAAGAGTGGAATTTCCCAGGTATTCATACCTTTTTTTTATTATTTGCTGATCTTATATTCATTGCATAGGTAGAGACAATATTTTTTTGGCAAAAGCGACAAACTGGTATGGAAATTAAAGTTTCTTATGTCCATTAATCAAATGTGACTAACTCCTGCGGACAATTATGTGTACAGAGTTGTATTTATCACTAAACAATATGGAAAACTGTGGATACAAAACGTTCTACACTGATGGATAGATTTGTGTGATTTTCCAGGACTGTAACCAAAGCATTCATGCTTGTTCAAATAGATTTATATCCCTGTCCAACTAAGAAGTTCTCAAAAGAGAAGCATTTCGACCAAAACTACCAGTAAACACGTGACACAGATGGAAATGAATGCAATTAATTAAATCAATTTTCCACTGACTTTAGATAGCCTTGCTTTACACAGAGAAGAATAATAGAATAATTTGCCCTGGGAACAAGAAACCCTGTGGTTCTTCAAAGCCTGGATACAATGAAAGGTTATCTCTAGATTATTGACAAATTATTATGTTAAATGGGCTTAATGGTCTGTTCTGTTTTTGATCATTCAAAATGGGCTTAATGGCCTCTACTCTTTATTTCTTATTTCTGCCTTTTTTCTCCTCCTGTCTCAAACTAATGCCTCAGTTATCAATAAAAACATAGTAATTCTGGTTAATTAAACCTGATAATTAAATCATTAAATAATAAAGGAATTGAAATGCTAGGATAACAAATGAAATAGGTCATTAAGACATTATTATTCTATAAAATTAGTTCTAGGCACCACTGTATTCATTATTTTAACACCTGCAATTATAATGAATTGCCATAATTACTAAATGTGCAGGTGTTAAGCTACCCGTGATCACGCAACATGAGGTTTAATCATTCCAATCTTGTTGTTGACAAATTTTGCGATCAATTGCATTGAAAAAAGTGTCATGGATCTTTCTCTGGTAATTAATCAAAAGCTACTCACTACGAGTAGCAATAAACATAAATAATTATTCTGTCTTCTGTCTGTTACTTTTGTGATTTTATTTATTTATTTATTTTCTTCAATATTTTTTTCATGTATAAGCAATTGAGGACATTTTTACAGGAGCTTTAGTCCAATAATATGATATCAATAGTGTGTGCAGGTTTTCCATAATTGTTTAAGAAAATAAGTGATGAGGAAATGGCTTGGCCTCCATCTGCTGGCAATAAAGGAATATTGCATTGTTCATTACACTTTGAAGCACTGTGTGGAGCAGTTGTCCCTATCTCTGTCCCTGGAGATCTACCATCCAGTAGATTTTAATTTCAACCCTAACTTGGCACACCCGATTCTACTAATTAGGTACGCAATGAGATCTTGAGCTGTCGAATGAGATGGTGTAGAGCAAGAATGGGCAACTCCAGGGCTGCATTCGAATCCAATGTAACATGCTCCCTTCCCTTGCTCACTTCCTTTGAGAGAGCTATCTTGTGACGCAATTTGCTACGTGCAGCAAACAAACTTAAAATGTGCTCTGCAAGGGAGAATTGAAAAGAAACAAACAAAAACGGAACCGAACCACCCTCGCAACATTTCGGAAGTGCAAAACCATAGAGTTGAAATGTGACCGCCACATAGTTCTGTGACTTGGTGACTGCCCACTTTTTCCATGTGGAGCATTGCATTGTGGGATTCCCTTCTTGCTGGAAGCTTGCATTTTATACCCTTGGTAGAAGGGAGGATAAACAAGGCAGTGAGGAAATATAATTACTCCCTCCCCTTTTTTAAATTGGATCTGAATCACACTTGGTGTGGCTGCCATATTTCATCCTGCCATTTTGGGGATTCCCCCCTTGAAGTAAGAGAAGGGAACGACAGGAAGAAAGGATCATTTTTGGATCCGAATGCAGCCCTGGAGTTGCCCATCCTTTGGTGTAGAGTGACAGGTGACAGAAGAATCCCCATACAGGGAAAGGAAGATCTTCCACTGGAGCCTGGCAAGTATACATGTAACATTCAGCCCTATTATTTTGCCTTTATTTAAATTTGGCCTAGACTTCATCCTGGGCTATTAGGCGGCATAATTGTGGAATATGGTAATTACACAGCATTCTTGGTTGGCTTGCACTGGTGCGCAATATCAAGCAAATAGGATATGTAAAACAGGAGTATTCATTCTAATGGACTGTTAAAATATTAAATCAGAAGAGAGAATATTGTGAGAGTAAAAATATGAGAAATAATAATACAGCCAGTCCCTGCTTCTCTATCTATGGCTCTGCCTGTCTGGATACAGTTACAAAAGTCTTACAAACACATTCTGTCTAGTCGATGAATACATCTGCACTACCTTCTCGAAGTGAATGATGGCAAGAGTGCCTTAAACACGAAGCAAAACCAGTTCCCTCATTTAATCTTGAGAAGTGTTAGGACGGAGCTGCAAGGTATTAAAACTTGTCAAGTAAATAGCTCATCTTCATGTATTGTTTCCATTCACCATAATTCCAACACCAAGCATTAAAAAATCACTGTAATTTCAGCTAAACTGTGGTAGTAAAGAAGGGTTTTTATAGTATGTAAATTGGGTTTTCAGTAGGCATATGTAATGGCTTTTCTTTCATGCATACTTCACAATCTTTGTAATAGTTTTTTGGTAATTGGCTTTTCTTTTTTGTGTTCTCCACAATGTGATGCGCAGCAGGTTATTCACCCGCGCACTTTGGGCCGGATTCAGAGATGGCAAACTTAAGACATGCGCTTAAGTGCTTCTTAAGTGATTTAACGCAAGCTGACTTACGCCGTATTCTAACTTGTATTGCGCAGGTGCTTATCTCAAAATGTGGGTGGAACAGGGCATGATATTCTAATGACCTGTTTTTTGTACATGCCCCCCGGGTTGCCAGGTATCTACAAAAAAATGTGACAGTGACAGTGCCTTTAATAACCGCATTTGCCTTTTGGAAAATCCTGCCTTTGTGCATCATAGTTGCTCTTGCGACGGGGTATAGGCATGCAGTGAACGTATTAATACATCACATTGATAAAATGATCATAGCTTCTATTGATGACTGGGATATACCCATCACACAATCAAAACAATTATCGCTTTATAAATATTGATACTTTTTTTTTTTACGATTTAGCCTAGCTAATAATGTATGGTAACATAATAGCCTATATTCTACATCTTCAACTTAACCAGTCGAAGTCACATAATACTTAATAATAGCACATTACTTGCAACCACTGTCCAAACATTTATTTTTGTGCATCTGTCACATGCTGGAAGGATTTTAACCTGGAGCACTGGTAGATCTACACTGCGGGGAGACACTTTGCGCTTTCTAATAATTTTGGCGCAGCTGTGCTCACACAAGTCGGCTACAAAATCGTTTCTTTGTCAAAGCGATTATGATCCAAACACTGTCTGTCAATGAACACATCTAATATTGGTCTGGTATTATATACCAGACAGTCAATCATAGCCTACTTTTGCATATTTTTATTTTTATAACAGCTCTTTGATTATTGTAAGTAGGCTAGCAAAAGGAAAATAAAATCAATATTTTTTTCAAAGAACATGCACTCATTCTAATATCCATTTTTGCGAAAGATGGTGTATTTTTCATAATCATCTATTGGCGGCGCTAGACATAGACCACCTTTTTTCCGAACAATGTTGCGAATGATTAAATTAATGATTTAATTAATTAAATTAATGATTTATAACGAAGTAAAAAATTATTAAGTGAAAACTCTTGCAGACACGCATAATTTTCATAAAATCTCCACCCCACGCGCGTAATGACGCGTATATAATGGAGAGACGCTTAAAACAGCGGATACGTCAAACGTCTCAATCAGAAATAGCCAGAGATAAAGTCCTCCTCAGTATTTTGTTCCAATCACCTGGATTTGCTAATTAGCACAATTCTTCAGCCAGGAGGTAGAACGAATTAGTGAAATCAGCTGGCTGAGTTCATGGGTGGAAGAAACACATGGCAGGACCTTTACTTTCAGACCCCTGGATTTTACACCTCTGCAAATACATTACATTACATTACAGTCATCTAGCAGACGCTTTTATCCAAAGCGACATACAGTAAGTGCATACAGAAACGTCATCGAAGTAACTACAGAACAGATAAGATAAAGCACATTCTTCCCATAAAGTAGCAGCTATCCCTAGTAATGAACATAGAATGCAGTTCTATATAATTGCTATATAAAATAATAATTATAATCTGAGCCATATTTGTGTTGCAGAATATGGGCGTCCATCTACCACTAGATGGCAACAATGTCTAAAATTAGGTTTTATCTGGTTGTTTACCATACAATTTTAAAAAGCTTAATATTTGTAGAAGACAGAGATTTACATAGAGGAGCTGAGAAATATATAAATACACTGGTGATCAAAAAGGTATGCAGACAGGGTCTACAAAAATCATAGCGAGACAAGACAACCCAAGGAAGAACTGGAATCTATCAACTATAAGACAGTAAGTATGTAAGGTAACTATGTCTATGCATGAGTGCTTTTGTTATACATTCATAGTAGAAGATAATATCTTTAACATATATGAAAAAGCAGTATACGCCAAGAGAAATAGACATGCAACTGGAGTTCACAGGTTGATTCCCAGGTGGGGCATTAGTACCCTTGAGTAAAGTACTTATACTTAATTTTTTCAGAAAATATCTAGCTGCATAAATAGATTTTACATGTAGTGGGTTGAATAAATGGATTGTAAAAATGTAAACAGTGTCACTCTAAGTATCTGCTGTATGTAATGTTATGGTACATCGATTGAATTTCTGTGGAAGCTTTCCTACCACAAATCAAACATTGTAGGTATGAGGTTGTGTTTTCTTATAAGGCCTAGAATTAAGGGACATGGGCTTTCTGGCTATTGATTTTGAGCATACTGTAAATTACCTGCCGAACAGCAGGACCAATTCTTCCTTACAGAAAAAAAATCCACACAGAAACAAATGTTGGTGTACACTCCATGGACTCATATAAACACCCTTGGGTTGTTAAATGTACACCAGCAGTGTTTAATTTACAGGGAAAGTACACTGCTAAACAGGTTTAGCAGTACAGTCAATCAAAGCCATGGACAATTGTAGGAATCATGATAGTTTAATTGTCTTTTAATATGGCTTGTATTTGAAAATTAGCAAATGTGTATGGGATGCTCTGTGATGAAATTAATGGAATGTCTTTCTGACATTATTTCTGGCAGGCATGAGTGTTTTGTTATTCACTCTGGATAAGAGTGTCTGCTAGTTTCTGGTCACAGGATTATGACTTTGGCCTCTGAAAAGTTGAGCAAACTGGTTCACAGTAATACACCATATTCCCAAAGTCAATCAAATGTCATAGGCAGCCTGAAAGATAAATTTCTATGTTCCAATGTGCTTTGCTAATGCATTAAAACTCGCTTGGTAAGCTTAGAAAGGGATTCAAGAGGACAAACATTCTGTTCATTCCATGTTGTTGATATGATTAGATATCCGCATGAGTCAGTCAGGGTGTGCGCAGGTTGCATTTGTGCTGACGTCACAGGAATGAACTTCCTCTTTCTGTCTCTGAAGAAGCTGTGCCATTTCCTGTAAACGATGTATCAGGGAATGCCTATGCATATTGTAAAGAGATAAATACCGTGTGTCCTCTCTGAATAGTCAGGGGGCTTAGCTTAGAGCTTTCTCATTCTGTTGTTTCTGCTTGCAAGAGAAATAACAGTTTTATTGTGTTTAATTCTGACTTGGCTGTGGAATGGTATTGGTATGATTTATATTCACCTCTGGTCCAAAGGGAAATATAATTTCCATCACAAGCCTTTCCCACTGTAGGTGATATGCTGATAAAGAAGATGGTTCTCTTTCAGGGATACTACTTCATTACAGCAGCGGAGAGAATTTCCACCCTGCATACGCCTCACTATGCAAAGCTCAAAATATGTTTGCTTTTCCATGAACAAACTATTATCTTCCTTGTTTGTTTATGCTCAATCCAGAATCAGATTTTTTTTTTTTTTGACCACTAGATGGTGACAGCATATCTGAAAAAGGGATTAAAGGTCTTCTTATTGTATAAGCAAAACAACTTAAATTTCTCTTTATAGTCAGCTAGTATCCCAGCATTTCCTTCACCAGCAGTTTTGAATCCTCAGTTGTATTTGTAGGTCTGACTCGTCACTTGCATCATTTTCCATCAGGTCCAGAGATTACAGACAAACACAACCCCTCCTCTGTCATCTACTTATTTTCTCTCACCACTGTCTTCACACTCCTTCCCTCTGTTTTCCCACCAGTGGGACTACTGTATGCAGTCACTGTGCCACAGGAGGACACATCACATGCAGCAGGAATACTCCAAGCACCTGATTGAATAGAGAAATCACTCTTAGAGAGTGAGATTAGGACTCATTCTGCCAACTAGACAGAACAACAATCACAGTTAGACAGATTAGAGGGTATGAGGTTTACTTCCGAGTAATAGTTCAACCCTGGAATTGTCTTCATCTAATTTAAGCCCCTAATGAGTTAATCAATTTTTCTGATCTTTAGTAATGATTACAATTTTAAAATGTCCTAAATAATTATCCTAAAGGGTGCCCAAACCTTTGTACATGCCATGTTCACTTTTATTTATTATTTTTCATCTGTAATTCTATAATACATGCAAATTACATTACATTACATTACAGTCATTTAGCAGACGCTTTTATCCAAAGCGACATACAGTAAGTGCATACAGAAAGGTCATCGAAGTAACTACAGAACAGATAGGAAAGCACATTCTTCCCATACAGTAGCAGCTATCCCTAGTAATGAACACTGAATGCAGTTCACAGTGAACTGGGTAAATCAGCTCTACTACAATTCTATTCTAAATATTATAAACTTGGATACACAGTTCAACAAGAACACATACCATGAGGTCCTAGATAAGTATTAGTCCAGGTGGAGTCTGAAAAGGTGTGTTTTCAGGCCACGATGGAAAGCAGGCAGGGTTGGCATGGAACGTAGGGGAATGGGAAGTTCGTTCCACCACTGGGGAGCTAGGGTGGAAAAGCTCCGCAGTCGGGACGAGCGAGTGCCATTGACACGGAGGGGGGTAAGTGCAAGTCGCCCTGCAGTAGATGGGCGAAGTGGTCGAGCAGGAACATAGTTCTGGATCAAGTCCTGCAGGTAGACAGGGCCTGTCCTATTGGCTGCAGTGTAGGCCAGGGTCAGAACTTTGAACCTGATCCTGGCTGCAACTGGCAGCCAGTGGAGTGACCTCAACAGGGGGGTGACGTGAAAATTTGGGGAGGTTGAACACAAGCCGGGCAGCTGTGTTCTGAATGAGTTGAAGAGGCAGGATGGCGCAGGCTGGTAAGCTTGCGAGCAGGGAGTTACAGTAGTCCAGGCGTGAGGTGACCATAGTCTGGACCAAAAGCTGGGTGGAGTAGGTGGTCAAGTACGGTCGAATCCTCCTGATGTTGTACAGGAGGAACCTGCAGGACCGTGCCGTCGCCCTGATGTGGTCTTTGAAGTCCAGCTGGTCGTGCAAATACATTACAATCATGCATAATCATTTTCACAAAAGTGATATGTAGATGTTGGGTCAGTTTATCTTTATTTAAAGACTCATTGTAACATAAAATTTGACCGGGATGTCCATACTTTTGCATACAACTGTACGGACAAAGTACATTCAGATTTATGGGGAACAACAAAGTCAATATAGCAACAACAAAAAAAGCGCTGGAATATTTTGTGATTGTGAATATGAGACATTGAGGATAAGGTTTTTAACCTTGGTGTAATGTTACATCAAGGCCTGGCTGCATTGGTAATCATTGGTTGTGGAATTTAATATTGCTCACTATTGGTTTTCTGTGGGGTTTTCTTTCGTAAACCAAACAAGGGTGATGGAGAGAGAATGTGCCTGTGTGTATGTGGGAAAAAGAAAGAGATATGCTTGCATGCCCATTTAACTTTGAGGGGCACAAGCCTGCAAGTCTTTTGGTTCATAGTGATTGCTTATGTGGCTCCACTCAGGACACTATGAAACAATCTGGAATCCATATTTGGCAAGAGGCTCATTAGCTAGGTCTCACGGTCAAACAATGCATTTTGGTCAACACAAAGTAGTAGAATTTTTTTTAATGTAAATTCATTTTTTCTGTAAATCAAAATGTGCCAACCAGAATCTGTCCAATATGTTCTCTGTCTGCTTAGAACAGTGTCACAACACACAAAAAGGCACGTTTTGCAGGCTTGGGTTATTACTATAAAATCACGGAGAAAGTCAGTTTCACCCACAAAAGATCATAATGATTATTGATCACATTTAGGCTACATACACACAGTAATATTACAATTTTCAACTGAATAATTAAGGACTATCCTAAATATGAGCATGTAGCCTACACTTTGAATTATATGAAGACACTTAGCCATGCATGGCTACGGAAATGATAGAAAGGAAAATGTATCATGTATTGTAGGATGTCAAATGGGAAAATATTTGGAATATTTGCCTCCTTCAGTAGGCTATATAGGCTATACATTATTCCAAATACAGTCATTTGAAGCAAATGTGAGCAGTGACTATTAGACTGTATAAAAGGTGGCCGATTATCCTCATATTTCTTTTCCGGTTTGGTTTCTATGTTAGCTGTGATGAAAGTGTTTAGGGATATTGCTGTAATCCTACTGTTGTTCCCTGTCCCGAACGTCCTGCTAGGTAGCCTATACCTCTTTAAGAAAGAACCACGTGGCATTATGCATCTGCATCCCACCCTCCACGGATGCGCCGTGTCCTGTCACTGGTCTCCAACGGTCGTCACTCCAGTCGCCTTGTCCGCGCGAGCAGCGGTGCACCGCTTTGGCGGAGTCCTTACCGAGGACAAGCATCGCTGAATAAACAGAACGAAACTGGCGGCTTGAAAATGGACACTTAAACAATATCGGCAGGGGGAAACAGGTAAAATGACAATCTTGCTGATTAGCAATCACTGGCAATCCCCCGGGTGAAACTTATTGCTATGTGTGAAGGATGCATCATCCTTGCTGTCGTAGCTAACTGCAGTTGCAGGGTATGTAGGGCACACCAAGGACTGCCATGAGTGCATGAATGGAAATCAACCAGGAATCCAACGGGCATTGCATTCTAGGACACAATGTTATACTGTATTGTTTTTTGCACAGTTGCGATACATGCGAGTAGGCTCTACATTTTTTCAGTAGCCTACCATTTCTGCTGAGTAGTTGCTGCTGCAGTGGTGATGCAGTGCCGACGCGCGCGCGTGTGTGTAGTTTGCGTTGTTTGTGTTCACCAGGTGACCACTCACTGTAGGCTACGACGCAACATGCAAATGCCGTTGCTAAATGTTTTGTTTTAGATCACGCATATGTTATGCATTTGAACAGAAGTGATACATTTTAAGTGCATCATGATTTGGAACGTGTTACTACCTCACCGCAATCGTTAATTGGTGTTTACTTTTTAAATCACATCGCAGATAGTCTTATTAATACTTGTTACTAAATTATTTACGGTTGAACCTTTCTGTCCTAAAACAAGTCAATATTGCACGGTGAAACAGTTTAGATGTCCGCAGTATTTAGCTGCTAGGCCTAATTTGCCTTTTAAAAGCACAATTATCGTGCCATTATTTAAGCATATCTGCGTCGTATTGTTACTAAATGTACTTTCCGGGGGATTAAATTTTTTGTTGTTGAAATTCCTATGAACGTAAAGGTCTATAAGGCCCTGTGCCCACTGTTTACAACACACATACCGAAGTTCAAGTAGGCCGACCCCCTTTTTTGCACAATCTTGACGCTAAAGCAGAGATGTTTCATGTGCGATAAGAGTTCACATCTCTCTCAAGCAAAGCACTAAATTCGGCTGTTGATCTTGGCACACAAGACCTCTCTGTTCCTCAACACGATCTTTCCTAATTGCAGCCTAATAATTCTGTTGCTAGAGGTCTGTTACTTTAAAGTCAAGGCCTGGTTGTTTTCAGTGAGATTAATCCATCACTTACAATGCTTGTTATATTTCTGTTTTACATCACAGTTCATCCCTCTTCCTGCCTCAGATCATTCGCAGGATGTTATATCGCTTTCACTGCATCTCCAGTTTCATGTTGAGAGTACATAGTACTGCCGCAGACCATTTCTAAATAACTGTCATGATGACGATGGTGATTGCGTTACTTCATGCAAAGAGGTGGGGTTTACATAAAGCAACCATTTCATTCATATTGAGTGTCAATTTGTTCTGGGTCATAATTTCTAATCATTAACCTTCTAGTCCACTGAGAATGAAGAGGGTGCATTCTCTTTTAGAAACACATGTATGAAAACACATTGACATTTATTTGGCAGCTTCCTCCCATCAAAGTATGATCACACATTGCTCATTAGTAAGAACACGAGGATCAATGACACACAAATGACTTCAGAATGCCAGGTGCAGTCATACTTTTTTTTTTTTTTTAAACATATAGTCCATATAGTCTTTTGTGCTAAGTTTTTATGCTAAAAAGTAAAGTGAGTTCAGTTAGGATTCAGAACAAAACCAGTAGTCTAATTGTAGGAATTATTGGTGCATATAGTATAGACTACATTTACTTTTTGCCTTATCATTGCACCTTCCCCTCACAAACCAATAAATAATGATCAACACAGCATTAGCAACAATCAAAGTGAACGAATCTTGGCAGGATGGAGTGTGTGGGGGATGGATTTCCATGTCTGTCTGATGGAGTAAGGCTCTGTTTTTATTAATAATGGCAAAATATGGGACTAATCTGTTCAGGGGAAAAAACAAAGATTGTTTGTGACCCTATAGACAACAATGCAGTTTATTGGGGTGAGAAAACAATCTTCAGTGTTTAATTGATTCATTGTTTTGTCTGACGTTCAAACCTTTGCTTTTTATTTTTATTTTTTAAATCCCCTGTTCCCAGTTAGGTTGTAATATAAAAAATTGTCAGGAATAAATAGCCCACTTAATTGTTTCCATGTGTTGTTGGCTAAACTAGTTGGTGCTTTAGCACATACAGATTGTGTCCTTAGAAAAACCATGCAGTTAAAGGTTTAGTCACTGAAAACATTTTGTGTAAAACGTGGATTAATCAGTGTTTCACCGAAGTTCAAAGGTGTGTCAAAAGTTGATATGAAGGCCTAAAAGGATATCCTGAGCTCACAGACTGTCTGCTGAAGCACAATATCGCAGTGGTCTTACTGCTTCCACTGGGAAAGTATGGAGCACAGGTGACCACTTATGGTCCTCGAGATACAAGTCTGTGTTCAATCAGCATTTGTACTTAACTTGGACTTACAAATAAATGCAGACATTATGCCTTTCCTTTGCAAACTCAGTTTGGCAAGATGGTTTTAACAACTGCTGAAAGTACCACACTGAGTTTGTTAATAAAATAAAATAATTACATTTAGTTGTTTATAGAGGCTGTATTTGTAAATCAGTGGCCTAACAAGACAGACTTCAAGATGAAGTCTGCACCTATGAGCCATCCAGCTTGAGCAGTTTCATGATTTTATCATTGAAATATGTGACTCTGGGATAATTTTCAATATTATTTTAATGTCATTGGGCTAGTTCACTGCAGTTCACAAGCCGCTCTCTGAAAATGAACCAGGCCTACACAGCCTAACACAGGTATTATCTCAGCTTGTTTTCCCTTCTTGGCCAAGGGCGAATGGAGGCCACAGTTATGATAATAGCACTGGGGCTCCATGATGGCGGTGATGAGGATGACCTGTAGTGTTCTAGCCCTGGCAGCCAATTTCATCAAAGTTTCTCCTCATTTTTACATTTTGTTTCATGCATAGCAGTGAAGCCTGAGATTTTTTTCTGATGCTAAAAGAGGCATTGGGTGCCATTTTAAAAATATTTGGTGTTCAATGGATTGAGCCCACCTCCCTCCAGGTGCTGGTGGCATCTATCATCCAATGTGTATTGCAAAGTGGATAAAGAGGGTGAGAGGTGATCATTTGTAATATTCCTATGTACCAGTCTACTGCAGGTACACAAGAATATTATAAATGATCACTTCTCACCCCCTTTATCCACTTTACAGTGATGTGTATTGGAGGTGTGTTTCCACCCTTCCTGTGTTAGCAGTCTTGGGTCATATCAGAAAAAAGGGCCATACAGATGTATTTATGTCATAAAAGGCAGTATTGTATAGCGTCATATTGGAGACATCACATAACACCTCAAGCTATGAGTTGCGTTTCGTGTCTCTCTCCCAATCATTTGAGATTTGGGAACATGCTCTGTGCAATTACCTTTGGGTTTCCTAGGAGGGTAAATGGCCTCTTTTGAAATGCCTTTCTCAAGGCTGTCTTCCTCAGTCCTGTAGAGAGTGTTGTAGTGCCAACTCAGGGCCCCAGCACACCTTACAGTTCTGGAACTTTGTTGTCCCCCATTTGGAAAGCCCAGAATTTTATAATGGGTGTGTTCTGAGCTGCACTGTACTGTGCTACGCTATTTAAATTGTGATGTGCTGTTCTTAAGATGTAATCTATCTGCACTGACGTCATGATTTTTCACTGCGTTACTAAGTCTCCTGTCCTACGTTTGTGGCAAACTGTGCTATTTATTAAACACTGTGACATACTGTGTCAGATGTACCCCATTGTAATTTGTGAGTACTGAAATAGAAGTGCCAGTCGTGTGGTGGTACACTTTTCCTTTGATCCCTAACCCATTTACTCATCTCTGGTCCAACCAGGCCTCTCATTACTGTGTCATCAAATCGTCTGATGGTGGTGCAGTGGTTGCTGTTTCACAACAAGTCTGTGTACAAGACAGCACTTGTGTCCTTATTTTACTAAGGTTACTGTTTTGTATAGCCTAGATGCAGTTTTCTTGTATAACAGACTTAAGAAGCACAATTAGGCACATGAAAGTCTGCTACAAAAGAGGATGTCCCCTGTATTTTTTATAAAAATGCTACTTGTCTCCTTGGTTTGGGACCTTGATCTTTAGCTTAGTACGCTAACTGTATCTCTGTTTTACCATGTGGATGGTGAAGGCTGCAGTTCTGGCCTGAAGCTATATTTACCCTTATATTTGGCTGTGTCTAGCCGGCCAGTTAGGCAATCAGACAACACTGTACTGTGTGATCTCACTCCAGAGTATACCCCTGCTTCCACTTTTTGACTTTACATCCACTTCATCGTGCATTGATTTAGCAATGTAACTATTACAGACATCATCAGTTAACCAAATACAAATGGAAAATATGCAGTGAAAAGATTAATCTATAATTATGATAAAACAGGACATATCAGTACATATTGGCTTGGTGAATATGTATGTTTGTATGGCTGACAAGTATGAATGCCCTGCCTTGTATTAATCATCCCTTTTTAACAGATTACCGCTCTGAAAGTGAGAGAGCAGTAAGCCAGACCTTGCTAGAGCATTACCCTTCCAATTTAAATACAATAGGAACAAAATCTGGAGCATTATCTGTTCCGACTAAAACTCAGTAACTGAACCTTCCCCTCAACAGTCATAAATACATAAGTACTTGACAACAGAAAAATCCAAAATCCAAACCCTGAACAAAAATGTAGGCAAATTAAAAACATTCTGCACTTCTTTTGCTATGAAACAAGTCCTCGTCAGTTATTGGTAAAGAGCCACACAATCTCAAATAATTAGTATCATATAATGTCTGATGATTGTTTCTGAACTTAATCCAAATGGTAATAATGAAAAAGAAAAATAATATTTTACTTGCAGCTGTCAGCACCATCCCACCTGGAATGCCAGTGAAGATTTGCTTAACTGGTGGGGAAGGAGGGCTTTATCTGTTTCTGTTCATTAGTGCTTTCATTTCTTAATTTGATTTGAATGATCTGACATTTTGTCTAATTTAATAAGGTCATGAATGACAGCTCAAGCCCCTATATGAAATGTAAATTACTGTGGTATAATCCCTGGCTTTTCAACAAAGGTTTCATGAAGGTACAGTCCGTGAAGGGGATCCGTTACTGCACTCTCAACCCCACCCCCCCAGTTCGCTATGTTTATAAAACCATTTTTGTAAATATCAAATATCAGAATTGGTTGAAAACCCCTGGTCTAATCTATGAGCGAACTGCCATTATTGTATACAGCTACTTAGCTAATAGAGGTAGGGCAATTAGTAAAAGCAAAAAACTTCTTATGCACCCACCACAAACATTCAATGTCTAAATTCCCCAGATACATATTGCCGCTGTTAGTAGTAGTTAACTTTTTGCGACTATAACAATTCTGCATTCTTATGTAAATTGTTAGACTTTCAAAAAACCAATTCAGGAATTCCCTGTTCAGTAAACTGAAACTATGGTTTGAGGCCGTAAGAATGAACACACATGTGTTTTTATTGATAAACTGTCAAAAACTATAAATTTTCACTGATGAAACGATGAAATATGTCCAGCAGCACCTGTTAGTGGGAGGTTAACAGTGAATCTATTCAACAGACGCCTTGGGAAGCTAACTCGCTTGACTTTCCACCAGTGCGATGGGCTACCCTCCAGGTCTAAATAAATAAATAAATACATTTGGCACTTCATTTAATCCATATTCTGTTGAACCCCTCAGAAGCATAACCTTTGCCAAGGTAAATCTTTCTGGCTTGGATCAAACATGAACACAGTATGAGTAGGTAGAGAGCAGAAAAGAAATTAATATTAATTGATAATACTTAAACATTCTAACATTTTGCTAGAGATTCAGAAGATTAGAGAGAGAAGAGAGAGAAGACGGCAGCTCTCTCGCAGTCAGCTGTCTGTGTGTGTGTGTTTGTTGTGTTTTGTGTTGATCATTGTCGTCCATCATGTCAAATCAAATCAGTGGATTTTTTTCTATAAAAAAAAATAATAAAAAAAAAAAAAAAAAAAAAAAAAACACAAAAAACACAACACACACAACCAACCATAGTAGTTGAAGCTATTGGCCGTTGTTGTGGGGTGTGTGGAAAAAAAGTTAAAAAAGAGTGCGAGTACAGAAAATTGATGTGATAAGAAGAAAGAAGAATAAAAGAGAAGAGTAATAGTTTTTCTCAAGCCAAAAAAATAAAAATAAAATAATAAATGCAAACAAAAAAAAAAACAGAACTGTACCAGATCAGCATTGGCTTTTTTTTTTTTAACTAAAGTTTGTCTCAAACTTTCCTTTATAGTTATTATTATTATTAATATTATTACTATTTTTAGTACAAACGCACAGTTTGACACACACTAAGGCTTTGCTTTTATTTGTTTCTGTGATAGTGGGATTTTCTACATCAGAATCATTTCAAGCACGGCAGAAATTCCGAAAACACTATTTCTCTTTGAAGAGAATGCTTCAATGACATTGGAGTTATGATGGTGCAGTATGGATATTGGGGCAAAGCTGTGTGGACTTTTGGGACAGGTTTCTCAAAGCTGGGCTGTGCATTATACTTTATTAGCGATGCGGCATTGGAAGTAATTGGGTGTGGTGGTGTTATAAAAACTGCAGGGGTGCTGGTGGTATTATGCCAACACTGTAATAGCATTGGGACTGTGCTTTGTTTATGCTGTGCTGTGCTGTATTGAGTTTTGAGTGTGTTAGCATTGAAACTGAGCTTGGTTACAATGACCGTGATATCTCGCAACAGAGGAGCTGTGCATTTAGTTGATTTTTTATTTGTATTTTTTTTGCCTTTGATGCTGTAAGCACGCTGAAGCTGCACTGTGATGTGTGATGTGATGTGAAGCCGCACGGTAATAGTGTTTGAGCTGTGTTGTGTATTGGTGTGGAAGTGGGGCTATGCTAGGTGCTGTCAGAAAGCTATTCATCCCTTTTGTGATGGTGTTTTCATAGCACTATACTAGGCCTGAAACAGTTCTGTTTGTTGTGACGGTGGTATAATGGCACTTGCAGAAGTTAGTTTTGTTGCGGTACTCTGTGTTGTTTAAGCCACACTGTTTATCACGACAGTGTTATAGGCAAACTAGACTAACATGGAAGCTGTGCTGTACATTGTGTCGGTCTTTTATTAGCTTCAGGGCTGTGCTGTGCTGAAGCCCATGTGTGTGCTGACTGTGCAGCATGTCCATAAATGACTGAGTCATCAGCCAGACAAAATTACAGGATGGGATATGGCAGCATCCATTATTTAACTCAATGTAAGGTTATTTAGCTAGGTTGTGCAGGGGGGAGGGGAGGAGATCTGATGTATTATACCTGCATTTTACTGACTTCAGTTTCCTCAGTTATTTATGGTTATTCCTCATTGATTTGTTGGTTTTGCTGGGCTTCGTTGGAGTAGAATGAAGTCTTGGTTATTACTACGAGGGAAGCTCCTAGTCATGCCACCACTGTACATCAGAGAAAGGATTATTTTACGGTGTCCAAGCCAAGGATAACATTAGTATTTATTGGTGCGTTTTAGTCTGTGTGAGAGCATAAATGTGTGTGTATGGGTATCTCTGACAGAGTGACTTTGAATGCTCTATGACTGTGGCTGCATGACGACTCCTCTTTGTTCTGAGCTGTAAGTCGTGAGTCGAGGTGCCTCAACTGCAGTTTCCTGCTCTCCGGTGGGACTGACACACACGGCTACATAATCACACACACACACACACACACACACACACAGACATACTGTCTCATGCATACACGTACAAGGCTGCAAGCTCACGTGCACATAACAGGAATCATGCATGTGCAGTTGTGCAGTATACATGCACACGCACGATAGGCATGTTTATGCTTGTACACATGACGACACAGATAAAAATCACATGCATGCGTACGTGCACGCACACACACAGACGCACTGTGACATCAATCACACGCCCACACTGGGAGAAGCGGGGCTGTTTAATGAGGAAGCCCTGGATCTCTGGGAGGGATTAGTCAAGGTGACCTTTGGGGGGGGGGGGGCGTAGAAGGGGGCGAACTGTGAGGGAGCTGCAGCATCGCTGCATAGGGGCGAGGGGGAGAAGATATGGAGGGCAGAGACAGATGGCTTGGGACAGCACTGTATCTGTGTGTACAACAGTTTCAGCAGTGAGTTTTAGTGGCAGGAACACGATTTGTGTATGTGTGCATGTGTATGTGTGTCCTTTGTGTCATTTTCCATGAATGATGTACATTTCTTTTACATCTCCATTATTTAAGTACTAGCCTACATGCTATTGCTAATGCTTACCAGTTCAATTGGAAAATACTTTAAAACCTTTAAACGCAAGTTTTATAAGTCTGACACTCTGCTTGCATGTTTATGTGCTTGAGGGTAGCCTATTCTTTTGCGTAGATCTTATAGGAATATATGGCAATAGCTTTTTATATAACAAGCTCTTACATATACCAGTTGTCTTATGTTTTATGATAATATAATTATATGTTGTGTGAAAGGTTTATTTCAAACTGAATTCAAGAAGACTCAAAATGCATTGTCCCTTAATGGGCACTTAAATGTCCAAGGGCAGGGGTTCCCAAACTTTGCCCTGGGGCACCCCTGTGTAGGCTGATTTTTGTTTAAACCAATCCCAGCATTTTAACAAGTTTTTCATGTTTATTGGGATTATTTGCCCTATTGATTCACCTCAGTCTTTAATTTTATCATTTAAAACATTTTGTTAACTTTTTCTTTTGTAATTATTTGCAATATTGCACAATAATTAATAAAAATGAACAGCTTGTTAAAATTCTGGGATAGTGATAGGATAATTGTGGTTGGAAAACCAGCATACACAGGGGTCCTTCTGGACCAAGTTTGATAACCACTGTCCTAGGGAATACCTGTGTTGATATCACTGTCATTCCTCTGCCTGTTACCTTCTACCCAGAAATACGGTGAGTGCATGCACGTGTTTGTGTCGTAGCAAAGCTTTTCTGCTGTGGTTTTCCAAATGACACACTCAGTTATTTATCTCATTGCTTCCCAGGAGTATGCATGAGAGTGAAAATAGAGAGAAAATATGTATATGTTCTGAATGATTATCTTTCCTGGATTTCCCAGGATTCAATATTTGTGCATTTCTAACTGTATACATTCACTGACCCATTTACACACCTGGACATTCCTGTAGGGATTTGGGTGCAGTACTTTGTGTACTTGAACAACAGTAGTTTCCCACCCGAATACAAAGCTAAAGTAGACCATGGAGTGCTGTAATTAGTCACAGAACCAAAGTTGCACAAATTCAAGTTCAGCATCCTGTGTTACTGCAGTGCTTATACTGATGAAATGCATGCTGGGAAGTCCAGCTCCATTTTAAAGTGCTGAAGAGTAAGCCTCTGTGTGCCTTCAGCTCAGGGCAGTGCTTCAGAGTATGTAAACTGATCCCTGTTTACATAAGTGTGTCTGCTGTAGTATTTGTGCATGCACATTGAATAATCTCAACTCTTACAGAGATTGACAAACATTAAATGATTTTCACAGGAACAAATATGGTGGAGATCAGAATGAACCTAAACCAAATGTTTTCTTTTTTCTTTGCAATTTAAATAGTTTCAGTGCCAGAGCTATCCCATTAGCCATCTGCATTAAAATAAAAAAGAGCACATGCTAATGGGAGACTTGCAGAGCCGAAATGTTCAGTGTAATTATATAAAAGTAAGCTCTTTGTTTCGCCTGCTTGTGGCTCACCACCCTGAACTGTGGCCAACTGTATTTCCCCAGCCTGAATGGGGCTTCCTCAGCAGGTCAGACCTGGGCTGTGTGAGGGATTTAATTTATTCATATCTGTCTGTTGGCTTAGTGCTGTCCTCTCATCCAGAAAGAAATAAATGGAATTAGTTCAGCAAGCTTCAAAATACAGAGCAAGGCTGCAGATAAGTATACAGTATGTTACAGCTTGTGTGTGTGTGTGTGTGTGTGTGTGTGTGTGTGTGTGTGTGTGTGTGTGTTGAAGTCCCATTACGTAAGAGCAGATTTTAGACATGGGCTGTACTGTCTGTGAGTCTTGATGGGAGGTGAAGTGGAGCTGAAGAGTAGGGATTGAGGGAGGAAACGGCTGTGCCAACTCTTCCTGCTGAGACCTACCCCGCTACAGCTCCGGCATCTCCTGCACTACCCCTGCTCCTCTCCCTGTACCTAGGCCTCACTACTGTCCTAGTACCTACACTGCCATTGCTCAAGGCTCTTCTCCACTATACTCACTAGTCACTACATAGCTCCATTACTTACATCTACTGGGCTCTTTATAAACAATTCCTTTTGTGCTCCAACCTATGTCAGTGAGTCTCTCTACCTTTGCTCCTCCTGTACTCCTTACTGAAGGATAGTCTGCTGACTGATAACCCCCAGCCTTTGCCCCATCTGCAGGTGAACTGGCCAGCCAAGGTTGTCGGAAGGGGGCTCTGTGGGAAGAGACTTTAAGAGCGAGTTTGGGAACAGAGTTACCCCCCTCCTCCACCCCACAGTGATCTTGCTTTCTTTCCTCTTTCATGTTGTTGTTTTGTTCTCTCTCACCTGTTATCTCTCTGTGTACAGTGTGTCCTCTGCGGTCTGGTGTTTTCTCTCTCTGGTACACCTGCAGTCCACCAGTCCACCTGCAGTTTAGCGAAACCTCAAAAACAAGTTCTAGTTGCTTTGTGCAATTCATTCATTCCTGTGTTAGCCTGAGAGTTGAGTCATGATTATTGGGGCCCTGTCTCGGCACTCGCCCCCATCTCGTCGGACCGGTGCCAGTGTTGTGCCCTGCCAGTATGTATCAGCACAATGTTGACACTCGTAGGGCTTGCCAAGGCTATAAAGTGAAGCATCTAGGGGCAAAAGATCCCATACAATTTTTATCCTCTAGATGGCACCACAGAGCCAGAGTCAAGGCAGTGATTCAAGCCACAAGAACTAAAGACTAGGTTTGTGTAAAAGCAGCACTTTGGGTGTGAAAGGGTGGGTTATGTTTGTAGATGTGTGCTTTTTAAACAATGTGAGGTCTGTTTTATTTATTTCTTACCATTTTGGTAACTGTCTGTCTGTCTATCTGTCTGTTTGTGTGTCAGTGTGGTGTTCTTAGGCACGGCACCGTAGAAAAATTATAGCCACGCAGTGTGTGTGAGAGAGGCTATCTACTCCCATGTCTTCCCCTGCCAACCGCAGATCTGCAGGATCACGCAGGTACCTTCCCACCTCCCTTCCTCCATCTATCCTGCTGTTGTCTTCTTCCTGTTTTCCCCTTCTCTGCCTCTGCCCTCCATCTTTACCCCTAAAACAGTACCTTTTTATCTCTGTTTGCTGCCGTCCCACAGCAGCCTGTCTCTGTGCCACACCCCTTGCTTCTCATTTAGCCCCTAACAAGCCCAAACAGCACGCGCTTCTCTCAGACAGAATTCATCCTTTGAGTTGTAGTGTTTCCGCTGGTAACGCTGAGAAAACGGTGTCATTCTGTCCCACAACAGGCCCTCGGAGTCTGAAAGTTTGTCTTTCTGACGCTCTTAATTTGTGAGATGCACCGCTTCACCCGTCGGGCTCGGGCCCTCTGCGGGGATGACTGGGTCAGTGCTTTTGCTCTGCCCATTCCTTACCCCAACATTGATTTTACTGAGCGATTGCTGAGTTCGCTCAAATAGCCCAGAGGGGAAAGCAAAAAATAATGAAAGAATTGTTTCAACAGCAGCCTACAGAGAGCAGAGCTAACATGGCGACAGCCTTTGCGGTTTTGGCCCTGTATGACAAGCTACTGAACAGAGCAGGCAATTTTCACCAAAAGTGAAACAGCCAAGCTATCTGTGAGCCCTGTGGTCTAATACAAACCGGATGCAGGGCCATCCCTCCATACAGAGCATACAACTTGTGCATTAGTATCATTGTAGCATTCATTTGTAAGTGAACAGTGGATTTACAATATCATGCAACCATTGTAAGTTTGTCCATATTTTGATAGCATATCCTCACTTTAATATCGTTTTAAATGTCAGTGTTTAATTGTACTACATTAATACTTTATTTCAATGGATTGCACTGATAACTGTTCAAACAGAGCATCTGGACCCCTGGTTTGAAAATCACTGGGCAGGATTATTGACATTCTTATTCATCTTATTTACAATAGCCCATTCAACCAGCCACCCCTCACAGTAGAGTAAACGGTAATGATCATCAACGTTTTCACATAGACCACAGTTCTGTGCATTCATCTCCTGTTTTATGAGAAATTTTAGTCGATACTACTCTGTTTATGTAGATCTTCATTACGAGTAGTACTTAAATTGCGCTTGGCACCAAAATGGCGTTGGTGCTTGAACCTAGCACTCGCCCTCTTTCTTGTTTCTCTCCCCAGATTCAACCCCCTGAAGGCTCTGCAGCCGAAACGCCGCTTGCAGCAAATGTTGTCATCCCCCTCCCCTCCAGTGTGAGAGACTTTCTGTTATTGTCTCACAACAGGCATACACTTGGCAGGAGACGGTTTCACCCTCACGTACAGTTATATAAGCTCACGCATGTATACATGTACAAATACACAAAAATCTAATGGTTTAGAAGACACTACAGTACACTAAAATCCATCCTCCACACTCACCTTGAGGCTCTTTAAGTAATTTCAGATAAAGAATCGAGCTCACTTGGTCCCAGCGGGCTGCATTGCATAGTGCTTTTCATTTGTGTGCTAGCTTTTCAAAGGCTTAAAGGTCCTTTTGTGAACTGCATTAAATCCAGGAAACAAGTTAGCTTGGACATAATCAGTAAATATGTCAATCAGCCTTGCTCTGCACATGACTGGTCTTGACCAAGCCCTTTCCCTCGTGTTAATGGTTGAGTGAATTTGGCCTTTTTTCTTTTGCAGAAATTCCTCATTTCAAAAAGAAACTGTAAACTGAAAAATATGAATGCAGTGAAACGTTCATGTTCCGTTTTTCTTTTCAAAATCCCAGCTATGACCATATTAGGCATGCGGTTCATTCTGGATTGCATCCCTCCATGATCAGGGTTCAGGAGACTGGCTTTATGGCATATCACATACAATACAGAATCCCACAGAACCCCCCTCCCCACACATGCACTCCAGCCTGGCCAAGCACAGGACACTCCACCTGGAAGGCACACCATGGACAGTGCTTGCATAGTGCCAGTGCTCCCCACCCCTGTTTGCCTGCCTCCTGAATGAATGACATGTTCATTTTTATTTCCTTGCTCTCTAGGCTTGCTTCTGCTGATTTCCTCTGCCTTCTGCCTTCTTCTGTTGCTTTCTTGACCTGCACCATCTGCCTCTCCACCCACCCCTCATCTCTCCTAAGATGTGGCTGTAATATTTTGACTGGTTCTACCAGTTTGTAACCCTTACCTGCTCCAATGCTGGAGCCCAGTGATTGGTAAAACTCCAGTCCTCCCTCACAAAAGGTTAATGTCAGTTGGTTCACTGGGGTCACATGCTCAGGGCTTTGGGAGGGGTCATGGAGGATAGGTTGGGTTGCCCATCACTGCAGTGACCCCTCACTCTACCTCCTCTCTAATGAACTTGGAAGTATTATTTCCTTCCCACCTTTAGGAGATAAGACAATGCATTTAATTTTAACTTTTCTTTTTCAGTTAGTGTTCAGCTCCTCTGTTTTTTTTCCTAAGTTTTATTATTATTATGCTATATTATTTATTACACTATTACCTTATTGAGGTAGGAACAAATCCAGACGAATCTGCCATCTCTAATTGTATGTTTTGTTTCCTGATGGGATCATATGCACACATAAAACCATTACTAAAACCAAATCTGTTTGTTACCCACAACCACATGTTACCAAATTATGATAATCATTGGAGAAGAAACAGAGCTGCTGTATCAAGACTTGGTGTTAAAAAATAAATGACATAAATCACAGGACAAGTTAGTAAGTCTCTAGGTCTCTCATAAGTGGAACTGGTTTAATAACTCCAGCGGCCTTCTTTATAAAAATGGTCTTACAACCAAATTGTATCTTAAATAGTGGCTTACGCAGAAAACCATGACTAAGTAGTTCATGTAGTTCCAAGGAGGTCATGTAATGATGACCATCCGTCCGTCCCTCTGTTTGTCTGTCTGTGACAGACATATCTGGAAAAGTAATGACCAGATTGCTGTTATAGGCCACATTCAGAAGACGGGCTAATTGTTAAGCACGTTCCGCGAGTTCAGATTGAAGCTCATTTGAGATTTCTATATCACAGATGCAACTTTTATTGGTCTCAGTTATTTTTTATAAATCAAATGTAAACACAACCTGGGAAATTATTTTAAGATTACATTTAAGTTTAACTCCAAGAATATATTTTTATAAATGAGGTCCCAGGTGTTTGCAAACCGATGAGATTGAACTGAAAGTGGCAGAACAGAGAGCTTAAGTAAATATTGAATCCCTTTTGGTCTTATTTTGTTCCAGTATATACATCCTGGGTCTTAACTCTCCCATACAAAAATAACACACTGACTGAGGTACTATTACGCCATTAACAAGTAAAACAATAATCTGAAAGCAAGGTTATTTTCCACAACTTTTTGAAATTCCTTTATTCAAATGATCTGACAGCAGTGCAAGTAACTGTCTTTTTTCCCCCACATTGGCAGTTGACAGTTTTATTAAATGGAGTGCACCTTTTTGTTTTTTTGATGTAAAATATTTAGTCTGGTTGGATTTGTCAGAGTCGTTGAGCCTACTCTAGTGCTGAACTTCAGCTGTCATTCCCCATGTGTCTGTAATGGCCTTTTATCTCTGGTCAGTTTTGACTATTGCAGGTTCATAGAGCTAGACTACATTCCCATGGAGACAGGCTTTATGGTTTCAATGCGCCAAAGTCGTGGATTTCTCACCCCACAAACGCCGGAGCGCCACAAGCGGTTAGCATCTCTCACTCGACCACTGCCATCTCCCAATCAGACATTCACAACCATACACAGGCCCTCGTGTAGCTCCAAGGAATGCCGTCTTCATTCCAGACATTTTGCTTTGCCATTGATTGTAGTTTTATTTATTTTAGTAGTCTAGAAATGCTGTGCAATTTTGTTTCTTTTCATTTTTTCTCTCGATGGAACATTGCATTTTCAAGCTATTGTATATTACTCTTTGTCATTTTAAGATTATTTTTTGTTGAACTTGTTTGCACCCATGTTTGGCATTTATTTTTACTGACCTCTATGGTGTGATAGTTGTCTTATACTGAATGTATTTTGAACATACATTGTGGGAATTTGTTGAATGTCGTTTAAGAGATGGGATCTATTTTCTGTTTCCGTCTGTGTGCTGTGTTGGATCGGCCCAGTAATGTTGTTTGTGCCATGCCCCAGACGAACTGCTGCCCCAGCCAGTACCAGGGATCCCTATGGCAACTCCTGTCTCAGCAGCAGCAGCAACTCTGGGTCCTGCAAGGGCAGTGATGGAAGTCCTACACCCAGGTAGGACACAGAACAGACAAGAAAGCACATTTTTTTCAAAATAACGTACAGCAGTAAACATATACAGAAAGGTCATCATAAGTTACTCAAATTCTAACTAAAAGTACATTCTTAAATAAAAAGTATATAATCTTGAGTAACACAGAACACAAGATCACAGTGAACTGGGTAAGTCTTTCGTAACTGTTCAGGTGGAGGAAGGGGATTCAGTGAAGTTTCATAGAAGGCGAGGGTTGGGGAGGGGTAAGAAGGTATAGGGCAGTCGGGGATAGGAGCTCCGCACAGGGGAGGGAGGTGGAAAAGCTCGGGGGGAACGGGAGGAGCGAGGGGAAGGAGGACACGGAGGGGGGGAAGTGTGAGGCGGGGGGCTGTAGAGGAGCGAAGGGGTAGGGCAGGGAAGGAGGAGGAGGAGGGCCTGCAGCCAGAGGAGCGGGGGGGGTCCTGGGGCCTGGGGTGCTGAGGTGGGCTGGTGGCAGGGGCCAGCAGGGGGGAGTGACGTGACTGTAGGGGGGGAGCAGTGACAGGGGGGGGTGGTGAAGCAGGTGGGGGCCAAGGGGAAATTGGAGCCAGGGGCAGGCAGGTAAGCAGGCGACCTGGTGGAACAGGAGTGAGCAGGGAGTGGAGTTGGAGCAGAGTCTGGGCAGAGTGCTGGGCAGAGTAGTGAGGCAGGAGGTAGGCTGAGTCTGAAGCGAGCAGAACCTGTTGGTTGAGGGTCAGTCTAGGTCTAGATGTTGTACAGGAGGAAAGAGCTGGGGACAAGGGAGTCAGCTGATGTGGTTCCAGGTTCAGCCAGAGAGTCGTAGTGGACGGACCAGAGGGGTTCTGATAGGTGGGAGGCCAGGGTCGAGGAAGTTGGGATAGGTGAAGAGGGTAGGGTTGATGGAGAGGTTTGTGTGGTGGGAGACGGGGAGCTTGTTCACCAGAGGTTGAGCTCAGGGAAGAGGAGGGTTGTTGTCGAGGTGAGATAGGTAGAGGGACTCAGAAAGCAGATCCAGAGAAGGTAGTAGTGGAGAGAGGAGGGGAAGGAGAGAGAGGAGAAAGAGACTGAACCAAGAGACTTTGGTATGAAGAGGAACAAGAGAGAAGAGTTGTGAAGAAAGAGAGAATAAATGGAAGGGAGAACAGCAGGGAAGCACAGACAGAACAGAGAAGACTCCAGTAGACAGGGGTGGGGAGGGGAAACCAGCAGGAACAGAAAGAGCAGAGAGAGACTCTCTAGTGGTGAGGAACGAGAAACCAGAGGGTGTGGTTTAGAGGAATCTATCCCAGAAGGTGGGAAGTAGAGAGAGGTCAGAGAGAGAGATGAGGTGTGAGGAGAGGAGAGAGACTCGGTCAAATCAGGAGGGCAGCAGGAGGAGAGCCAGGATGGTAGCTAGGGTTGAGCCTCGGTCAGTGGAGGGAGGTCAAGACAGAGGAGATGTCGGTTCAGAAGCCAGACAGAGAGGGGGGGTCAAGGCACAGGTGGTGGTTTTGAACGGGAGGGTTGGGAGAGACAGGTGTTGTACACAGGGGAGGACAAGACACAGACAGGGTTAGAGAGATGAGGGGTTGGGCCACAAAGGGCATAGGGTAGGTCCAAGTAGGGTTTTTTGAGAGTGTGGATAATAGAAGACAGATATGGAAAACAAACTGGGGGGGGTTTTGGGGGGAGGGGTTGAACGGGGATAGAAAGAGCGCAGAGTGGTGGAGCGGGGGGGGGAGGGGTTGGGAGGGTGACTGGTGGATGGTTTGCGCAGCGGGGGCGTGGTTGGGTGTGCGGGGAGGTGGGGGATGGGGTGGGTGGGGTGGGGTGTGGGCAGAGTTGAAGTGGGTTTGGGCGTGGGGGTGTTGGGGATAGTGGGTCAGGGTTGGTGATGGGGGGTGTGGAAAGGTGTGGGGGAGGGGGGTGGGGGGTGAAGGGGTTGAGGGAGAGGGAGGAGAGAGGGTGGGGGGTGGGGGGGGGAAGAGGGGAGGAGAGAGGAGGAAAAGGAAAAAAAGAGGAGGGGACACATAGGTGGATGAGAGACTGAAAAAAAAGAACATATAAAAGATGTAACATTAGATGAGACTTTGCTGCAGTGAGCTGAGCCGATGTAAGGAGGCTTGAGGGCAGCTCTGGATTGAGATTCTCTCAGTCAGAGTTCATCTGGCAGGGTGGGGGGAGGGGGGTTAGAGTCAGCGCCACAGGGGGGGGGAGGGGTCTGAGAGCTGATAGAGAGGGAAGGGGAGGGGAAGGGTTGAGAGACTAGAGGAGGAGAGACAAGAAGACAGAGAGAGGAGAGAGGAAGAGAGAATATGAGGAGAGGGAGGGAGAGGAGCAGAGAGAGGAGCAGAGAAGGAGTAAGAAGGCGGAGGAGATGAGGAGAGTGCGAGGAGAGAGGGAGGGATGAGGGAGGGAGTGGGAGAGATAGAGGGGTGGAGGGTGGGGGGGGTGGAGAGGTAGGAGAGAGAGTGTGGAGGAGTAGGAGAGAAAGGAAGAGATGATGGTGTACGTGTGGCGGGGCGCAGGTGTGGGGTGACGTCAAGTAGTGGTTCCTGGGGTGAGAGTGGTGGAAGGGGCAGGGGATGTGGTGGTGGTGGGAGTGCGATGGAGGCGATGTGAGTGCGGTGGATGGGAAGACTGGGAAGAACTGGGACACTGGGAAGCTGGAACTCTCAGGATGGAGTTGAAGTCCTCCAGGGGGGAAGGAGGGGTGAGGGAGGGCAGGAGAGAACGGAGAGTGTCCATGTTCAGGGGGAGGTGGGACCGAGGGACCCTGGAGGCGAGAGTGAATATGTAATGGTAGTGTGAGTGGGGTGGGGGTGCAGTGAGGAAGAAAGGAAGAAAAAAGAGAGGTGGTCAGAAAGTGTTCCAGGTACCCCAAAATGAGGGATGAGAGAACCCAGTGTGACCCAGGCCCTGCCCTTGGCCCAGGGGTGGGGGGGTGGGGGAGCCAGCCTGGAGACAGAGCAGTTGGATCAGGTGTGTTATCTGGGAGTGACAGTGAGTGACAGGGAGAGCCATGAAGTGGAGGGACTTCACCTTAGCCAGAAGTCAGATGGTTTTTCAGTTCAGAGGGAGACCAGAGCGGCAGTTCCTCCATAGTCCACCCACCACTGAGAGTAAGGGACAGGGGTGGGGCAGACAGGTTAGCCGGCGAGCGCTGAGGGTGTGTGGGTTGGGGATCCAGCTCGAGGTACATGGTGAAGAGGTGAAAAACACATAACACAAATTGTAAAAACAAAAGACAAAGTTCGTACAAATTGCTGATGCTGCCTGCGTGCATACGGCTTTTAGCCTTTATTTTAATATTGCCTATTATTGCATTTGCATGCTGCAGCAGCTCAGTGCTTGCAGGTGGGGTACATACTTACAAAACATTAGCAGCTTAAAGCAACAAAAAAACTTGTATTACTTAAACAACAACTTAATACACAAAGCTTAATGCTGCAGCTAGCCAACAGCTACAAAAGCTCTACAAACAATGAAAACATAGCACAAAAAAACCAAAAAAAAAAAAAAAAAAAAAACGAAAAAAACGAGAAAAAATCGACAAACGCTGCAGAAAAACGCTGTACCTATGCAGGTCTGTCACTACGGTATATGACACAGGACAGGATATACACTGAGGTAAGGTGACTTGACATTAGCATTGTAAAACAAAACAACTAAAAACTACTACAAACTACATACACACAAACTGATAACTACTTGCTACATTTACCTCACAATGACTAATGACTACAAAGCGGTTCAAATTATCTAACGCACAAAAAAAACCAAATGTAAAAAAGAAACATATCGATCCTGAAATGCAAAATCAAACAAACGCTGTCAGATGCACTCTGTACGAGTACGACACGGTGGCTATAAATAACACTCAGGTGTGAAGGGACTTGATTAGGCAGCAAAAAAAAACGGTGGTTGTAGTAAAAAAATACATACAACTCACTTTACAGAGATCGCTACTGCTGCTTTTTTACCTCAGCTACTAATGACTACAAAGCAAAGCAAAATAAATTAAACGCACTAAAAAAAAAAAAAAAAAAAATACTTATCGATCCTGACGGCAGAAATTCGACAAACGCTGTCCAGATGCACTCGGACGGGTGCATCTGGTGACGCGTTACCTTGGTGATGCACCCCACACCAAGGTAACGCACATGTTAGGCCAAGGTAAGACCCAGACATTCAGTATTCAGCCCCAAAGTATGACACTCTCCAATCCCAGCAAAGACTCACCCCAGAGACAAAGCGTACATCCCTAAGTCAGGTAGGATGTGCCCTGTATTCCGTTAGAATGCGCCCTCACATTTAGGTAAAATAATTTCCCCCTTCACAAAAGGGGTATGTGTCCGGTATCCCAGTCAGCCAGCCACCCCTGAGTGAATGGGAGGGAAATGGAGGGAAATGCACATTTGTACTCTGTCATGCCCTTTAATCTGCTGTTTCCCCTCCCCCCATGGCTTTCCGTCCCCCACCCCCACCCACCAGGCGTCACATGAAGTACGCGTCCTGTACCGATAACCATGGTATCCGGCCCCCTCCGCCTGAGCAGTACCTCACCCCCCTGCAGCAGAAGGAGGTGTGCATACGTCACCTGCGAGCACGACTGAAGGACACCATCGACAGGCTGCAGAACAGGTAACTGGCAGCTTCCTCTCCCTGCTGCTATTGAGTGGGATAAACATGTTAGTTTCAAATCTTCTCTGAGTATACTCTTGTCTTGGTTACTGTATATTATACCCAAATGACAAGCTTTGAATGCCAAGTATTTAATTTGAAATTTGAGCAGAAATCAGATTGTTTTTAACCATTACCTCATCAAATAAAGTCAGCTAAAATTATGTAGCAGAAATTATTTTATCTACTTACGCTTTGTAAATTAAATTATTGGTATCCAATACTGTGGTGATGGCCTGGTTGCTTTACCTCCTTCTCTTTCTGCCTCTCTCTCAGAGACACTGAGATCGGCGAGCTGAGGACACAGCTGTCCCGCATGCAGGAGGACTGGATCGAGGAGGAGTGTCACCGCGTGGAGGCGCAGCTGGCTCTGAAGGAGGCGCGAAAGGAGATCCAGCAGCTGAAGCAGGTGATCGACGTGGTTTGGGCCAACCTTAGTGACACAGACACAGGCACGGACACGGACGCGGTGCAGAAGTACTTCCAGGACATCAACGTGCAGAACCTCAAGCTGGAGTCGCTGCTTTGCAGCATGGAGCTGGCGCACAACGGCTCGGCTATGGAGGACGAGGCGGCAGGGGGCGGGGCCAGAACGGCGGCGGGGTCCTGCGAGGGCTCCCCGGCCCTCTCGGTGACCCGCAGCTCCACCTACACCAAGCTGAGCGACCAGGCGCTGGCCGACAAGAACGGGAACGCGCCCGACTTCTCGGGCCTGTCGGGCGGGGAGACCCAGGACAGCGGCTGTGTCTGTGGGGACAGCCACGCCGACCTGCTCCTGGAGGCCGCTTTCCTGTCCGAGGAGACGGCGTCTCTGCTCAGCACCTACTCCCGCATGCCGCACTCCTCCACCTACGAGAAGCTGTGCACCACGGAGAAGGTGCTGCCCCGGAGGTGTAGCATCGCCAGCAGCAGCCACCCCTGCCTCTCCCACCATCACCTTTTCCTCCACCACCTCAGGGAGCAATCCATCCAGACGGACTGTGGCCCGGCCTACAATCCCGACCTGGACCCCATCAACGAGAAGGTGTTCAAGTCCCAGGCCTGCAGCCCCACCTACTCCTGGCTCTCCGAGGAAGGGGATGACTTTGACACCGTCACCACGGCAACCACCACTGCCGCAGACCCCGCGCTGCCCGCACTGCCCTCCTCCCTTTCCTGCGCCTGCATCGAGCTGCCCCCGCTGGATGACGACGAGGAGGCGGCGCCCCAAACCTGTCAGCCCAGGAGCGCGACGCCGCCGGCCGAGCACAGCGGTGTGACGGTGGTGGAGATGGAGGACGACGACGAGGACGGGGAAGGGACGGAGGGCGACGCGGAGACGGGCGAGGCCTCCGCCTCCACATCGGAGGTCCCGCAGAGGAGCTACTGGAGCCGGCACTTTCTGGTGGACCTGCTGGCGGTGGCCATGCCCGTGGTGCCGGCCATGGCCTGGCTGTGTCGGGCCCCTCGCAGGGAGGACCACCCCGTCTACAACATCGGCTCTCTGCTGCGGGGCTGCTGCACCGTGGCCCTGCACTCCCTCCGCAGGAGCGGCAGCAACTGGCACTACCCCGCCGGAACCGGAGGAGCCAGGGGGTCGCAGATCTGAATCCCCACACGCCCTCAATCTTCAACCCACAGCCCACCACTCCTTTCATCCCCAAATCATTCTACTCCTCTACTTGAAAGACGGAAGGGCACCAAATTAATGTCTGTGGATACATAAGCCCTTACCGACTTCTGACTTTGTTGAACTTTGACCCTTCTCTCACAATGTCCTGGACTGCACCCACCTGCCAACCCCTCCCTCCTCCAGGTCTGCATGGAGACAATGACGTGGTTGGTTCCAATCAAGACATCCTACTAATATTATGTACAGCGATACAGGTCTGTCTTTCTAGTTGTTAGTCTGTCGGTTCACTTACAGTCAAAGTGTTTCATGTTCAGCCAAGCCCTACGAGCGTGTGTGTGTGCATTTAATTTCAGGCTGAGAATTATGTAGCCAAAGCACCCGGATGACAAATAATGATTGTTGTTGCTGTTGTCATGATACTGAGTGGCTGACTGTACTTTTTTGAGTCTTGGGGTCACTGAGGATACGGAACACTTGCACTCACTCCATCTTGGCTGTTGGTTTTTCAGCTTCACGATCATGCTCATTATTTACTATGTCCGCAGCAGTTTGCCAGACCAAATCCGTGATGTCACTTTGATGCATATTTGTTGGTGCATATTGTTGATAACCGAATGTCAGACGTTATTTGTCTTCCGATTGATCAGGAAGGAAGGAAAGAGTGTAAGGGGAAAATAAGCGGTTATAAAATGATTGTTATTTTAGTGAAGTCTGTCAAGCACCAAGTGTCCAGTGTTCGCTTTTTGTTGTCGCACTTTGTGCGAACATAAATGTAGATGTAACTCTTAAGTAATAATTTAGAGAGATGAAATTCAGAGTCCTTTCACCTTAACTTAAATTATATTTCCGTTTTGTGTTCAATTATTTATGAAGCCATCAGGAAAAAGCTGGCATCATCAAATGTCACTTTATCAAAAATAATTTTTATTTATTGAATTGTTTGGTTTGATTCATTGATTGCACTATAATTCACTTTAAAAGGCTAGCTATTACTTGAAGTTTAAATTGCTTTAGATATCTCAAAATCTATGTCTCCACCAACAGTGGGCTGGGTATGTTTCTGTGTAATGTAATAATAAGGGGAATTATTTACATTAATAAATATACTATAAAGCAGTAGTAAAATAATTATAACAATGGTAGATTAATTTATCTTGTAACTGTAATTGCACTGGATATTCAGTCAAAGCTATACTGTATGTCTGTAAATCTATCTGGGTAGCTCTTACACTTATTTTTCTCCTATGAGGACTAATTAAGAGTTGCCTTTTTGTTGCTGTTTCATGTCACCTGTTTTTTGTTGACAATCATCTCACGCCTGAGCGCTGTGAACTCAGTGCGGTTGATTCATGCCTGTGTTCGTCAGCTCTATCACTACTAGATACTAGCACTTATTTTAAAATGTACTAAAATGGGCAGAACTGAATAATTAAACTCTGTAAAACTTCTTTCACAGGTCTAACAGCTCTTGTCTGATTCATCCTGTGATAAATGGTCATTTTCATTTAAAAACCTTTTTTATTTTTATTTATATATTTCTGTTGAATATTTGGCTTCAAATTCATGAAAGCCTAAAGTCTATTACACCACTCATGAAAATGTCTAATAAGTGATATATGAAGTTTATGAAATTTTTCAAAAGCCATATTGTAGTACAGGGAGCTAAGACAGTAAAAGCTTCTCATCCACATTATGGCAAGCCCAAGAACACTATGGATGAGCATCAGTGTTGACTGTAAATCGACGAGTGCAGTCTCGGAGCTCCACAATTCCTGCAGCTCTCTCTCAGGCCAACAGGAGGCACTGTGTGTCAGGGGACTACCATAGATTGAAACTGCTGTGTGACTGGGCAGCCTCAACTAGACTGGACAGCACGAGTGGTAAAAAGACAGCCTTCTGCAAGGAACTGACAATAGCAGAAATCATCAAGATTACAATTTCTTCATTGTCCTCTACTTAGAAAATCTGAAAACAGCCAATGTTATTGTGATTTAATGAAAGACCACTGATTTGACTTACATGAAATGTGTCATTTTTGCCATGGTGGTACAAGTAAAATGGAGCACTCCCTGCATTCTCGATGATGACTGAATGATAAAGACGTTCTACAAAGTTCTACAAATACTGTAACAGATTACGGAATTCCCATATACCCTCTCCCCTGAGTTATTTCATGTTTTGGCCATTATGGTGAAGGTAATGATAATTACCATTAATGTGAAAGAGTAACTGGAGAATTCACAGAAACGAATAAAGACCATGTAAACGCATGTTTGCACTCATCTTTTACTAATGTTTTTTTTTTTTTTTTTCAAAAATACTGTTATTTTTGTAGGCATCTCTAAAATGACAACAGTTTCCACAAGATCACTGATGATATGGAATATGTAACATAATATGGAATATATTTAACCTTTGAAGTGCCTGTTGGTACAGAAACTGCCCCCTGTTCTTGTTTAGGACTGAGCAACTGGTCATATCAAAAGGTTTATGTCAGTGGGGCTGTTTCCATTAGGTCAGCTGCACACCGCACATGCGTCCACACTTTATGCACGTGGTGTGTTTCAGTGAGAAGTGAAGAACAACAGATCTACTCTGCTGTTCTCAGAAAATACAGGGAAATCCAATATTGTTCAAGTGCAGATCGGCACACACTTATGCAACTTACAACCAACATAGAGGTTATCTACCAAACAGATTTCCGTATACATTTGTATTGGGGGTAGGCTACAACATATTTTAATATTTCATTTGTGTCTTGTGGATTACAAATGTTTTGTGCAGCACATTGTTAGTGATTTGTACTATTCCTATTTGCTGACTGTCCAAAAACCCACGGCGATATTTTAGTATGCCATAAAAATGTACCTGATATACCATACCCGATAGAGGCTACCATAACTTGATTTACCCGATCACCTCGTCGTGTATATTGCACCAGTACACATAAACATAGTATCATTTGACCATCATTAAGAACGTTTGTTTTACAAAAACATGGATTGACGTAATTCAATGAGAAAATGGAAATCATGATCCACACAAGTAGAAATGAGGAGTTATGGTTTCGTGTTTGCCCTCACAGGAAGTTACTAGCGCTCTGTCATCTCTTGAGAATTTCCTCTTTTCTGCCATCCAATCACACAGCCTTCTGTCTAAAACCTGGAGCGTTACTGCTTGAGAACTTGTTGCTGAAGATTTGCATGGCAAAAAAATACACTAATCAAACTATGCAAAACTGGAAAGCACAGGCCAGGAGGTTTGATTATGTCTGTTAGAC
>CM040402.1:47722442-47786619 GCA_022702515.1 Ilyophis sp. 1 JC-2022
CGGGTGCAAACCTGCGGCCTGACCCACAGTAAGTGAAGGATATGTTAAGCCTCATAAACCATTACATATGTGTGTCTGTCATGAACAGAGATAATTAAGTTGGCTTGACAAACCCAACATACTGTTCTCATTATTATTTTTTATTATTACACATTCAATTTCTGTACGCTACTCCTCCAAAACATTTTCAGCCAGACCTACCAAATTTGGTCACTAACTTCACCTAGTATGGGATTGTGTTGCTTGCCTTTTTTGTCAATGGCTCAATTATGTTTTGACATACATTTACAATTTCCCACTGATTAACGTTGACGGAGCGTTCAGAATCTGAACAGCACAGTTGCGGCTAACGCCGCAATCAGCTGCTGATGCCGCAATCAGCTGCTGCAGCTGCCACAGATACAGACCGTATCTTGAAAGTTTTCTCATTTTAGTTTTCTGTTGGTTATAATTCTTACGAACTAAGATTTACAACTGGCTATTTCAAGCAGAAATTCAAGTTTGCCCTCAAACTTTCCTTTCTAGTTCAATTCAAGTTCTATCCTTTTACAGTGCATTTAATCGGCCTTACTCCAGCAGTAATCCAGCAGTATTGATTGCTAACTGCAAGCCCTGTGTGTTGTTCCAGAGGAGGACACAAAGAGATGCATCATCTCGCTGGGACCTCTTTTAGTGCCATACCTGGGCAGCAGCCATGTTATCAGCATCCTCCTTCTTGCTGGTTGTGGGGTAGAACACAATGTTATCGATGGTCTGGATCAGCTCCAGCTGCACCACGCACTTTATCAGCAGGCAAGCAAACAGCTTCTGGTCGGAAATTTCTGACACACGCACAAAAATAAATAAATAAATAAATTTAAGTTTCATTCAGAAGAAACGGCACACAGCGGGCACACAACAGGACATAAACACATAAAGAGAGATAAGACAAACGCAATACACTGTAAAAAAACTATAAAATAATAAAGAATAGAAGAATGCCTTGCTAGTAAGGACAACAAATCCATATTAAATTCAGGTTTATGATTTACTCATGTCTTTTCCTTGGACCTAAACCAATAATGGGACTATGTGTTTATTCTACAGCAGGGATACTAAAATCTGGCTGCTGGTTTTCACTCATCCCCTCTAATAAGGACTGATTAATCCGGGTGAGTTCAATCTCTGGCCAATCAGTGGCATTAACCCAAAAACGTAACCAGCAGCACTACTTCCCTCGAGGGCCATATTTGAGTATCCCTGGTCTACAGTGTATGACCATTAGTCAATGCAACATTAAAGTAAAGGGTAAAGCAGATGAACTCACTCGCGTCAGACTTCCCTCTCCATGCCTCATCGCTGGCGTTGGACATCTGACTCTGCCCTCGCTCAGAGAGGGTCTTCTCAAAGCTGCTCTGGGACTGGGAGTCCAGCTCCACATCCTGCACGCACACGCACATGCACACGCACAGTCAAGTGAGACAGCCCAGACATGGACTAAAGGCACAGGACAAATACTGAACAGAGACACTATGAGCACTGTGTATATACAGCCATAGAAAGAACATCTAACAAAATCCATTTCTGTAGTATTTTTTCAGACGTTCCCATCTCATGATGTAAATCTGAAATGCAATTTCCTTAGCATAGGTTAGGCTGTTTAAAATAGGCTGCGTGACCAAACCCTTTTTAAAAAGCAAGACAGAAAGAGGGAGGTAAATTGAGTTGCGGTTTCATGCGACTTTCTTGACAACAATAACCAAAATTGCGCACTGTAGAGGACGTGGCGCCCTCCATCTTACTACCGGCTGACAGGGTTGTATATCGGTGGTTCTCTAGCGGTTGCTACACGGGGAGAATTTAATTAGAATAGGAGTTCAATTGGCTACTAAAATTGGAGAAAAAAAAATGGAGAAAAAATAATAATAATAATCTGAAACAAATTTATATTCTTAAAAAAAATCTATAAATATAAAAGTAAGTAAGATATCATTGTTGTTGGTAACTGTGGTATAAGCAGAATAAACCACTTGTCGTACATTATTTTCCAATAACGGGACAGCCCGTCCTGGTTTATTTCTTACATAAACCACTAGTTCAGGGGTTAAAATGGCCACAATGACAAAGGCAAAAATGAGGAGCACAGCCAGATAGGTGCAGTCTCAAAGACTGACAGAAGCACAGTCAAACACAGGTAAAGAGGCAGAAATAGAGTGGCGCAGTCTAACCTAGGCAGAGTCATTAAGAGAGATGGGAAGCCCCACAGTACTTAGAGACTGCTGTGTGGACTTAAGAGTTAGAGCTCCTTGGTGTTTGGGAATGCTGTATTCATCAGTGCTCACCATGTGTTTACCGTCTCCGGCCTCCTCCTCCTGGCTGGCCGGCCGCCACGTCAACAAGCTAGAGGGGAGCAAACGCAGACGTGAACTTCTCTGCTTCAAATGAGACACAAATTTTTGCATAGCCAATGTAAAATCTTCAAACAAAAGATCAACCTGGATGTCTCAGATCATGTTGCACAAGTTCTTTATTAACTTTCATGACTTTAGACCACCTACATATGATAAAGCACCCAGTGATCATAAGTATATTGATAATATGAGTAATAATCATATTGAGTAATAATTAACCAGCAAATGAAAGATCTGCATTTTCACATGGTACATTCTGTGAATGTACTGTATGTCACAGTATACAGTAAATGTATTTCTGCAGATGGCAATGAAGATATGAATGAATTTGAATGCTGTCATATTAAGGCAGTGTGCTCACGCGTGCGGGCTGGTGCTCTGAAATATCTCCAGCATGCAGGAGCAGGTGTCGGCCCACACTTCCGGGTTGAACTTCTCCCCATTCAAAATCACCAGGTTCTCCAGGCAGTTTGTCCCTGACCGAGCCAACTGCTCATTATCTGAAACGAGAACACAGCAGGTGTCACACCCTCTAAAGCCACCTTTAATACAGCCCTGTGGGGGTCACACCCTCTAAACCCACCTTTAATAAAGCCCTGTGGGGGTCACACCCTATAATGTCCCCTGTCATAAAGCCCTGTGGGTGGCACACTGAATGTTTATTCCAACTCTCTAAAAGGGGTCACTCATCTGCAATCTAGGCCCATTGCCATGCAGGTACCATGTCTGGTCCTCTGCACACCATCAAAAGCATGGCATCAAAATCGTTAATACTTAAGCAAAGTACTGCACAGCCAGAAAACAATCAACAGAGTCTTCTGTGGAATGTTAAAAGAATACTCTGAAGGGATGCATTGTACATTTACGGTCCGTCTTATGGTCCGTCACCATTTCATTACTTGAATGTATGATAGGTTCACTATAAAGCTTTCAAGATACCCTTGAAGACTTCTTGATATTTATCAAATACATAATAATTGTAACGTGTGTGCCGAGTTCTGAGGGAGTGGGCCTGCCCGATTCTGTATGAAACAGGTGTGTCTGAATGGATAGATGAGGGGCAGTGTGCAGAGGCCCACCTTGTCGGACACACCACTGCAGCTGAGTGAACAGGTCGGCCAGCAGGACCTCGCTGAGGGGGTCGTAGAACTGAGTGAAGACGTCACAGATGGCATACAGCGCGTGGTTGCAGGTCGTGGTCATCCACTCTGTTTTCTGCCAGCCCACAAGAACACAAGCTTTGTGTGAGGGACTTGAATAATCAAGGGTAAAGTTTGCTCTCGCGATGGCGTGAGTTACTCTGTGCTGTCCGGTCGACGGGGAGAACTGCGGCCTCACCCACCCACCCACCTCAGTCTGCTGCTCGGGAAGCTTCATGTTGTCGAAGATGCGAAAGATGATGCGGAACAGGTCATGCCACCAGTGCTTCTCAAACGTGTGCCCATAGCTCTTCATGATCTCGAACATCACTGTAAGACCCCTGCGATTCACCAGGAAAACACGCAAATACATCATTGCTATCACTATTGCTGGCAGACACCTTTATTTTGGTCAGCTTATGGAGAAATAATACACACAATAACAGCAGAAATAAAATTATAAAAACCTTACAAACTGCCTGTTCCAGAAATGTTGTTGAACATGCAGAAGCCCATAAACATTATGAAAATTAGAGGCTAGTTTTCCTACCTAGTGCGCACATCAAGCTTGCAGCGGTTGATGATGCAGGACAGCTCAAAAAGGATGGGGAACCAGCCTCGAACCCACACCCGATCCCCTGGGGCCACGTTCATGTCATCACTAGTGTATTCTCTCAGGGCCTGGGCGAGCAAGATAGAATCAGTGGTATTTACTGACCATGTCAAATGTACCTTTTGTAAATTGCTTGGACTAAAAGTGTCTGCCAAATGCCCAAATTGTAAACCATAATTAAGAGAATGCTCTTTGAGTCTTTAAGGCCAAGAACATTGATTCAATTTACTGAGAAGGGATTTGACCTCACATTTCCAAATAATTTACATGAAATAAAACCTAAATAGTTTATGTTTTTCCTCCCTGGCTGTCATACATGAGTTGAGATGGAGGTACAGATTTAGTTTACAAATATTTGCCACCAGTACCAGGGGTACACTCTTAGTCCTTACAATAGAGAGACTATCCTTGCCCTGACAATTTGAATGAACGATAATGTAGTCTTTTTGTTACCATGACGGGCTGATTTATCAGCGGATTTAAAAGGTGTTAGAGTACTCACCTGCGGTCGTTCCGACACATATTTGGCGCAGTGGCGTATGAGTCTGATGGCCTCCATGCTGGTGTCCGGGAATGCAGCATTGCACACAAACTCAGAGAGGCACTTCACCGCATCCTGGAAGGAGTCAATGGCAGCTGCAAAATGCTGCTGGAAGGTGTTCACTGGGAGAGAGAGCAAGTCAAAAATAACATGGATTGAGGGAAGACGTGAGGAGTCACAATAAAAGAAATAGAGCAGGTGAGGATAAGGGAAAGGGTGGGTTTAGATCACAGCATAAAGAAATGTAATCCCCCCCCCCCCCCCCCCACAATGGCTTGTGTCCTTTCTATTGAGAGTGAAAAGTCATTTTTAGATCACGCTGTGTCCTGCTTTTTTTGCTACCTGCAAGTCCGTTTCCTTTTCCACAGTGTGCACATTCCACAATTTTGGTTGTATTTATAAGGCTCCCAATCAGGTTTCCGTGAGCACAGTCCTCTAGAGTCTAGACCATAGATATTCAAATTTGGACCTTGAATCCAAACTCTGCCTTGATTTTCTCTCTCCCAGGTAATTAACTGAAACAATTAGTGCTACTGATTGGCCAGACTGTCTTCACACCTGACTCCCTAGTAAAAGGAGGGTGTAAAACCAGCAGTTCTCAGACCTTGAGGACCGTGAATTCAATAACAGCCCTGTAGACCTTCTGCTACTCCGCTGGTTTGACTGCAGAAACAGAGCAGATCTCCTCGCACTAGTAGCACTCACTGACGATGTGTCCCGTGGTCTGGAAGGCCAGCTCCACAATGGGCTCCTCAAGGTCGGAGGCGGCCTGGTGAAACACAGAGAAAATGTTCTTCCAGCCAGAGCGGATGTTGGCCGCCTGGGAGTTGACCATCTGAGCCACACAGCGGATCACCATGTCCCTGATTGTAGGGGACCTGGACACAAAGAGAGGAAACCTGGAGTGTTAAAGGCCGTAAGATTCCCTGGACAAGGGCAGCTCAGAGAGAAATACTGTGCTGTCTCTGTGTGTTACCATTAACTGGACACAGCCAGTCAGCTATTATCATCAGCATGTGAGGCTGGCACAATACATTTGTCATTCAAAAAAATACATTTTATCTGGGAATAGTTTTCAGATTTCAACTTAAAACAATATGTATGAAATGCATGGTTCTCGTTAAGTACTTGTTTAATATATACATTTATTTTCAAAGATCATTCAGACTGAATGACAAATAAAAACATCCAAGAAGTCTTTTGACCACTTCCTCATCCTCTACCCTCCATTGCCTCCACCTGTTCTTCTTCATGATGTGTTCAAAGGGCCGAAGAAAGTCCTTCTGGAAGCGGAAATTTGCCAGCTCTCCTTTTTCCAGAAACTTCATGGACAGCTGCCGCAGGGAGTCGACTGCAAAGATGGCCACGTCCTTGTTGGGGTTACAGCCCACCTGCGGAGGGAGGCCACACGTTTGCAAGCAACGTATGTAAAGATTAATCTGAAGTGAAACTAAAATGGCCGTCGTCCAATTTCTACAGCACATTTCTGCACTCATTTGACTGTCTCGTCTATGGCAGCCCAATCTAGTAACGATATTTGCATGCAGTGCTACAATCTAGTCACAACATTTGCATGCACTGAGCACACTGCTTCAGTGGGAAAATAAACGACTGTCAGTATGAACTAACCTAGATTCTTCAAAGGTTTCTTGAAGTTAAATATTTTAATAAAAATTAACCGCCATAATCATAAATGATTATGATTAACCGATACATGTTGGGCATTTACAACAGTTGGAACGTGCAGAAAGCATACAGGTTGTGGTTTTTGAGTGGCCCACACACCTTGTTGAAGTGGTCTCCTATAACCTGCCAGATGCGGGACCACTGCAGGCGGATGCGGTTCATGTTGTAGTAGGAGATCTCCACTATCTTCTGCAGGCTGAACATGCGCGGCTGGTGTGGAGAAGCCAGCTCATCCATCGACACCGCGCACAGCCAGCGCACAAAGTCAACTGCGACACACGACACGGTAGTGTTAACACACACACACACGCACACAAATAGTCATTTCGTAAAAAAATTCATAAATAACCACTCACTGTAATCACACATGAATTTAACAATACACATCAGACAGAAAAAATGTAACAGATATGCCTTCCGAGACAGTGCACAAATATAAATTTCACACCCACATCTGTGAGTTTCTCAGCACTGTAGTAAAGGGACGATTAATACAGCCATGAAAGGAAATGCAGTGCATGCATATACACACCTATTGCGTTCCCATCCAGCCTGGTAGAGCCAGTGAAGATCCTAAAAAAGAATCACAAAATGTCATTAACAAAATCAGATTTTCTCTTATGCAATGTAGATGTGACAACCTTAGAGCTACTGAATATAAACAAAACAATATACACGTACACACAGACAGTATATATAGACTGAAGTGCATACTGATATTTTGCAAGTAAGATTTAGCTCAGCTTTGTTTTGGTATCTCTTCACCCAGACATGTCTTCACCCTCCATAGCAGGAGTAGTTATGCACATTATTACTAATGTAATCTTAGAAATGACTGAAATTACAATGAGCACAAAAAAAACAAAACAACCACTGTCCTGTAGAGTGAATGGGAGAAATTGTGAAAACACACACAAATTGGGAGCTGTTGTCCCGTTGTCCCAAAGTACCCCTGTGACTAAAGCTCCCCAGGTGGGCACACTGCCCAGGGGGAAGGCTGCATTACCTGTCCACTGCCACCACCACGCTCTGAGAGCTCGTCTCCCCCACCGACTCCTGGATGTGGGCTATCTGCTTCCTGTCTGGCCCCCCGACCAAAGTCCCTGTGACCGTACACAAACACATCTGTATGCCCACAGCTCTGCGACTACACCACCCTCCCAAAGCACCCATTGCAAAAAATAACAACCCACACATTTACCTGACATTGAGGAGTTCTAGTATGAGGCCTCATCAAAACATTATTGAGTGTGCTAGCCTATTTCCCTGTGGAAACTATTATAAACTATGATATACTGCTGTATTCTTTACATGTGCTCCTCATCTACAAACTCATCTTTGATGAGAGGGCACCACATAGTATTCATTACACCTGATCTTGCAACAAGAACCCTTTACTTTAAATCTTACAACTGCAGAAGCTGTTTGCATCATAGTATATGACTGTCATTGTGTACGGGTATGACTGTAACCTACCTAGACCCATGGGCATAAACTCCTCTCCCCCTGTGGGAAAGCCCTTGATCCCGGACTCCCTGTCCCGCACCACCCCTGAGATGTAGCGCGTCTTCACCCCTGTGCCGATCAGCTGCGCCAGCTCCAGCTGGCTGATGCACCGCAGTATCTGCAGAGCAGGGTTCAGAGGTCAAACGCATGTCAAAGATCCACTCCGAGCACTACTGCTGAGCTCAGCCATAGTCATTAACACACTGAGGAGAGCACTTCTCCGGGGGTACACAAAGCGGGGTTACAGAGTTAGCTGGCTAACTTTCGTAAATATTTTGAAGAAACCCAGGCTCTCATCCAATTGGATGTAATTAAATTCTAAATATTTACAAAGTTAGCTGGCTAACTCTTAATCCCACTTCATAAAATACCCCCTGGTCTGCTAAAGCAGAGTATCCACTTCCCCCACCTGAACACATTTTTAAAAAGTGCTCAGCTGGACAAAATTGTCATCAGCATGAACTCAGACACCTACAGGTAACTCCCTGAATTAAGGTTTGAGGGCAGGACATGCACTTATTTCCATGTCCTGTAGAGGGCAGCTGCCTGCTGTGTTCACAGCACATATAATTATCAAATAATTAAACTTGTGCTTTATTTCCAAGACCTTGAATTTTTACAGAGAACATACTATCACTTTCAAGTTATAATGAGATACATGCTGAACCAAAACTGCAGTATAACCTAAAATGTCTACAATAGGCGCCTTTCAATCTCGGAACCCATCGGCTAAATGATTTAGCCTCTGGGAGCGCTGAGTGAATCTCAGGGCTCAGAAGTAGCAGCTACTATATCCGCTGGAAGCTACTATCCTTCCTTTCCGGAAGTTCTGTTGTTTCTAGTCCGATAGGCAACACTTCGAACAAGAACGCAATGGAGATTACAAACTTTTGAACAGGATTATTTCACAAATTAGTAGGATACATTCTATTCAAAGTTTCAAACAACTGCAGCGCCTTTGTTTTAAATACATATTAGTAATATTTTACTGGACAAGTGGGACGTATTTTGTCTGCCAACAGGTTACGGCAAAAATTCAAACGTGGCCCACAACTTGTTCGCTAACGTTACTGGCTAGTGACAACACAGCCTATGGAATGGCCGTTTTTTCACTCCCCTGCATATCTCAACCCCCCTTCATATAAACGCAGCTCGTTCAAGCTACGCGATAGGCTATGCTAACTTATAATTATTTACTAGACTTATTTTCTTGAACGTTTTGGTCTCTGAATTATCCGGTTATGGAGCAATAGTTAAAGGGAAACGCTGGGTTATTTCTTAAACTTCTATATTTGATATGTTTAATGTGAGTCTTGAAGCTTACCGCACTAGAGCTGTGCCTACCGGTTCCCTTGTTTCCAGACGCGGTTAATTCAGAGTACAAAACGTACAAGTGTAAATAACGTAATTAATAAAGTAAATTAAGCAGAATGTAGCTACTTTCTTTCCCTCTGTGACTACTGGATGGCAGACGTAGCGTACACCGCCTCGTATGCTGCAAATAGTAGGCTAATTTACTGCAACTGGGCTACAATTAAATTGTTAAAACACGTTAAATTGTGTCATTGTTTTTAATGCAAATGCAATACGTGGCTAGGTAACTATATAGACCTAGTTACATTACCACGGAGTTAGCTTCGCAGTTTGGTGTTTATATGTACAATGTTTTTATTTATAATTTTTTAAACTTTTTATTAACGTTACTGCAAGCCATATTCGTCTCTTCTGTGTGAAGCTGAGGTTATATCGTTTTTTACTGGCACATCTTTTGTCGGATGTTCTCCACATTAGTTTTTTCTCTGTTTTCTCAGGCGATTCATACATTTCGTACCGATCATATCTCCACCGTTACAAAAAGCTTAATTGTAGGCTATTGATACATCAGTAGCCTACCCATGTGGTGTTTCCCATCGATTCTGTTTACATGCGCACCGCCCAACCGTGATTGGTCCGGTCAATCAGCTTCAGCAGCTTCCGACAGGAAGTTCTCGTTTCTGCTAACGCCAGTTTTTACATGAGCCGACAGATGTTCATATTAATATGAACATCTGTCAAGAGAAATTAAGCACCTTTAAATGGTAACATTTGTAAAAGCTGAATCCAATAAAAGATAAGGAAGCCAGGAGAAGAGAGGATGCCCACCTCGTGCCAGGAGTTGCCCAGGTAGTTGCCATCAGTGTGGGCCACTGTGATGAGGGTCTTAATGGTGTCAATGTTCTTCTGCTTCATCTCCGTAATGCTGGAGCTGGCAGTCAGCAGGGTGAAGCGCGCCAGAGCCTGGACATATGCATCCCTTTCCAGCTACACATGCATGCAAACACACACATACATACATACACAAGTAGGTGATTAAGGACAGAGCCGGTGTGTACACCGTGGTGATATAATGACCGTAGGGCGATGCTGTGTATACACTTGTGGAGATGCAGGAGTGGACAGGTCAGACACTGACCTGCATGTTGAAGATGCAGGCGATCCTGATGGCACAGCGAATGCCCTCCAGGCACAGGGACGCCACCTCCTGGTCATCACAGTCCTGCAGGCCCACACTGAAGGCTGCCAGTAAGGGTGTCCAGGCCAGCTGGAACAGAAACGCCATAGACATCTCAGGGATTTTACCTCAGGAAAGCACATTTTACCTCAGCACACAACAAACGCTCATCTCCGATGGTTCCAGACTCATCTCCATTGTCTCAGTCATGCTTCAGCCACGTCTGAGACAAACACAGCGTCTGAGACAAACACAGCACCTGTGACATCTCACCGTTACTTTAATCCCCATTCATTATTACGTTTATTTTCATCTCAAAGCAAGATTGCATTTGAAGGCCCGTCTCAACACTGGTCTGTCCTGCCAGTTTGGGAAAGTGCACACAGTTCCTCTGGAACAGATGCCACTGAGCTGCACAGTCATTAGTCTCTGGCACAGCAGCAGCTGGTACAGGCATAGGTACAGACAGAGTGCAGCTGCCCGATCCACCACAGGAGTGCGCTTTCAAACACCCCCTGGAACTCCTGGCCACTGCTGACTCTAGTGGGCTCAGGATGCGTCTCCAAACCTCAGCACAAAGGACTAGTGCTTTAGCTTAATGCACCACCTGGGAGGCTAAAATCTCACTGTGAAGGGACAGAACACCCGAGGCCTTGAATACAGATAGTTGCTACGTTACTAGTTACTTCGATGACGTTTCTGTATGCGCTTATTGTATGTCGCTTTGAATAAAAGCGTCTGCTAAATGACTAATGTAACGTACAGCAGCTCTGTGCTTCTATATAGTCCCTAATACATTTACTACTGTGTGGTGATTATAAATGTGAATACAGCTTTTGTGTATTTTGTCACCCTATGCAAGAATTTATTTACACTATGTATCCAAATTAGGCCCCCAGGACGGTAAGAAATGTAAAAAACCCTGGAGCCCACATCCCTGTGTTATGCAAACAAACACTCCAAAAAACCGATACTAACAAACAGTGCAGCCGGGCTGCTGCGTCCATGCTGACGCAGCCATGTACCTTAAACATGGGCCGCACGTGCTCCAGGTGGGTGACGCTGAAGAAGGGCGCCTGGGCGTGGCTCACTGCCTCCATCAGGGCCTTGGCGGTCTTGGCCATCTGCTCCATCTCCATGTTGTAGAGCAGGCGTCTCTGCTTCTCGCTGGCCACGTCTTCCCCATCCACACACAAACACAGTATGAACACACACACACACACACCACACGCACAAATCACCACAGTCATACCGATTCCATTAGACTTCAGGAAAAGACACTCCAAATCATATTTAGACTGATGGATAATTCATGTGAGAATATTATCATCATCTCCAGTGTCAATAGCCCTAACAGGTAGGACTGCAGTGGACTCCTTCAGCCTACCAGCTGAAGAGGAAGTAAGTATCAACAACAGGTTCTAATATACTCATTAAAATGAATATTCATAGGAGCAGATGATTCCCAGGTTTTGCATCTAAATTTACAAGATGTGCAATTCGCACCTTAAAGAGATAATGATTCTCAGGGCTCTTTCAAGAACTGCAGAGCTCAACGTGCTGAAATAGGAATGGCTGCAGCTTAGGTAGAATTAGGTACAATTGCTTCACAGTTCCAACAAAGGGAAGGTGAGTGTGTTAATTGGCAAACTTAAACATTCATTGGCTGAAACAGAAGACTATCCTGCATTTAAAAATGAGTAAAAATACTCATGTAAATCTACCCGCCCTACTAATGGGAAGCAATGTCATAGCTGGTGCAACTTTCAGTTTCACAATGTGCAGAATGTACATGAACTCTCTCACACACACACACACACACACACACACGCACATGCACACGCACATAATCACACACACACGCACGCACATAATCACACACACATGCACACAATCACACACACATATATACACAACACAATACTGAGTGTTAAGAGTCAGTAATCCAAATGCACATACTCACACATATACACAACACAATGTTACAATCCCAATGCTTGCACTCACACACAAACACAACACTGAGAGTTAAGAGTCAGTAATCCCAATGGTCACACACACGCACGCACGCACGCACGCACGCACAGAGCGTTAATAGTCAGTAATCCCAATGGTCACACACACACACACACACACACACACACACACACACACACACACACACACACACACACACACACACACACACACACACACACACACACACACACACACACTGAGAGCGTTAATAGTCAGTAATCCCAATGCTTGCACTCACTCTGCTTGCTGGACTTGGGCGTGATGGAGTGTTCCTTGCTCTCCTTCAAGGCGATCTTCTTGCCTGCGATCTCGTCGTAGATGGAGGACAGATACGCCTCGGGCAGGTCCTTGCTGTCGTTGATCCCGTGGTTCATTTTGATGTACTGTTCCTTCGTCATCTTGTTCTTCACCTGTGCACGGGAGGGGTACAACGCGAACATGGCATGAGAGAGATAGTCCAAAGTCTGAGCTCAAAGCAGCAGGTGACGAGGTGCTACCCAAAAAGATAGCAAAAATTATGAAAAAAGGCGCAACACTCACTCGACATTTATTGGTTAAAACATGACGTTTCGGCCACAATGGCCTTCATCAAATGGATTATCATCAGATGGATTATAAAGGATTATGTGAACAACACTAAAATCTACACTTTGAAAGAATGAATGAACACATTCAGGGATTAAAGAATGATGGGAGGAATGGACCAATGAGAGATGCCATTGCTGGCGAGCCTGTGCGGAAGACCCCACCTGAGGGCTGTGCAGATCTGTGGTGAGCATGATGATGGAGTAGGCCAGCACGTAGGCCGTGTCTGCGCTGGCGAAGAGCGTCTCTCTGCAGGGGGACAGGGGGCTTAGTCAGCACACCTCAGTACTCTAATGTGCATCTGCTTGTATGAAAACCTCATCTACAGCTTAAAGGACATGTATAACAGCTGCAGTGTTGTCGTGACAATGAAAACAGACCAATGGCTGAGCGTACGAATCTTCTCTTAACGGCGATGACTACATTATTCCCAGGAGTATACGACTATGCTGAATATTACCCTTTTGTTGAGCTCCACACGTTTTATGATGAACGTAAGGTGAAGCGTCTATAGGCACAATCCTTTAGCGCTCTCGCGGGACAGAAACGCAGTGCAGCACTGCAGTGGCCCTCACCCTTGGTTGCACTCCAGGTATCTGGCAGCAAACTTCTCCATCAGCCTATCGATCTTCTGCGCCTCGCCCGGCAGCCGGAAGCCCTGCAGGAACGCCCGCAGGGCCGACACAAAGTCCCGCCCGCAGAAGTCCAGCTGGTCCACGTAGCAGTACATAACCTCCTTGTTGAAGCGGACATTCTCACCCAGAAACTCACCGACCTGGGTCTGTGGGAGGGAGGAAGGGGGGGGGGGGCATGTCGGTCATGTTGCAGTGAGGACGTGACGTTGCCCCATTAGAGACGTTTAAGGTACAGAACACTTCCTGGAGTCCTACTGCATGTTTTAAGGTGAGCACAGAGGCAGGGGTAAAGAGAGAAAGTATAATCTCCATAAGGCTCAACAGTAATTTGACCAATTCTGTCCCTATGAACTACATTATTACTGATTTTTAAAAAGTACTGGTAACTTCAGAATAATTAACAAAAAAATTGTGTCAACTGATCTTTTCACAGATCAGGGTCAAAAGGGTAAATTCGGCTGTCCGTTGCGCCAATCTTTTCACTAAAGTACAGAAGGTCAAAAAGGGCCTATTTTCATACTCGCTTCACTCAGCCCACTTTCCTGAATGGAAAACAGAAGAGCTGTGTCTCAAGGCCAGAGTGAGCGGCAGACAGTGGGAAGCTCACCGTATCGAGACGCTCCTCCTGATGCAGGAATTGGGCGATGTCCTCTGCCGAGACTCCCAGCATGCCCTGCTCCTGCAGGTACTGAATGCCCCGCTTTGGTTTCTTGTTAAAACTGCCACAGGAAAGAGTAGAACAGGAGAGAATCAGCAAAATTATTTTATATCGCAACAATGAGTACAACACTGGAAGCGTCAAGACTTCATTATTAGTGTCTAAAACAAATCACTCACATTGTATGAGTGGGAATTTAATTATCTTGTTGTTGAATGCATTTATTAATTGTTATTTTGTTTGAACATTGACACAGATGGTTGCTTATTGAATTTAAATTATGTGGTGGATGGACAGGCGGACTCACAGCTCGATGCCGTGCTCGATGATCTCCTTCTGCTGCTTGATGACCTCATACTGCTCCGGGTGGTCAGGCTGGGAGGATTGGAACCCTGAAGACACGGTGGAGTCCATGGAGCTGGCGCTGTCCCTGCGGGAGGCCAGGTGATCCGCCAGCCTCCCCTCCACTCCCTCCACCTCCGTAGACCTCTCCTGACCTGGGACACACACATAGGACCATTAGCGAGTGTGTGCACGCACACGCACATACACGCACCCACATCCACCCACAAAAACACACACAAATGCGCACACACACACACACAAATGCGCACATACACGTACCCACATCCACATACAAATGCACACACACACACACACACACACACACACACACACACAAACACACACAACCCCCCTCACCCACACAACCCCCCCGACAGACACACACATACAGACAGACACACATACACACAAAAGCCCTCACCAAGGTTGGCCTGTAGATTGGGGTTGACATACAGGTCTTTGCTCCACTCCACCATGCATTTCAGGATCGACACCAGGCATTCCAGACCTTTCTTTCGCAAGCTCAACTCCTGTAAAACACACCCACTCCTGTTAACCTGTTAACAGTCCAAAACCACAAATAGGACTAGAGTGTCTAAACTTTAATTCCTGGCACAACATATTGTGCTTATCATTTACATCAAACTGGGGCAACTCATCCTGGGTAATATCAGTAGAACTGTGGACAGAATATGTCAACCAGTCTTTATAAAAGGATAATACAAATAAAATAAAATAAATTTACGGACCATTTGAGATGCCGTCTATAATTCTTTTTATAACTCTGCAGTCAACTCACAGGATGCAGACAATACTGAGGTCTGGCACTGAATTAAACAATGTTTGGGCTGAGACAATCTTGGCCTAAATAATTTGGTGTGCAGAAAGAGGCTTATGAATCATGCTTTTTACCAATGTGCAGAGAGCATATGCTTTGCATGAGTGATTCATCTGGTTAATTTGACCAATGTTTCTGTTAAGATTCATATTTCAGAGGAGCCAACCCAATAAAAGCAGCAGTGAAATACATATAATGTCAGTGTCATTATTAGAGAAGGTGGCCTTATGGTTTTGTCTCTTGCACCTCACATACAAAGAACCACACAAGATTAGTTTCCTTTACGGACGCACGCACGCACGCATGCATGCATTACCTGTAGGGGTGTCATGCCCAGTTCCTGGCCACTCCTTCCTTGGGCAATCTTGGACAAGTCATTCACCAGCCTCTCAAAGATATTGGCTGCGTTGAGGTCGCAGTCGTAGTTGACGTAGATGTCCACAACACACTGGGCATCTTAGGGAAGAGCCAGTGATCAGTGATACAGTCACAAGGTTACAGAGTGTGTGTGTGTGTGTGGGTGTGTGTGAGGTGATTGGGAGGGGGGGCAGGATAGTCACCTGCACAGATCCGGGTGAGGGTCTGAATCACCATCCACTTGTGTTCAAAGGTACTGGATGACGTCTCTAAGATTGTAAGGAATATTTCCCTGAAGAACACCTTTGAGAGAGAAACCGAGAAGGTAATTTGTTTTGGCCAATGCAGATCAAATATTATTGTACTGTATTGAAACTAAACAACAATAGTTGAGACAGACGGACAAAAATCCCAAAAATATCCATTTGGTGGAACCGCACTCTACCTCAATCTGCATCTTGAGGTGGACCTTGAAGTGTGACAGCAGGGTGAGGAAGATGGCAAGCGAGAGCTCAAAGACATCGGGCACCGAGGAGACCCCGTTCTTGGACAGTGCCACGCACAGGTATTGCTTGATGGCATTGACGAACATCTCGTGTGTGCGGAAGACGGGGCCGGCGCCCTGGAGCACCGACAGCAGCAGCTGCAGGGAGACCACTTTGGAACGCAGCTCATGTGACCTGTGGAAGAAGAGGATTCCCCATAAACTCCACACGTATGACTCAACTACATCTCAGCACTTCATTATGTATGCACAACACTCAATGTACATACAGTATAACAGTGAGTGCTGTGCATGCATCATTAATTGGTTTATGTATGTCAGCAAAGTTCTGATGGAGTTAGCCTGGCAATGTTGTGAAATACTGTGAATGTCCAAAGTTTCTTATTCTGTGATGATGAAGAGACAGTTAAACTTGCACTGATGAGTGAATGATGAGCAGAAAACAAATCATGTAATCTTCAACCTATTAAAAAAAAAAGAATGCATATAATAACAGTACCACGTGAAGCAAAAATTTCTGTTTGGAAGTCAATGCTAACAAGCTGAAGTAAAAGTCTTGTGTTATACACCCGATAGCAATGGTCAAAAGTAAAATAGAGAAATAAAGCAGTACGCAGAATAAAGAAAGTGAAAACATTTCTTAATAAATCAAACAAGAAAAAAGTACAAATGTACAGTAACTAACAATCACAAAGCTGTCTACAACGCCTAAAAACAGGTTCATTAAAGAACTGGTAATAATAAAATGGCTGTTCTTTTCTCTCTAAACAACTCCTTAGTTTGGCCTGCTTCGGCTGCTTACCTCATGAGGTCAGTGTCAGGAACTTGAGTTTGCTGAAGGCAGCCACTCACCTCATAACCGCATGAGTCTGAATTCATTGCACTGCAGGCTCGAGTGAAGGGGAGGGGGGGGTTTGGGGGGCAGTCAGAGGGGCTCTGCTGGACGGCGCACTCACTTGGGGTCAGGGGGGCCGTCTGCAAGGGGCTTCATGGAGAGCTTGCAGAGCGAGCGGAAGACCAGGAAGGCGTCTTTCTGCAGGATGTGCGAGAAGCGAGCAGCGGCAGGGCCCCCATGCATGGAGTCTGTATCCTGGGGGAGGGGCGAGAGTGCGGTCATTGAAAAGAGAAAACATGTGCTTCCAGCCTCCATACCTATGGCTGCACACCGCTGCTGTCGTTTTACTAGAAATCTACTCCGAATACAGCCATCCCTATTAAAATGTGGGTCATGCACTAGGCTGGGCCAGGTACCCTGACCAATCATAGGATGCTTCTCAACGCACCAGGATGTCTGTGGAGGATTCGGAGGTGCGGTCGTCCACGATGCCGTTGACCTGCAGAATGACTGCCTTGCCAGGAGGGGGCGCAGTCTCTGGGTGCTCACTGTCAGCAGGGGGCTGTGGCTCAGGTTCTTGTTCTGGTTCTGGTTCTGGTTCTGGGGAAGGAGACCAGTCAGTGGAGCAGCACACTTCCCTATAGTACACCATACATGCACATAGAATTACTGAATCACAGCTGATGTTGGTTTCAAATTCCTCCTTAATGTAAAATCATATCAAAGCAGCATCTGTGACGGATTTAAAATGCCCTTCCTGTCCAAAATAACCACCTGGCTCACATACACTGTACCACTGCTTTCAACTGTCAGTTAAGACTAAAATCAGAAGACTGCACTACTGGTTCCAGTCAAGCTCCGAGTTGAACACAAACACGAGTGTATTGGGCATGTTCAGGGAACACTTTCCCCAGGTTTCTCTTACAGTAAATGCAGTGAGATGAGTTTCATCATCAGGCCTGGTTACCTTGTCCAGTCTCTGGTTCTGGTTCTGGCTGGTCCTTAACCACTGGTGCTTCCTCAGGCTGTGGTTCCTTCTCCCCTCCACCCTCTGCCTCTGCCTCTACCTCTACCTCTGCCCCGCCTTCCTGCTCTTCCACAGCAGGTAGGGCCACATGCCCATCTTGCTCTGGTTCCGGCACATCTGGAAAAGTACAAATACATACAATGTTAACCTTCCGACAAATAACCCTGGGCTCAAATAATGCTAATTAAATGAAGAGGAAGAAATTAACAACGGCCATTAAAATGACCAGCATAGGTTTTCATTGTGTGACAGGTCTTAGGGTCTGTACCTGGAAGGCCTGGGGCATCTTGGCTCGTTTCTTGTACGTCTCCTTCATCCTCAGCCTCCTCCTCTGAGCGCCCGTTGACAGAAGGCGTGTCCCCCGGCGTGTCCCCTGGGGTGGCAGGTGAGGGGCTGTTCTCAGGAATGCTGGCAGCGGGCGACAGGGACCCGTTCTGGTCCAGGGGGCAGTTGGGCCCGGGGGAGGCAGAAATGCGCCCGGGGAGGGGGGACGGCTGCTGCAGTCGGTGTCGCTCCTTCTCTAGCTCCCGAGCCTCCAGAGCCTGGTGAGAGCCCACAGGGACACTTAGAGAAGGGGCCTCACAAACACTGTGTTACGAACACATTTTGGAGTTCACCAGTCACCACACTAAAAAAATGTTTTTCTGGCTATATCCAAAACCTGTGGCAATATTCTCTGGAGTCTATCTGAAGATGCTTTAGACCAACTGGTAAAATGGTAAAATGGCATAAAATGAGAAACTTGGATAACTGTAAAAAAATATATCTATTAATAATTTATTCTACATGTCTAGGGATACGCATTACATACACATATTACATAAGTTAGCACAAGATATTGTAAAATCTGGTGAAAAAGTCACTCACTGCCTGCGTCTCCATGCGAGTGAAGATGACATTGAGCATCTGTGTGAGGGTGGCCTTGGCAGTGGTCTGGTTTATCAGGTTACGGCTGGCCAGGTAGATGTTATAACAGGTGCGGACCGTCAGCAGCACCGTGCCCTCGTGGATCTCGATGTGGGGCGACGTCACTGCCGTCAGGAGAGCCTGGGAAGGGGAAGGGGGACAGGGAGTGTCAAAGGAAGCGGGCACGGAGAAGAGGTGAACCCAAGAAGAAACGGGAATCAATACTAAAGCATTTATTATTTTGTTAGGGGTCAGATAAGATAATAAATGCAGGAAATGTAGGTCGCTTTTGGGAGTGTCTCAGGTTCCACTGAATCCACACTGAGTCAGACTCCAGCAGTGAGTTTGCACAAACTTTAGCAACAGTAACAAGTCTCTGATCCCAAAGACCTCAGGCCATGGACACGTAATCTATCACACATCTAGAGGCTGATGTAAGGCCAAACAGAGAAGCCTACGCTATATATTTTTCAGAAGGACATTCGCACGTGTGGTCGACAAACTAGCTGTCCTACAGTACTGCAGTGACATCTTGAACAAATGCCCTTTGAAAAATTGCACCTACTGTACAAACGACAGTCTACAGCTAAAACATAAGGCATTAGTCCAACATTCCATAAACAGTGCTGAACTAATGCATTAAGCCACTTCTAAATTCCCATGCCAAATGTCCAATAGTTTACGCTTCTGTAAAATGCAATTTGAATTTGTGCAAAAGAACAATTATTCTAAGTGGTTTTAACTAGTACTAATACCTAATTAAATTAAAGTTTTAGCATGTCAGAGGGGAATTCAATGGACAAAGGAATCTACTGGATAAGAGTAGGAGGGTTGTGTGAGACTCTACATAATGCTTATCTGCTCTGCAATGACCTCTGCAAAGTAATGGGGAGGTCATTCTTTACACTTGTGAAATGTTTGAAGAAAATGAAGTACACACCGGCATCAGTGTGTACTCTATATCCTTTATACACAAAGAAACTCGTGGCAGTTTCCAGTGTAAAAATCAGTAACCGAAAAAAAAAAAAAAAAAACTTTATCAGCCGACCTGTGTATCATTGCATGTTCCGCTGTGGACTTTGCTGCATGAATTTGTAAATATTAAGCAACTTGTGTGTTAACAGGACTGATTTGACATGGATTTTTGGGAAAGGTGGAGTACTCCAGCAATATTGGCCTGTCCTATCACTACAACATCCTTAATACATTTCAGAGGACATGAACTATCATGGGTGTTGTCTGAACAGAGTAGTCAGCCAACTGCTGCTTTTCTGCTCTGCAATCCACCAGCAGAGCCACTGCGCTACTGATCCAGAGGACTTCTGACACAAGCGGACGGCAGGCAGTTGAGTAAACAGAGTGGTTGTGAGGCATGGGATATCATACTGGCAGTTGAAACCCCCCATTCTTGGCAATATTGCTAATTATGGGTCACCCCAAAGGACTTGTGGCAGTGTACAGACAGGATCCAGGCTGGAGAAAACATCCTTCTAAAAGCAAAGCAGACTGCAACGCTACCACAAGTCATATGACTAGTCTCAAGTCTCCACCAGTGACTTGATATGATTAACCTAAGACTTAGCCTAAAAATTACTCATGACTTGCCTGGGACTACTTGCGACTTGTTTACAGCCCTGTTGAGTACAGGATAAACATCAAAATGTGCCTTCTTAAAACACATTTAACATTGCCTGATTCATTTGACTTCAGAAACCATCAGTTTCATTTTTGTAGATTTAAAAGGCGGCGCTTACCTTGATGATCTGCAGTTGCACCCCCTCGTCCGTCTGCGGGCCTTGGAAGCAGTTACATATGGTCTCCACGAGGCGGTCAATCAGCCGCTTGCCTGGAGCAGCGCTGTCCGGTGCGTTGCCTGTGATGTGGCCGTAGGCAATCAGCTTCTGCAATGGAGCGCCACAGAGACCAGGGTTTGATTGCTTTTCCTGTACACTTGAGATTGGACTGACTGGCCATTATCAGCAGACAGAATGCAGAATCCATGTTTGCGTTTATCCTCCACTAGAGGCTTGCATTTGCGCACCTGCAGACTGAGGTGTGACTCCAGCTATGCGAGTGCAGTCATTAACTCGAGTGTACGCGAGTGTGTGAAGACAGCTGTTGACTCAGTCCTAAGATGGTACAGTTCAAAGAGGAGAGTTAGCATAAATGTTGACTCGGGTCGAAGGCTTTACCTGTAAGCAGTCCAGCGAGGTGCTGACGATGCGTGGAGACTTGGATTGACAGGCCAGCTCAAAGGGCAGCACATATTTATCTGCCTCAATGTAGTTGGCCCTGGGGGCGACCACAGTGCCATCTCTGCAGAGATCAAGCCACAGGTGGATGCTAAATAAAAATGTCTATTTGTCTATCGCTGCTATTTTTGTGTCACTTGGTCAATATGATATTGCATATAAGTAGTAAGTACACTGGCATAAATGAGAGTGGTCCGGTTGTGATGGACCAAAAAACTGGAGTTCTATATAACAACAGAACAAAGAACAAACATCCGCACTCGGTGCTGGAGGGCCCTCAAATCCAGACGTTATTGAAATACCATATACAGTGCCCTCCACTATTATTGGCACCCCTGGTAAAGATGAGTAAAAAGGGTTATAAAAATGCACCGTTTGGTGAATGTCACACTGAAAAAATGAAAAGAAGCCAACCTTTAATTGAAGTAAATTTATTATGAGAAAAAAAACCATAATCAAGAAATAATTATTTTTAACAAAACCACATGTGCCACAATTATTGGCACCCCTTTGACATATCCTTTGCATTCCATGACTTCCTGATGTCTGTGACCCAACAACATCAAAAGACTCTTGATATATTCTTTTCTGGTACTTGATATATTATATCTCTATGGGAATTGGGGGGTGGGACTAGATTTAGCTGTAAATTACACTGGAACAGTATGGAACACATGGTTGGCTAAATGGCTCTAAGTAATCAAGGGTCTGACGTATCCAACAAGCCTTAAACTATCACTCTGCTGCCAGAAATGGATATGGATGGATAACTTGAAGAGTTTCTTCTCATGACTTATGTTTCAATAGGAAAATTTGTCAGGAGAAACAACCCTTAAAGTGATCCATCCATAACTACTACATATCTGGCAGCAGAGTGATGGTTTGAGGCTTGTTTGATACCTCATACACTTGACGACTTACAGCCATTTTACCAGCCATGGGTTCCATACTGTTCTAGCATAATTTACAGCTAAATCTAGTCCCACCCCCCAATTCCCATAGAGATCCATTCAAATACAGAGACGTTATAGTATCGGTAAATGTTTTATAACCCTTTTTACACATCTTTACCAGGAGTGCCAATAGTAGTGGAGGGCACTGTATATTCCATTGTGCTCAAAAGAAAAAGAGCCAAGTTCTCTCAAATCTTTTAAAAAGTTACAAGCATTATTTGTGTTTTAGCTCATCTATGAATACTTTTTATAGACAGAACATCATTCGGATGTTAGGATCATAGAAAATAGAAAAAGGGTATAGAACTTACTTTTGTTTTTCCAGTTCAGTTTTGATTTCATCTGAAAAGACAACAAAAAAATTATCAATATTGTTGGAAAACAAGTCTGACCAAATCAACCTGCTCAGAACTTTATTCCACACAGGACCAATTCTACAAAGCAGTTTCTTAGTTGCTGGCCTTATTCAGAGTGGCACTGCTTATCTATATCTTTATTCTTATAGCTGGATATTATCTGGACGCATTCAGGCAAAAGCTTCCTTGTGACTAGAACATCTGTTCAAAAGGTGTGTTGAGCCAGTTGACCTCAGTAATCCTACCATTACCCAACACTGCTCTCATTTAGCAAAAACATCAAGATAAATAACCATTTCCCTTCAGGAACTGGACAAGCCCACACCTGCTGGTGATATCATGTACATACTATAGCACACAAACAAACAAAACAAACGAACGGACGAACGGACGAACGGACGGACGAACGAGCCCATACAAACACAAGTTCCATAGCTCAGTTCCTGTTACATTACATTTCAGGCATTTAGCAGAAATTTATCCAGAGTGATTTACTCAGGTTACATTTTTACATACAATCCATTTATACAGCTGGGTATTTTTTCTGAAGCAATTACCCAGCTGGGAATCGAACCCACAACCTTTCAGGTACAAGAGTTCTCCAACCATTGATGTTGACATTCATTTCCTTCCTGCTTTTGGAACATGGAAGAGGCGGAATTTAAAAGAGTGGGTTGAGCAATAAAAGTCTTAGCAAAAGCTTTAAAGATGGGTTCCAGGATAAGTTATGCAAATCATAGGTAAGCATTTTCCTTTTCTCGGTTTTAGTTTTGACAGATTGCCTACTGAATATAATGATGCTCATTATTTTACATTCTTGTTCAGAAGAATGGCTTAATCACCATAGCGATCACAAAATACCTAAATTCACCAACTCCAATAACAGTTGATAGGCTGCAGTGAGCAGCAGCCATCACTACGATATTATCCATCCACAAGTGCTTTTCAAAAAAAATAAAAAATTCCATTACATTATTAGCATTTAGCAGCGCTCTTTATCCAGAGCCCTTACACACTTACTCTTATTCTTTATTACATTTCCATATATACAATATATACTGAATATATAAAGCAATCGGGTTGTTAACCTTGCCAACAAGTACACGGCAGTGTCCTACCTGGGAATCGAACCTGCAACCTTTCGGTTACAAGTCCAGCTCCTTAACCATTATTCTACACTGCCGCCCACAAACAATTTCAATTGTTTTCAATCTGGCCAATGAAATGCAAACTTTTTAAATGTACACAATCCTGCCCATTCTCCCCAGTTTGTGCCACAGACTGATATTAGCAGCTCATTTTACAGTTGACAGAAAGGTGTACGAGTCATTGGTTTTACCTGACCTACTTTTGACTGCAGGTACAACAGGTAAGAAGATATCTTTGCAGACACCAGACCAGGGTAGGTTACAGGTCAGAGGTCATTTACCAAAAGCATTCTTGTGTCCAAGAGTGGCTGCTTGTTTCAATACAGTTTCTCTATTTTCCGGTTTTCTAGAATAAAAAGGTGAAAATTTAACATTCACTAGATTAAAAGCAAAGATGAAACTGGCCCGAGTTGGCTAAGAGGACAACAATTTGCTCATAATAGTTATTTAAAAATGCAGTTTGTACACTTGGACAAGTTGTTGGCCCATGTGCATCAAAACATTAGCTTTAACATCTAAATAATTTTCCTGGCAGAAGAGTTGGCAGGTTTCACAGTTTAATTTATAGACGGCACCTGCGCCCTGCATCGCTTTGCTTGTGCATGAATATTGCCTTTCTGCGACAGCAAAGGCTGGTGCTGGAGATATATGCTGCACCGCACCACACCACACTAAAGGCACTTATTTGACGATGAATATCTGTGGGGCTGACCAGTCTGAAGGACCACGTCCCACAGGATTTTCTCCCAACAAACTCTGAACCTATTCAACTTTAAGGTTATAAAGATAAACTGGGAAACTGGCTGGAACACAATCCTCATCAGTGGTAAGTAGGCTTCATTGTTCACCATTGTTCACAGAAGCTGAAACACAACCTAATGAAACTACTCCACCTGGGCCAGCAGCACATTGAGATGTCTGACTACCTTCACTTCCACCTTTGACCACCCCACCATAACCATCATATCTGACAATCCCAGCAAAGCCCATTTCAGATTTTGAAACCATTAGGGTACCTGGGAGGAATCCTGCTCTTCTGTGATATGATTAAGGTTGTATTTCTTAGAGGATTTGAGACAATAAGACAGAGTACGTTGTCATGCTATGAAAAACATGAATACCATCAAGTAGCTTGACTAGTCTCAAATAAGGACAGAAAATGGAAATAGACTTAAGAATAATTTGACAAGAACTAAAATATCAAAATGGATTATCTCTGACAATAATAATAAAAAACTCAAGAAGAACTGACTGTTAAAACTAGACAGGCATAGCTTTTATTTAGATATCTTTGTTTAATTTACTGCATCATTCCAAATGAGCTGCAGTCATTGAGTAATAAAGTATTTCCATATTCAAAAATAGTTATTTCCAATATATAAATGTATGGAGGACAATTGAATGCAAATGTTCTTCTACAGGCAAAATCATACATTGTTTCCCAGAAATTGCAACACACACAAACACACACACAAAAAAAGAGTTTATTCTGAGGCCAGTTCAGGTCACTCAGACAGAAGGGTGTGGTTTGTGTCCAGGATTAGCCATGATTATAGTATAATATAATGAATATCGTATAATGAATTGCTTCTGAAAGCAAAACGGATACCGCGTTACCCCAACACTGTTGGGATTAAACATAAAACCGCAACATACCTACACTGCACATGCTTCTGGAAAGAGACAAAACTAGAAGGTTATGTAAATTTCTGAGGTAGAAGCCTGCCACTTCACCCTTGAGCACAATATCTAACCAGACCTATAGTAAAGCATCCAACTACTATGCTATTATGTATTCTGTGCTCTGTTAGTCACATTTTGTGTTTTCATATTATATAAATAACAATAGGTTATCCATTTATATTTCAAGGTGTAACCATGATTGCACAAGTTAAATATTTGAATTTAGCTTAATTCATACATTGAAGTTTATATCCAAATGGCCAAATAAATATTATCTACCCATCATATTGTGTTGCACTGTGTGAATCCTCATTATTTATCATGCAGCGATCACTTAAAGCTTAAATCTCTTGTGTCGCACACTTGACCAGGACACCTGAAGTGCAACAATTCATTCGGGATTAGGGAGCTATCAGGACTTAAAAACTGAATTATGCCACTTGACATAATTTTGTTATTGCTGTGATCTAAAGTTAATTCAAGGTGCATAAACCAACTCTGCGTCCAGTACGTGGTCAAACAAATACCCTCGAAATGACATGAGTAACAGGATACGTCAGTCAGGCCATTCCTTTCCTTGATTCGTAAATAATGAATTCTTCAGACTTGGATCACAGCACGAGCTTGTCTACCACCCTTTCCGCCTTTTGTATGACACCTGTGCGCAATAACCGGAAGTACCACACTGTAGCCCAGGTGATGAGTTGGAGCAAGTTAAAGCAAGATAGTTTACCGCAAGCTCACCCGCACAAAGCATTTCATTTATTCATAACGAATAACATGCCCATTGTATTACCAGTCAGTCTGGCCACGTTATTTTTGGAAAGGCATTGTGGTTAACCCGCATTGTGCAAAATTGTCCACACAAACCTTGTATTTGCCACGTATAACATCACCCTTCTCAATGGCAACTGAAACGGATGTAAAAATGAACTTAAGCTAGCTCACTGGCGGTTACACGTCACATTAACGTTAATTCATCAGCTAACATTAAAGCACAAATTAGCCAATAGCGCTAACGTTAGCGAGCTCACTAGTTAGTTAGATGCACAAGATTTGACAGTAACGTTAGCTGTGGGTATGTGTAAAACGATACGCTCAGCGTTTCAATGGAAAAACAGACGTCAAGTGTGATGTTACGTTAGCTAAGTTAATGTTAGCTAGCTAACGTTAGTCTGTTTGACCAGATAGACAAAATAGTATGTTTTGTATAATATAACGTTAACTTAATATAACAGCCATCAGGCTAGTAAACGTTTCACGCACTACCTGTATACAGAGCTAACGTCACAATTAGATAAATTATCAAGATGGCTAACTTGGGTGCTAAGTTACTAACTTAATTAGACTACTAGTCTTGTTCCTGCTTTCAGTCTTGTACAGCCAGCTAGCCACGTAGCCGAGTAAGCTTGCATTAGCTAACACGTACGTTTAATTTTAGCTAGCACTGTATTAATGACGTTTCTGTGCAGGTTCTTCTATTCTTGCAAATTCTGCCCAATAATAAACGTCTTCACTAACGTTAGCTTGCTAGCTCCACGAATTCCACCCCTTTCTATTATATACACGTCATTCTTGGAGCTAGTTTGCATCATGCTACATGGTGCTAGTCTAATTAGGACATCAAATGTAACCGTTAGCTTGCTAGCTAACTGTTATACTATAGCTTGTGATATTCAATGAACCGTTTGACTATAAAGTTAGCCAGCCACAGAAAATAAATAGCTATCCATTTTGTCACGGGCCTGTCTTAGGCTAGTTACCTAGCTATAGATGACAAGTTGTGCATGGTTTATCCAGACCTCATGTAGCTAGCTAGCGAACATTACTTAGATTAACAGATGCGCTAGGCTCATCCATAAAATGACACCGAGGATGACAAGAACACGAATGCAACCAAAATTAAATGTATTTAAATAAAAAGCACAGTCACTGCTTACCAAGTGCTACCTGGCAGGCTTTACGTAGCTGACTGTGATGGGTCCGCTTCACATCCTTATCCGCGAGGATTTTCTCAAGCGCTCTGGACAGAAACATGCTCTTCGTTTTAGTACTTTCCGTCTGCAGTTGTTGTCGTCGTTCTGGACGTTGTTGTTGTTGTCGCATCTCTCGCACGGCAATTGCCTTTACCTCAAACCGTCATTGCCGGCAGTGCCCCTCTTCTATGTCGCTGTCAAATATGCAAACAAAACTGGGCAGACGACTCTCTCACTGGATTGTTGAGCTGTGCTACCTCAGCACTGTGCCGCCATGTTGCTTTCGCGCAGCGTCACGTGATACTCAGCTGCTTCTTTTGGCGTCGCATAAGCGAGAACCATCAGCATCCATCCACCTTCTACGAACAAGGTTGGAACAACTTTATTGGGTCGGCTTGTAATCTTTTTTTGTTTGTTTATATACTCGACATTGCGTCTGTTTGGAATTGCATTCACAATTACACCACATTAGGATTTTGCTATAAATTATATATAAAAGATAACTTTTTATTTATTGATATAAATTGTAGTGTTTCCTCAGCATATTCCAGGTTAAAGTGACAAAAAGGGAATAATTAGCTAGCAACAGTGATTAGAACAGGAGTGGCCCTGGGAACAAATAATTTGGAATCATATAAATGGCAGCCATTCTAAGAACTGAAAAGCCTTTCAAAAAGCCAAGAGTTTATCCTGTCTCCCAAATCCAGCTATTCAGTACAAGTCAGACAATATAGCATCTAATAGAAACTGAATCTAGAATCACCCTAATCATTTACTGCCACAATACACTTGTACTTCTGAATGAAATTGGTTAAAGAATCATTATAAATTAATATTACATTTGTTTGTTCTTGGCAGACATATTTGTGCATGGATTGAGAAGGCCATATTGAATAGGGTAATTTTACATAGCTCAAATAGGACTTTCTGTGTGAATTAAAACTTGACACAAAACACAGGTGGGTTGTCAACTTACTACTAGCTATCTATTGTATAATAGGCTGGTTTGTGCATTTTTCCATTAACCTTTATCCAATCTAATAATTGTATAATTCAGATCATTGATGATGGCAAGACATTAGAGACAAAATATATTATGGGAGAATGAGGCAGAAATATAGTTTTATCATTAAATTGCCATGTACGATACAAACTTCCCTCTCAATGATGTTCTCCCACATAGTTTCAAAAGTGTTCTCTCATCGATTCGCATATGCCCGCAATGCCAAAATAATGACATTCATTAACATCAGTATGACGTCACGTGGCACTGTAATGGTGACATGTAGTCCAGCTGTCTCTCGTGTTCGTGTTTGTTAATTTTAATGTGTTTTGTTGTGTCTGGCTTTTGTCTGTTTTTTTTCATGCACTGTGTGTCTGTTGTGGGACGGAGAAGCGGGCTGGAGATTTTTCAGGGCACTCTTGCTGCTTGTTTTTATAATATTGACAAATTGTCTATGCTCAGAAATGTCCGTTGGATCTGCAGACGGCAGCAACAAAGTTACCATCGCTCTTCACCGGAGTTGAAGATGTCGGGACTGATCCGGGAGCGCAGGCAATATTCAAAAGGCAACCAGGGAAGGAGAACATAATGTGAGGGAGGAGTGAGGAGACGATTGGGAAGATTGACGCAGTTCGGTGCTCCGTTTCGGCGGTGTAGCTACACAGACCGCGGCGCTGCGTGTATGGAGGAGAGTCGTGGAGGCGGAGTTTGTGTATTGCACTGCTTGGTGACACTGGACATCTTGGGACAGTGGGGGCTATTTTTAATCATGGCTGTATTGCACTTTAATTCACTTGATTGATGTAATGATTCTGTTGGATGTCTTTGTTTGATATGTTTGTTTATGTGTTGTGAGTCTGCCCCACTGTCTGTCTTTTTTGTTGTTGCTGGGACTACAACTGAAGTTCCCTAGCGGGAAATAAAAGTTAATCTATTCTCTTAGTTTACTGGCAAATTATGCCTTAATGATCTACATCATAAGTAGATTGGATGAACTTCATTGTTGAAAAACTTGACGTAAAATAATGAACGGACTTATGTATGCATCTATTACGGTTGGCTAGTGAGCCTGGGCTTGGCCTACAAGGTAGAGAATTCAGCCTATTTTCATGGTAAGAAAGCACCCATTTTACCCACAAACTGCAAAAATTTTAATATTCCACACATGCAGACTTGCACATTAAATCGAGCTGGCATGTTCATTTTAAGTTTGATGAGTGAACGAAATTGCATTACGTACAAACATGTTTACCTGCTCATTCTTTTAATTCCTAGTGTAGTATTGGCTATAAAAGTAACCGCCCTTGTATGAAGATGTAAATGTTATTCCATATTCTAACCACAAGGTGGAAGTATAAGGCACAGCAGCTCAGGCATATTATTTGATGGCAGATGTAGTAAACCATTTATAGCCATATATGCATGCTGTCGGTGACAAAGTAACATTCATCATGTAGGCCTACTGCAAAGTTAACTTGTTTGACTGTCAGATCAATCATTTGCTAACCGCCAATCTCATGCACTATTTATGCAAATAGTGTGTAACAATTGAAAACAGCAAAACAAGAGTTCTAGTCATAAGTTTATTTTGTACAGCTCATAGAATTGACTATTATAGATGTGCATCTATATATTTATATTTTAATTTTAAAATATTTTCATTAAATGTGATACAAATGTACATCATAGAGAATTGATAAGAAAATACTGACATTTTAATACAAATCTATACCTTCAATTTATGTGGCAAGCAAAATCATTGCTCATTCTTTAAAAAAAAGGAACTGACAAACATAAAAAGGTTTAAAAGCCCATTTTAGTACATTCTGTGATGCCTACTGGTTTTTCCCAGGAATAAAAGAAAATTCACAGTTAAAAAAACAGCATTGTTGCAAATATGTACCTTCTATCCCCTAGCAAAATTGTGAGCAGAAAATGCTATTTTCACGAATCACCTTCAGCATATGAGCAAAATGCCTTTCAGCACTTCTTTCAAATGACCATTTTAACAGTGACCTGGAGTTCACACAAAAGACAGATTAAGAAAAAAATAAATTAATGAAGAGAGTACACCTAGCAAAGCAGTTATAAGCCAAAACATAATTAGAAAATAAATTATTCATTGCGATTACAATCCTAAAATTGTGTAGTGAAGATGCATCAATATTGGCTCAAAAAATTGCCATTCAAAATGTTGCTTATGCTTTGTCAATTGATAAGCCCACTCAGAACAGGTGCACCTCTGCGCAGACTCCCCTACCGACAGCCATGTTTAGGATTCACCTCGGGTAATCCTGCAGATAGCAATCTCTGGGTATCTCAGAACCACAGATATCAACAGTTTGAAAACATAAAAAAATACATCCACATCACTCTACCCCTACCCCCCTCCAATCCATTTACAGAGAGGAGTTGCTTTTTCAATTACAAACAGCCACGCTCCTCGTCAGACCTGGGTGCCAATTGCTCAGGGAAGCAGAATTCTATTCCCAATCCCCAATTTTTTAAAACAAATCCAATGAATGATTTGACATGTCGAACAGTTCAACAAAACCAAACATTTTCTGTAGGCACTGAAAAGAGGATTTCACAGATGCTATAATAAAAACAACAATATTAATAGTTGTTTTTATTATCATTACTACTACAAGAAAGTAATGGGTATGGGAATGATGCAACATATGCTGGGGAAGAGCTGGGAAGAGCTGGGAAGCCACCAGATTTCCAAGCCCCTGAATGACCAATGGGAGATGCCTGGAGCAGCTTGAGTGAGAAACTCTATGACACAGAGTTCATCTCGGAATACACGGGAGGTGGGACGAGCAAGGATCTGGTGACACAGTTAACCTTTCAGTCCAAGTGCTTTGAAAACAACCAGATTTACAGTCACTGATATGGAACCATGGAGATCAAAGGAACAAGAACTCACTTGCTTACTTTCAACCAAACACTCTACATCCTGTTGTGCTGTTCTAGCAAGTGGTTAGGGAGGGATGTGTGTGCTAGGCTCCACCTTGGTTAAACACGACGTTGTACACATGGTGATATGCATGTGTGAGAGGGTGGGGTGCAAGTAAGGGTTGAGGAAAAGCTTCATAGTTTGCAGGGTGGCTCTGATTACTGGTATATGTTAATGTATACATTGCCAATGTGGTTATGGTGGCGCTGTTTCTCGCCAATTTGTCCTGGAGTCATCCCACAGCTGTTGCATGACTTGATATTTTCATACTGAAAATGTAAAGTGCTTGATTTTAGCTTGTTTTCTATTGCTACTCCATTCCTCTTCAATGTTTAACATTTCAAAACAATGGCATTGTGCAAAACCTTTATCTATGGCTAAAATATTAGTGTCACATCTGAAAAAGTGAATTACACTGGACCATAGGAACAGAATTTCCTATGTATGCAGACTGAATGTAATTGGTGATTATATGCACTTTCCATTCTAACCACACAACAGGCAGGTTTCTTTTTTTATCCGTTTTTTAAAATAAATCTAGTGCTTCTATATCTATGGTGGAGGCTTTGTCATTGGACCATAGAGTTTGAGAGGACAGGAGGGAGGGCACGCATTGTCCAGGACTGAGTCATGGGTCCACACAAGCTATCAGGTGAATCAGACTGCCCACAGAGGAAACATGCTGTGCCATGGGAATGAATGAAACCTTATTCTTCTCAGAGGGGGTCAGGTTCTATGTATTGTTCTTGCAATTACAGTTATCTTTCAAAAGCAGGGGAGCAGCCCTTGTCATTGAGTTTTAAAAAAATAAAAGAATTGGGGGAAAAAAACAAGAAAAACTGGGAAGAACTCTCTTCCGCATAATGATCAGGGAGACGTACAGTATGTCTGAGAATCAGCAAGTATACAGATTAATGAATTAGATTCTAAAGGTGATCTTGGATCATTATATAGGGGGGGGGGGGGGGGGCAGAAAGTAACTCACACCCCAGGAATGAGGGAGGGGTGAAGACACCAAAAGGTTTTCTGTGAATGCCCTTACTTATGTCCCATTGAAAGAATGAATAGTGGAATTAACATCCAATCAAATAAACACATTTTAAAGATGAGTGGTTTTGGAAATGAAATAGCTTAACATAAGTGTTTAACATTTTTTAAAATATATATTTTTCCCAGAATAATATTAAGACAAGAAAAAACAACACGAAAGCAGTGGTAGAAAATATCCAGTCAGATGCTAAACCCAACATCCTTAATTGTGTCCTCACCCAGACTAAGATTATTGCAGACCCTCTACACTTCCTTGGTCATACACACTATAGTAATTTATGCTATTGAAGTAATTTCTCATTACAATTTGCATGCCGCAGTCACATGACTCATTTAGAGGACTTCAGTCAAAAGTATCAAGGAGATATCAGATTGTCAATATAATCTGTGTACATATAGTTCTTTTATCATATATTTTGTTGTCTATTGCCTAACACCTTTGTTTTTTGATGTAGAGAAATGAGAGCTTACAGGTATGTGCATTCATTTACAGCTCCAGACAGTGATGAAAGTACGCTCAGCACCCACCACTGGAAGAACACAGTACCATCCTCTTGGTAAGAGAAACGAGTACCTTGAAGTTTAGTACCGCGAGTATGATTTCAGTGTGCACGCGTGTCTCTAGAGCGTGATGACCGTCCCGTCCTCCTCGAGCACTGGCCGCTCATTCTCGGGCGTGCTCAGTGACCCCACGCTGCTGCTGGCGGCCAGATCGCCGTTGGACCTGAGCGCCAGGTGGGGCTCGTAGCGGGGCAGCGAGGGCATGCTGCTGCTGCTGGAGGCGGTCCGGGGGATGGGCCTGGCCTCCCCGCCCGCCTCGATCACCAGGTCCTCCTCGTCTTCGTCGCTCTCCAGCTCGTCGAGCCCGAAGTTCTGTATGATGTGAGTTGTGGCGACGGAGGCGGGCGCGGGGGCGTGGTACCCATAGTGGCTGGCGCCGCTGTCGGAGGACCGGCCCGAGCTGCCCGACGCCCCGCTGTTCCGCACCACGTTGTTGCGCTGGTTGGCGGGCTTAACGGTGATGATGAGGTTGTGGCTGTTGGCGATCATCATGTCCGTCACCTGGTCCAGGGACTTCCCCGACACCTCGATGCCGTTGACCTCCAGGACCTCGTCGTTGACCGCCAGCAGCCCCGTGCTCTCCGCCAGCCCGCCGGGAACCATGCGTGATATGAAGATGCCCGGAACCTTCTCCAGGCCCTGAGGGGTGACGCGCACGCTGGAGCCGTCCCGGATGTAGAATCCCAGGGGCTTCTCCTGGCCGTGCTTGTAGAGCCGGACGCGACGGTGCGTCTCCGGCAGGATGTCCACGTCGATGATGGAGGACACGGGCCGGAAGTCGCGCGGCAGGCTGATGATGACCGCCGGCTTTTTGCGGTTGTTGTCAGGCCTCAGGAGCACGGCGGAAAGGACCGTTTTCTTGCGGGTCAGAGAGTCCGTCCCAAACGCCGAGTAATCCGCTTCCTCTGCAGAGAGAGAGGCAGGCATGAGAAAACAAGCCACTGTGCCCAAAATCTAGCTTAAAGAACATTTATAGAAAGGACAAAAAACCACAATGAACCCTGCAACATAATGGTGGAACTCCTTAGGATGAGCAAAATAACTATAATTTCACAATACAACTTTAATAAAACTTTACATGGAATAACTTGAATATAGTCTATAATAGTGATGTAACAAGCATGTACAATGCACATTTCCCATTACCACCAGAGAAATAACCTCTGATCTATACTATATTCACATCAAATACCATTCTAAACAGTGATAAATATTTTGCATTGGAACCTCAGTCATTTTAAGTGGCGATAGAAATGTTTGACTGCCTTGAAGGACACGGTGTAGTCGCATAAAAATAGAGGCCCACTCTTTTATGCAGATAAAAAGTCTGATTTATTCAACAGACGTTTTGCTATGATGGGTGAATGTCTGTTCAATAAATCACTTTTCTATCAGTATGTGGGCCTACTCTTTTTTTTTTTTACGTTAGAGAACTGAAAATACATTCTTTTATAAGATTCCTTGGGTCCTTTGCCTAGTTAGGATCCTGACAATGTCATTAATGTGATAAGGAATAAATGACTACATATATAACAAAATAATTGTCATTAAAAGTAGACCTTGGCATGAAACACCTGTGGCTCTTGAGGAAACCCCAGAGGTTGACACCTGTCCCCACCCTCACAGAGCAGTTAACACTAGATCTCTATCAGCAGTCTCTCTCTCTCCCAGTCACTACCACATTACCTTCTGGAACAAGGCAGAATCTGACATTGTTATTTAAGGTCAGGTTATACGCATGACCACTTAAACACCAGCATGTTACTGTGGCTCTCTCCCTCTCACAATCATCACACAGCCTGCCAGGACCGGCATCTCTCTCCATTACTTTCTTCATCTGTTGTAAATCTGGGCATAGAAACAATCCTTTCTTTTATCAAGGGTATATCTACATTCCAGAGTGGCTTACTCATGTTTAACGCACCTGGACTTTCAACTGACAAGGAAGGTTCAAAGGCCAAAGGTTGGGCTTTGGCGGTCTCTCTTCCGCCTGGCTGAGCAATCGTTAACTTGAAAGTGGCACTAATAATTAACCCACCATCGTTAACACCGGTATCAAGCCTCTCCTTCTCTTTCTTTACCCCCTTTCTCACTCACACACACACACACACACAGCGTAATCATAATAAAAATAAGCAACTGGCAGCACAGCTGATACTGGCCTGGTCCAGGAGGATGACGAATGTGAAACTCATGTTTTATGGGTGCGAGGGTGGTTACTGGTAGGGGTGGGACGATTCAATCCCATAACGATTCGATTCGATTACGATTCTTTAGGCAAAGGTTCGATGCATCATAATATCTTACGTTTGACCACGATTCGATTCGATTCGATTAATTTAGATACTTTAAAAAAGTAATAGGTATGCTAATGTGATTTGATACCGATACATTCAGCAGTAATTAAATATTCAATTAGAACCTTACACCAAGTTCACAGCATTATGTTTATTGTTAAGGCATGCCATACATTTTGCAGCTGTCTGCAGCAAATAATGCAGCAATAAACATGACTAACAGTGTATTTTCTAAAGTTGCCCTATTTAGGTTATTGTTTTTCAAACAGTGTCAGACATGGTACCCTAATACATTTCCTTTATTTACAAAATGAAAATGGCTAAATGTATAACAATTACTAAACTGGGCCAAGAAAAATGAAATAGCCTATAAGGTTAGTGTCATGCATAGTACTTTCCTAAATCTTAGTACGATCTAGAACTTCGGTGGAGCAAGATGCCCATCCATCCGTAGTTAAAGCTACTCTCGTAGCGTTTTGCAAGGACAGTCGAACAGTTTTCTTCACCTCTTCATACAGAGCAGGTATACATTTTTCACTCAAATATTTTCTGCATGGTATGGTGTATCTAGGTTCCACGACATTCATTTTGTGAATCGGACAGTTAACGTAGTAATAATTAATTGAACGTAAGACATTGGAAATAGTCTTACTATTTTTGTTTTTTGTCTCTAACGTCTACTTGATTTTGAATAGAAAATGGTTTAAATTTAAATATCAGAAAGCACTTTACAATTAACTGTCTGGACACGGTATGTGTATAAAAACTAATAAAAACAATTATACAAAAAAATAGAACTGTTTGGCCATTTCTCCAGGAAACTGTCAATGACTCCCGAGTTTAGCTTGCTAACCCGCTTGCTGTCCTTCACGTCAATTGTGTATCGTCGGCTCAAATGGTTTATCATGTTTGTGGTGTTGCCTGTGTATCTGATTTCTACTTGGCAGATCTTGCATATTGCAGCGGTTTTGTCAAGTACACCCTCCTTCTTTCTAAACCCGAAATGCTTCCATACCACTGATTTTCTGTTCGGAACATCGCAAATTCTGTAAGTTTCTGTCTCTTTTGTCGCACTCAGCGAGCACGCAGCTAGCCATTTCGCTCAGATCTGTCCGTCTCATTGTCGCTTGATTCCCGCCTGTCCCTACTTTCAACTCACGCTTACGTGGGGGTTGGAGCAGAAACATGGATTGAAGCTGGTCAAAACAGTTTTAAAAGTAGTCGTGTCTCAGAAATATATATTTTAAATAATTTTTGAATAAATGAATACATGTGCACATTCATTTAAAATGCGATATTAATCGATGCTTATCGATTAGAATCTTACAGATCGATGCAGTTGTATTTACACATTCGGATCGATGCACCGCGATGCATCGGTGCATTGTCCCACCCCTAGTTACTGGACTTCTACGCTCCCTTCCTTGGGAGACTAAAAATAGAGAATAAGAACTAGATACCCATTTCTACATAAATAATGAGAAATAATAATGGGATGAGAATAAATAAACATGAATGAACTGTTAAGATGTTTTTTTTTTAGCTGTATTGGCAATCGATTGTGACAAGAAAAAATTTAATTTTCCCTCACTTTTGTGGTTAAAAGAATCAATGAGGACTTTCATGAAAAAAAACTACTAGCATCTAGCACCCCCACTCCCCCACCGTGAGCCAGTGGAACAGAACCCTCTCGTGTATGAGCATGCTCAATGTACAGCCAGAGTGGACCAGGTTATTCCTCATTCCATAACAAAGCCTCTGTTATATATATATATATATATATAGAGAGAGAGAGAGAGATGCGTAGAGGGGTTGCGGTGTGATAGTGGGGGAATCTGCTCTTCATTTCTCAGGAGATAAAAGGAAAAATACTAATGAACATTCTCCAATCCATCCTAGACCTCACAGACACTCACATATAGGTACATCTGATCACTGATCCGCACAGCAAGCCTGAACGTGTCAACCCAACTATCCCACCACCCCACGATTAAAGCCACTAACCAAGCAGTTGCCGTTCACAATGAAATCCAAAATAGAAATCGTCCAAGGCCCTCTGGGCTACTCAAACAGCGGCCTTCTTAAAGAACAGCTGCCCTCTGGTTACAGCTTCTATGCAACCATTTACTGTATATGGAAGTGGATACACTCAAAAGAACTGATCTGATCATCATCCTCTCCACTCCAATATGACTTATTTGTCTGTAGTCCATCTCATGATAGAATAAAAATAATGGCATCAAGTGAGCAGGTTTGTGAGAAAAACCACTATATTTTCAAATTCCTTGTATTATTTAAAAACTAAAGGGCTCTTAAGCAGTCATTTAGGTTTTGAACACACCTTTGCTTTGTGACCTTTGCTGAACCCATTAACATTTTAGGCATTTAGCTTACATTCCATTTAGCTACATTTTACAATTAGTGCACAAAGAAAAGGCCTAGATTCGTAAATCAACAACATTCCAAGTAGCAATTAATGAGAGTGCAATGGTCGGGCCATAACCCACGGGCGATAGGTAATCCTTTGTCATTAGAATGAACATGTGGAAGGCAAGGTAGTTTTTTGTTGGGGTAGGGAAATATGCAGGTTGGTGTTATAGTTATTGAAATGTGTTCTGAGGGCAGCATTGCAAACCTTACCGTAACCCTAACCACAAACCTAACCCTAACCATAACCTTTTCGCTGCTTGGATGGCTGAGACAACCAATTACATTAATTAAATTAAAAGAATGTACGCTTCAAATGAATACATCATTTCTTGTTCTTTTTTATCTGGGACACCAAAAAAGATCAATAGAACCCTGCTCTACTTTCATGATGTCCATTAGTGTGATTTTCAAAGGGTGTTCGACCCGTGTGATTTCATACTTCAGGGAGACAGTATGGTCACCGCCACCTCTCGGGTCAGACCTGCCTGACCCACGGCCTCACTCGGTCACCATGCCTAATCACCAGAGCAGTAATCCAAAAGCAGCTATGCTCAGTGCATTACACCTCATGAGATACCAGTCTCAGCGTTATGATGCGCTTACGGTCCATCAGTAACAACAAAATCATTCAAACGACGATCTTGCATTGAAAATGGTCCTTCTGACTCTAAAAGCCCATTTCAAAATGGATCTAATGTACAGTAAATGGATATGCATTTCGAATAGGCCTACTTGACTAATGTGTATTGTACGTGTCCATCTATTTGTTGTACGTCAACTTCAAAAAAGAAATGGAACTCATTAACTTATAATATAGCATTTATATTTGTGTATTGTTATGTAGTTTGTTTACAGATATCAATAATACCCTCCAGCCACAATAAAGAAATCTCCAAACAGATTAACATTTAAAAATGTGATATTAACTGCCATTACAACGCAGGACATCTGGTACAAGCCTGCACCCTGCAGGCAGGATAGTCACCAAACAGGTACAGCAACTTAAACACCCTCTGGTGATACAATAATCCATTTACATTAAAGTGGTGCCGTTTCAGACTTTTAAAGAAGTCCCAGGTAAAATTAAAAGAATATTATCATCCCACAATACTGCAAATATCCCACAGTATGTCACTGGATAAGAGCTTCTGCTAAGTGACTGTAATGTAAAGTAATGGAATGTATGATTCTTTGTCTCCTTTTTCATTGTAAAATGGCTGATCCGAGAGGGAGGAAGCTAAAGTGAGCAGTGCTGGCAGATTAGCATTGTTCATCATGTGACCACCCACCATAGCCTGAGTTTAACAAAACATTTCAAATATTTATTTTTCATTTAATCTTCTGTCAAACATTTTAATAGGTACTTCTTACGAAATGTTTGACTTTGTCAACTGTATTATACATATTTTAAACATTTATCATTCGTTAGTGGTGCGTAAGCTTTGTAAATATGCACACATTTCTACAGTATCAAAAAGTAAACTGCATTACAAATTTCTCCCAGTGAAACACTACACAAATTGTTCTATTGGGGGGGGCCCCTTTGCTTGTCTGTATAGGCATGCATTTGCACACATTTACGTGTATGTGTGTGCTTGCATTAGGATATTGGCACATTGTGGATGTGCGTCATAGAGCTACATGGTATAACTTTCTTCATACCCCACCCAGTATGCTTTCTAAACAATACCCAGGCATTCAGTATTACTGGTATTTTTCATAAATCATGTTATGCATGCATGCTACTTCTGATAATGGTGTCTATATTGTTTTCCGTCACAAGATGGACCTCACAGCGTAAAATGCCCGTTTTCATTTACCGAAAGGCTCACCGGTATATCCTCTTCGAGTGAGATAGTAAATTGGAATGTGATCTCATAACACATAGCCTATATTCTGCTTTGCTTGATAAAGACACTGCAACACTTTTTAGAATGGGCGAGATTGCACCCTTTTTGAACACTAAGCGGCATCAGCGTACGCCATTTTTCAGGCGATTGTGACCTCACTGTCACATGACGCAGAAAATGTCAGTCGTCTGAAATCATACACAACATTATTATTTTAATTTTTTTATCTGAATTTGGTTTGTGTTTTAGAATGTGGGCCAAATGTGGTAAGCCGGTGTTGAAAATGTATACCGTGAAAAAATAATCAATACCAAAGTATATGGTTATATTGGAATAACCGTGCGACCCTAGTGTGCAACCGTGTGCTTGTACTGTTGGTATGCGTGTTTGGACCTGCCCGTCCTTGCCGAGGAACGTGTGCATGTGCACATGGGCCGTCAGGGTGAGAAGCACCAGGGTCCACAGCCCTGGTCCTCCCTCCCTCTGTAGCACAGCCTTCCAGTGTGAGAGCCAGGCTGGAGAGCTCCCACATGGGCTGTACCATGCCGCTCCAGGCACGCCTTTCTCCAGCAGGAGAACTAAATCTTCTCAGTGTCAACAAGCAGAAATAATTAAAAACAAAATGTATGACAAAAAAAGGGGGGGAATTCCTGAAGTGTTACTATTCTGGGAGCAGTGTGCATATTTGGCTGGCACAGTGAAGATAAAAGAGCTTCACCTCTGATAACTGGAGCTGCTGCAGGGGACGGAATGGGGGAGGGGAAAAACAGGGGGAAAGCAGGCAAGAGGGTGACACTGTAGCTGAAAATACTCCACTCTGCAGATATCCTTCCATTTTCAATTATATTTTTGATGCAGTCACTCAGTCAGATAACGCTCTCCTACACAGCTAGCAGATTTGCGCCATGAGTGAAGCAGCACATGTTAAACTGCTCCATTCAACACTGTAACAATGTTCTGTATGTTCTTCTTCCATTGCAAAATATGTCCCAGACTCACCATTAAAAAGGACATTGTGACAAATAAGTACGATGAAAAGTGAACGGGCAAACATGCCAGATGGTGCATTGTACCCAAAGTCTTATTGAACATTACACTCGCTATGAAAGTATAAGAAATGTAACACAGCTGCAGCTTGCAGCTTTCATGTATTTTCACATCTATGTTACGTGAGTTTCCCCCCCCCAAAAGTTTATTTTTACTATATTACATATATCAGGGGTCCTCAATCTTATCCAGAAAGGGCCGGTGTGGGTGCAGGCTTTTGTTACAACCAAGCGGTTACACACCTGATTCTACTAATCAACCACTAGACTCATTGCTAAGGACCTTGATTAGTAGAATTAGATGTGTTACTGCTTGGTTGGAACAAAAGCCTGCACCCACACCGGCCCTTTCTGGATAAGATTGAGGACCCCTGACATATATCATACCAGACCCGGATTCAAATAGTATTTATTTTGGATTCAAATACTCTTCTGCATTTGACTAAGGTTGCCTGGTGTATTGGAACAAATGATCCCAAAAGTGTAAACCCCACCCATATGCTCCTCCTTGCAGGCTCCAATTCTCCAGGTAAGATCAATAGAACACAGAAAAGTATTTGAATCCAAAACAAATACCATTTGAACCCAGGTCTGTATCATATATACAGTATATTCATAATTCATAATGACTGTAATTTCATGAAACTAAGGGGACTAGGATTTCCATGCACTTCCTCAGGTCATGAATACACCCATATACCCAAGTGCCCATATACACAAAGCCTTCAGCCCTGAACTGGTGGTGAATCTGGTGTCTTATTACAGTCATAATGTCGCCAGGGAGACTGGTGGTCACATGGTAGGCTGACATCTAGACCTTCCACACCCTGCAGTTGTTGTGTGTGCATGTGCGTGTGCATGTGTGTGTGTGTGCATCCATATGTAAACGCAAGTATGCTTAGAGGACAAATTAGGAAGGACAAGCATCTGGTTTGGGATGAGGACTCCAGCTCAGGGAGAAAAAAAAAAAAGAAAAACTGTCAAAGAAGTGGAAAGCATGCATCTGGCTACAGAACATGTACACCTGAGGTAATTACGATGTAGTTACATAGATAAAGCAAAACAAACATGCAGGCATAAGAACTTAAACATATTTTTTTTCCACACAGGTGTTGTTTTTATGTTTAATTTGTGTGTGTCTGTGTGTGTGTGTGTGTGCAGCTGTGCGCGCGTTATGGTGAGGTGTGTGTGCGTGTGCTCATGCATGCATACGTTGTGTGTGCTCATGCATGCATACGTTGTGTGTGCTGTGTTTGTGCATGCGTGCGTGCGACGTGTCGAGGTTTGTGCATGCATTGTTTTGAGGTGTGAGTGTGTGTGTGTGTTTTGTGTGACTGTATTTGTTTCAGTGACTCTTCTTATGAGTAGCAAGTCTTTCCCTCTGCCCGTCATCAGCACTGCAGGGTAGTTCATCAGTTCCTTTCCTGCTGACTATGCAGCACAGCCTCTCTCTCCCGCTCTCCCTCCCTCCCTCCCTCAAAGCTCCTGGCTGGCCTGGCTGTCCTGTGGCTGTGGCTGCTGCCACCGGCTGCGATGTCCCTGCTCCAGCTCGCTGTACTTGGCCTCCACGGCAACAGGGACGAGGGGGAACAGGTGCGGGGGTCAGCTGCGCTCAGGCCCAGGTGGGCCACCCTGTCACTCAGCTGCCTGAACAGAGACCTCACCTGGGCCTGTCCTGTCACTGACTCCCCGCCCCCTTCTGCTGCTGTCTCTGCAAACAGGGGCCTAGCTGTCATAGAGGCATGGTCATGGGTTAAGGGTTCAGGAATGAATAAATAACTCTATGAAGCAAACAGGGGCCTAGCTGTCATAGAGGCAGGGTCATGGGTTCAGAAATAAATAACTCTATGAAGCAAACATGTCATTACCTGCTGTTCTCGGCTGTGGTCATCCACCCACACCCTCACCACCCCCACACACACACACACACACACACACACACCTTTACACCTTCTACTGACACCCCATCAAATAACATGCTTTATCAATTATTATTATTATCTCTACTTCCCATTAATAATAAATTAATACTGACAATAACAAGCAAAACAATGTGGGGTCAGACCAAGGGACCAACGAAAAAGATTAGGTCAGGTAAAGATTAGGTAAAGCACTGTGATACACTTAATGCACTGGAAATGACTCACAGATGGTGCCCAATGCAGGACTACTGACCCACAGTCACTGCCTAGTGGGGGTGCCAGCTTAGTAACTGTTGGACTTTAATCACAAGAGTGACAAATGGGTGATGACCCCCCCCACACACACAAACAAACACACACACACACTTGTACCAATCATCACTTTAGAGGCAAACTACACGTGAGCCACAGTCATTTTACGGTTCAGTGACTGAGCCAACACCCCCGCACCAGTGCAGATGACTGTGGTAATTAAATATCCATCTTAGATGAGCTTAGGTGTTTATAAAAACATGGTCAGAGCACATACTGATACATCACCAAGTCCTCTTGGAGAAAGGACTACCACAGACGTACAATGAGTCAGTTAGTGAATGGTTCCGTTTCATTCACAAGATAATTCCAGCCAAAGTACAATCCTGAATGAGCAAACACAACCTTGATATGGAACGATTTGATGGAATAGGGTGAGGCGATAACTGCGTTTGAACGTCAACACAGATCACGAGTCAGCCGTGTAGGATGTGCCCACTGGACTGTTCCAAACGCTAGCCCCTCCTTTTCTTAAAGAACAAAGCCAGTCTAGTCGTACCATTTATATGAATGAGCACCACTTTAATGTGGGAATAAAGGAGTGAATAGAGCTTGAGAAAGTCTGGGTACAGACTGAACTGTGTGTTCACCAGCGAAGGCCAGAGCGTGTTGCTGTGCTGTGGAGAAGAGGAGGAAACAGAGAGCTCTTTGTGAGCGGGGCCTTTTCAGTCGGCTCTGCAACAAACGAAGTCACCATCCTTCCCAAAACGGCATGTGTTAATAAATCACACTGCTGCACAGAGGAGTCCATGAAACATGACAACATTAAGGCACAACCACAACCCCCCCCAACCCCCAAAATCTGAACAAGAGGGAGCACTCAAACTTCATTTACCCCATCATGACTGCAAATGGACGGACGGACGGACGGACGGACGCACACACACACACACACACACACACACACACACAATACTGTCAGATGGCATGTGATGTCATGTTTCCACCAGCTTTTCTCTGCATTACTAATAAATGGAAGACTATAAGAAAGAAAGGGAACAGCACAGAGACGATAAAACCACTGAAGGTGGGAGACGTATTGCAATGTTTGAAGAGATGAGAACGGTCCGGACTTAAGTCCATTTGATCCGAGTAAAATATCATCCAATAGGAAATCCTGGATGGACAAACATACGTTTCTACTCAACTTCCTAGAACAACAATATAATTTTGCCATTATAGTATTTCAATTTCTGTGAGAAAGCGTCCTCTTGCACTGCAAATCGCAGCACTAATACCATCTGCTGACATCAACTCAACGAAAGGATATTTAGTGGCTCAAAGACAGTTCCCCCCAAAAACATTCCCCCTACAAAAAAAGTCTGGAAAACACATTCCTAGCCTTCAAAAATTATTGGACAGTGTCTCTTGTCCTTTTTTCCTCGCTAAAACCTTTATTAGAGGCTCTTGTATGACCATCATCTGGTATTCTGAGCTAAGACTGCTGCCGCCCCCCATACACGTATAACTTCATAGTCCCAAATGATCCTCCACCACTGCTAACGCTAACTCACCTGCCTCACTGCAACTTCCCCCTGATCACACAAACTCAAGAAGAAGTGCTGCAGCCTAACTGGTCAGGCCCCAATCACCTCCAACCGCTCACCTCTGCCTACAGGCCCGGCTGTGCCTTGTGTTTCTCTGAGCTAGCTCCATAGCGAGGGCCCTCCCATTCTAACCTCAGCCCCTCATACCCCATCAGGACAGCTGTCATTGATCTCCCTACCACGTCTCTTAAAGCCATTTCAGAGTGCTCTCGGGTTTATCGGTTCTTCATCTGCAAGCCGGTCTGATACTCTAAGACCTCTGCACTGCAGTTTTTACTTGTAGTCGTGTTAACTGACAAGTACTTTTGTCACACTAAGACATTTGTATTTTATTGCCTTTTAGGCAACTGTACACAACACCCAGGGTTGCACTCGCTTATCTGCCATGTACATACTTTCTAATTCCTTATACTTTCTCAGAATAAGGACATGGTAAAAAAAATAAAAATTAACAAATGAATGGTTGCATTGCCTATTGAAGCCCAACCACACCCCCGGCCCCAATTCCAGTATATTCACTTTCCCCTTACTCACACGGTCACCAAAACAATATGTCTGCCCTTTATCATTACTGCCCTCTAATCCCAAGTGGTTTTGTTCACAGTGTCAGCCACAGAGTCACCTTTCAATGAATGTACCATTGCGTAGCTGTAGTAGGAATCTGCAGCTATGCTCTGCACCTGGCAAACACGGGCCCACTGCCCTCCTCAGACTCTCTCCTTCCCTCAGCATTTACGCTTTTGGGCTGAATTCTTCACTCTTGTGTACAGTCTCCTGTCCTCTCCAATCTCCAAAAAAAGAGAGGCTGGCCACATTCCAAATGGTGGAGTTTCCAGTTCCCACCCCGATTGCACACAGCTCACCGATTATGCCTCCAGTGCGTCTTTTTCCCGCTCTCTTTTACCTCTCTCTCCCTCTCAGCTAGCCACATGGATGGTTCATTGATCACGACGACAGACCACTCCAGGAATTTTAACATTATTTTCATGTCACTGCTGAATCCATTCAACTTTTTTGTTTTGCAATGAATGTACTTGTGCATGGCATTTCATGCAGACAATAACACAATACATTCACATTTCATTGCATTTGTGTCCTTAATCTTCACTTTCTTATGCACAAATGCACACAGGCCTCACTTTCTAATGCACGCATGCCTCACTTTCTAATGCACGCATGCCTCACTTTCTAATGCTCTACATGCCTCACTTTCTTATACACAAATGACCCACTTTCTTTTACATACATGGCTCCTCTTGCTGACCAGGCTTTCAACAACAGTGTTTCCATTTGAATATTTGCAGTGAGTCCAGCTGGTCTAGCTGGAGAGGGAGTAGTGACTCATGGTACAAAAATTTTTAAGAAGCATGTTGCCCTAGAAGCCTAAACAAACATGGACATGTATTGACAGTAGGTCTTCTGATATTTATCTACACGCTAAGTGTTCTGAATGGAAAAGCTACACGACAATAGACTTTGCACAAAAAAACAGGTGCATACCTAACATACATAGTTGACGCAAGTCACTGCACCAGAACATCCATTCCAGTCCTGGCAGGTAGCTAGCCTCTCCCTCCCACACACACAATTTTTAAAATGCAGACAGTTGGGACACACTCAAACCACACAACCATTATTCCCACGGAGCAAAGGCCTCTTGAATGTTACCATGGGAACAGGTAAACAAGCAGAACATGTGCTGGTGGCACTGTAGAAATCCTGACATTACTTAAGATAAAGTGTGCATTGTGAGGGTTCTTGTATCTGGAGGTGCGTGCGTGCGTGCGTGCGTGCGTGCGTGCGTGCGTGCGTGCGTGCGTGCGTGCGTGCGTGCGTGCGTGCGTGCGTGCGTGCGTGCGTGCGTGCCCAACTTGGGGGGTGGTGGGGCGGGGAGATGGTCAGATGACTCTTGTTATGTACAGCATGAAATAAATTATTTGGATAAAGAAGGAGGAACAAGTATATGTATTACCCAAGAAAATGATTAAGACCAGCGGCTGGGCAAAATCCTCTTCAGCTGAGGAGGAGCAAGGTCATTCTGGGGGGAAATGTACCCTTTTTAACCTTGACCTCTCAAATCTTTGACTTCACCCACAATGTAACCTTGGAGCAAAGACCATTATCAAACTTTTGAGGAAAAATAACCCACCATTAAGAAAATTACAGTGTCATTTTTCACAAACATGACCTATGTTGTAGAGCAAGTCTTTGTGATTACATGGAGACCAAGATATTGTTTTTTCTTTTGTTTTTTTGTCAAACTGCAGGTCTCAAAAGACTGAAAATGGAGTGAAAAAGAACTCTTTGTCACTAATTTTCTTAATGGTGGTTTGTGTTTTTTTCTCAAAAGTATTAATCCAATGGTACATTGTTCACGTCAAATGTCAGAAAGATCTGAGGGGTCAAGGTTAAAAAAAGGTCAATTTTCCCCCGGAATGACCCAGCACAATATCCACCCCTCAGGACTGACAACCATGCCAAAACACGCAAAGACAATGTGCATATGCACACAAATGTAAGTGAGAGACATATGCAACACAAACAGAATACCTTCACTGAGTTCACACCCACTGCACTACTGTGCTAACTGACATCGCTGCTAAACCAAGGGAACATTCAATGAGTAAGATAGTTCGCCTTTGATTGTTTTTTTTACATTTCAGCATTTAGCACATAAAAAAAAAAAACACTTCTCCTGAAAATGGAAAGATCCAGCTACTTGTCTGCATATTTTATAAAGGTTTCAGGAGTTTGCTTTCCTTGAAGAAGAAGACACAAATTCACAAGAGTACAGTCTATTTCACAATGACACAGCGGTGCTGTAATATAACAATATTCTGCTTTACATTAAAGTAAGAGGGAGTCGGCATTCAAGGGCGTGAACAAGACATAGAAACAGGCAGAGCATTCAGATAAACAGCTTTGTCATTCACTTCCCTGGACTGAACCAAGTGCCACAGTAACCCAAGGAATGAAATAAATAAATAAAAAATGAGGAGAAAGCCCAACCAGTGCTCAGTTACTATATAAAAACCACCACCTCTGTGCCACACCTTCCATACAAATGCAAGGAGGACCACCACTATGTCAATATGGAGCATAGCAAAAGAAAAGGTAAATCACTAACGTTTCTATTATTAATTCATTCATATTTATGAGCAGGGGAATTTCTCAAGTGAAATGCCTTCTTAAGATACATAAACAGCACAGTAGCCTTAAGCCCAATTTATACTTCGTCACAGGACACTTTCGACAAGTGTCACGCAACAAAAATGAAGGTGTCGCACAACTTTGGGCCTGTCGGGAGGGTTCTGTTGTCTCTACGGTAACAAGACACCAAACTCCCAACCATTTGTTAACATTTGTGAAAACAGGGCAGCGCCCAGTGAAATTATTGAGAATTTTTTTTAATCTACTTTAATAAACAAACAAAAAAACAAACAGAAAAAGAAGGTGGTCCATCCATCCCATAAACCAAATGAGGGAAACCCAGGGACAATATGTTCCAGTTAAGCAGATGTGTGAAATGCTAGATGAAGACACACATTTCAAATATTTTAGAATGTCGGCCAACCGGTTCAATTACTTAATTAACACTACATCGTACATATGATACTGGGTCAATCAATGTAATTTCTTCATGTAGCATTATTTTGTAGAAATATCATTTGAACTGGAGGTGGCACGTGGTGCAGTGGCTAGCACTGTCGCCTCACAGCAAGAAGGTACCAAGTTCGAATCCCGGCCGAGGGCCTTTCTCTATGGAGTTTGTATGTTTCCTCCGGGTACTCCGTTTCCTCCCACAGTCAAGACATGCAGGTTAGGCTAATTGGTGTGTGAGTAAATGTAATGTGTACGTGCTCTGCGATGGATTGGCAACCTATCCATAGTGTATTCCTGCCTCTCGCCCAATGCATGCTGGGATAGGCTGCAGCCCCCCTGCAACCCTGACCAGGAATAAGCGGGTGAGATAATGGATCATTGATGGATACTTTGAACTATGAGAAATTAAGTTAATTGATTGCACCCAGATTAGACATTTTAACTGGGTATGGTTCACATAATATTTGTTAAATATAGTACCCTAAATCTGATATGGACCAAAATCTTTCCTAATGATGACAAGACATGAGGAATCCAAATAAATGGGCAAAATCCACCCACAGAGCCCCCAACCCCCACCCTACTGCCACCACAATAGGCAGTACTGTATCACATCAGTTCTCTATGTTCAATCAGTAACATGAAGCTATGGCTTATAGGACTGTTTCTTTACACTATCTAATGTATCCCAATCGAATATGATGATGGTTATTTCCCCCTGTACAGATTAATGAGTAAGTTAACTTGTGTTTTGTCCCATTATACAGCCTTAGGTTATGCTACTTGTAGGTTCTGACCACCAGATGGTGCCGTTTCTGTTATTATATTAAAAAGGGTGAAAAGGTGTCCAGTCTTAATTTAAAGCTTTACTTTCAACTGACACAGATTTAGACATAACCCTGAATTTGTAACAACCCTGATGCTATTTTCATACTGGTGGGCCAGTACAGCAACATCATAGCGTAAAACGGGTACTATCACATTATATAATGGATCATATGATAAACTATTTCTATATGACTGATTAATGAAGAAAATAACCAACACCATATTCACTGAGAATACATTCGATAGCATGAAGAAACAGTACTCTAAGTCATAGCTCCATGCTACTGATCAAACGCAGAAGCTCTCTGCTCCACTATAGTTGCCAATAGTCAACTGCTAATAGCCACACATTGGCCCACTGTGCTGTATAGTGGGTCTCCCCATGTGGAAAAAAGAAAGAAGAAAGAAGAAAGAAAAAAAAAAAAAAAAAAAAAAAAAAAAAAGATATTGCTCACACAGAAAATTTTCTGCAGAAAATGACAATGTTTTTGATCTTTTAAAAAAAAAAAATTAACTACATTTTATAAGCAATTATAGTTTTGCAAGCTCCATTTCTCCTTAGGGTAACTCCACTTTAGGTCAACTACTTTCAATGTGAAGTAATTGGTAGTATGTACGACAATGCCTTCAGATTAGCTTTCCCAACACTGACCCACACACAAACAATTTTGACTGCCTCTCAACTAAACCAGCTTAAGGCTAGTGATTGTGGGGGAGCAACAGACATTACTGTAATCAAAATACAAGCATACAGCATTACACAGTGACCCCTGTAATCCCTTTCTGACAAAGTGGCTTAGCATCTATAAGTCATATGGCACTGAGAGAGAGAGCTTAAATATGGAGCTCCTGAAGACATAATCTCTCAGTATCACTCAAATGCAAACATATGCTGAATCTGCAGTCAAACCATTTTATACACAGTCCGGAGATGTCACAAATTCAATAGCATTTATTACAAAACTGCTATGCTCAGTCTTCAGCAGAAATATTACAATAGAAAAAAACAACTAGCGATTCAGAGGAGGGTTAAAAGAGCCTCTCAAACTACAGAATACAAAACACAATCCCCATTACCCTGACTGTACAAAAGAACCCACCTTCTGAAGCAGGGGTGGGCAACTCCAGGCCTCATGGGCCAGTGTGTATGCAGGTTTTTGCTGCCACCAGTTAACAATTATTTAATTAGCCCAATCGTTTACATGATGTTATTTTAATCTACATATCCGCGATATGAACAGCAGCTGATGAATGTTCTTGTGCTGGTATGCGTGTATTGTAGCGTTTTATCGTTCTGTAATTTACCAGTGAATCGGTGATTGTGTGTATGACTAATTAGCTGGTTGAGCCGTGGTAACTGGTGGCAGTAAAAACATGCATCCACACCGGCCCGCGAGGCCTGGAGTTGCCCACCCCTGTTCTGAAGCCAGAACACATCAACACACTTCCTTCCAGAGCAACACGGGAACATATTTCAGATTTGACTCCCAAACTATTTGCCTGCTTTCATTTTTCTATGACCTCAACTGCACTGGGCAAATCCAGAATCAGAATGTGCAGTACCTCAACATTGGTTTGCTGTTCAGATGAAGGCAAGTGCCCTTTTCCACAAAACTCTGTGCAAGTTGTACTTTTATTTTATATTAGTTTTTCTGCCTATTCAAACCAGGGCATAAAGACCACTCCCGTTACAACTACTACTGCTACTAATAATAGTAACGACCACAAATTCTCATAGAGAGCAGTCCGCGTAGAAGCCACCTGTCCCATACCTTTTCTCTGTAGGAAGAGGCGCAGCAGTGGGCTAGCGGTGGAGATGGCTTTGTGGTAGTTGTCATCGTTGTTGATGGGTAGCAGGTCCCCATGGATGTCGGCGTAGCCCACCAGCAGGTCTACGTTGGGAATGCGGTGCACGTGCTGCAAGAGCCCGTAGAACTCGTCGAATCGACCCGGCTTCGAGCGGTCCAGGGAGAACCGACGGAATTCGGCACCAAACTGCCTCAGGGCGCACGCCAGCACACACACACACACAGTTGTAAATTGGAAGACAGTTTTAGCAACACATAGGGTAATAATAAATAAACTTAAAAATGGGCAGTCTATTTAAATAACAACACATATTCAACACCTCAAAAGCTGTCATGCATTTCCTAAGGGTGTACTCGGATCAAGCAAAAGCCAATGTCACAAGGGACTGTGACTATGCCACAGCTTTTACTGCAGTGACCATTTCCAAACAAATAAACAAACAAACAGGTAAATTGCAGCAATGCATCTGATGGAATCACACATGGCCCGTATTAAAAGATAAACGGGTGCATGCCCAATGTCAATTAATCGATTTCACACAGTAATTGCCGCTACCATAACTGTTTGCTTCACGCGCTCATTATTAACAGTGCGGCTTTAAACGCCTTGGATTATTTGCTAAGAAACATGTGATGCCCGTTATCGTAAAAGGAACCCAGCGTAACACTGCGATATTTTAGCGGTCTAACAACAGGTCAAGATGCCCGTGCTGATAAAACAGGACAGCCGAAAGTCATGACTATAATTTAAGTTTTTATTGATACAATTTGTTGTTCCATAACGCCTGCTAGGACATATGCACTTTTCATAAAAGTTACTCTGAATATAATGAAATTTGTATTCTATCACGTTATATTTATAAACAAATAAATCGCACGAATTCCATTTTAGACATTTATCCAGAGCGACTTTTCATATATATTTTTATTGTTATTTATTTACATACAATCCATGTATAGGGCTGAATATTTATTAATGACGGCAGTATATGGCATTATTTCTGTTGGTAAAGATTTACAAATAAAATGCTACGGTGATTAGACCTACTACTTTAAAAAGATAACGTTAATTAAAAGTTTAAATTTCCGTCTATGCTGGTTTAGCTGCCGTTAGTTACTTAATTAACGTTATATGATGTGCTCTACAGATTAAAAACATAATACTTAAAAAGCCAACTTAACTTTATAGTTACCCGAAAATACGTCGATAACCAGGTTTGACCGATTTTGAAAACGATGCAAACTTGGGTAGCCTATAGTGTATCTAGCAGTGGATATAGGAATCGGTTTAACATTTCTCAAAGGTGTTTAATGCAATAATACGCCTCAGTAAGTGAGAGTAACTGTGATAATAAAAATATGCATTCACTTCATGTGGCCAATGTATACATTTGCAACACAAATGGGTAGCTAGATGAAAAAATTGGCTCATCATACTGCAAATTAAGCGCATTAATGTTCCTGTAACTTACGTCTTGTAAATGGGACAGGCCAACGTTTATTCATCTGATTACGAACCGTGCACCTGCTAGCTAACGTAGAGGAAACAAGTAACTTAAACTTGTATACACATGAGAAAGGCCTGTCAAGAGTCCAAGGGCCATTGTTCATTTCGTAGTTTCTGTTAACTAGTCACAACTTTTAGTAACGTTAGCTAACGTTTAAACAATTTAGACAGCCTTGATATTAACAAGCGAGTCTCTCTGTATTTCCATGACAAACTATAATAAACGTGCAAGCAATTCCTGTAATAATCGGTTCATAAAAAAATCTTACCTAGTGCTAGCCAATGTTAGCCAGCTAGCTAACATGTCAACTAGAGCTAGTTGGCAAGCTCATTTGGAAGTTTTTTTTATAGATTCACACAGCTGAAATAGTCATCAAGGGACAAACAAACTCATTTCGATCCAGAGAGAAAAAAAATCACCGCAAACATTAGCAAGCTAGCTAGCTAACTAACCTAGCCAATTGTGTAGTAGCTTGCATGCCCGCTGGTTAGAAATGTCCACTGTCATTAAGCACAGTTTCATGATTCTCAAATGCTTTCTGTGGTAGTTAGGGCTCCGTAATAATACGTGACATGTTGCTATCTGGCTGGCTTGTCGAGAACAGTAAATATGTCAAAAAGCACAAACTTGTCACCTGTAAAGACATACCCTAACTTAGTAAGCTCATTCGCTCCATGTTAAAACGGAACAGTGCCTGACAACTTCTACCGTAACGCTAGCAACACCCCCAAAACAAGCCCGTCTTGACACTTGTTCTTTCTTCACAGCATTGGTAGCTAGCAAGCTGGCTAAGCCAAAACCTGCACAGCTAGTAGCTACCTAGCAGCACAGACAACATAGAGAGCGTCTGTGCGGCTAAATTCTGTTTTTAATGTCAGAGGTGCCAAGACGGCGGCAGTAGACATACTACACACCTACGTGTAGGTTAATACGCACCTTGCTCTTCACCTCCACGGCGCTTAGAGTTCGGTTGCTCGCAACTCGGTGATTTTTGTTCATCTTTCAAAACCAGGACCCAGCTACAGCTCACTCTTGCCCTCCGCCGGGGCTTGCCCTAGTCCGACTTGCGCTCCTCCTTTGTACACCTAATGGTCTCCGCGTATTAACGTTATTACAAGTACGTATCCGTGTCTTCGGCCACTCAGGTAGCAATATCGCCGTATTCCTCCTCGGAGAATATCAACGCCTCCGCCTGACAACAACCTACTTCCAAACTCACTCCCTCTACCCTCTCATACATATACATAGTACTCACCCTTACGGTGACGCTATACGCACCCAGGAAACGGCTCCCGGCAGCCTCGCTTTCAACATGCGCGCCTCCGCTGGGCCTCGTGTGCGAGTGCCCGTTCTCAACCTGGGCCCCGTTTGTTTCCCAAAAGGATGTTAGAGAAGGATCATTTTATAGGCTATTTTGTTTTTATATTAGCCTACTTTCATTGCTTCTTTGTTTTTCGTCGTTTGTTTTTTGTCTTTCTCCCTCTATTTCTCTTATCTTTTTATGTAATGTCAGTAAATTTGAATAATTTTAATCATAAAATGAATAGCCTAGGCACAAACAAAAACACTCTAAGACGGGGCGCTGATCATCATCGAAGAGCACGGTGTCGGTGTCGCTTCTTCTACGGGCCCACATGCCACATCGAATGAGAATGTGAATGTAGGCGAGCCTACTGTAGGCTATTTGAATATAACTGTAAAGTGTAAAACGTACTTGCTCTCATTTAACAGCAAATATATAAGTTACCATTGCAACAATAACAATAATTGATACATTTTTCTTCACTGAAAATTATATGAATAGTCTATTCTCTTTTGAATGAGAATTAAGATATATTTGCCTATGGGCAGTTTAAATAAAATAAAAAAATCAACGTCAGATCTTGAATCCAAAGTCAAAGACGAAACGGATCAGCTCAACGGTTCCAAATCACAATTACTTGTTACAGAAACAATAATTTAATTTGTTAGCTGTTTTTACGTGGAGTGTAGGCTCTTGACTTTAGGCTACTCAGAGAGCGAACTTTCTACGGAAATCTGGCCAATTTCAATTAGGCTACTGTTGAGCAGACGCGCGCCCACATGCTACACACGCGGTTTTGGCTTCCAAGGTCATTGGTATCCTTGAGAAGTTCTAATTTAACATAGGCTAATGCAGGCGCATAATTCCTTTTTTAATCACTGAAAGTAGGCTACAACCACAACAGCAGCGTATTTGGCGTATTTTGACCAAAATTCATAACAAAATTTTTTCACAAGTTAGTTAACATGTTTCGTTTTCACATGTTCACATGTTCAGATTTTATCAGCATCAAATTTGCATTTGATCTTTGTCTGGACCAGAGATGGGATAGGCGACCAAAACTATTGCCACTGTAAAAATACATAAATAAATAAAATGCATGACGCATTATTTCGTTAAGTAGATGGTAACCGCATATATTGTCAAATAGGCCTAAACATTTCGAGGCTTAGTAGGCCTACTGTATCCCGCTTTTAACTTTGGTCCCCTTCTCAATATTTTATTATCAGTAAAATGGCGACATCTCACGGTAAAGACTGGAATATGCACTTTATGAGCTTTTAAAAAGATAGATGACGAAAATAGTCTATTTGGCCTACTGTCAAAATGTAGCCTAATCATTCAAATGACACACGAGCCTCTTGATTTGAACCACTGATTTATATTTTTATATAGGCTATAAATTAAGATATTTATCAAATATAGTCACATATAGTGAATTCAGAGTGTGCGGATATGCAGCTTGGTATGTAGTCCGAACGAGGACACCCATTTGTTTCCACCCTTTTTTTCAGACATCAATAGTTCCTCCCTCGAGGTAGCCTAGGCTATAGACGATGACATATTTCATATGACTGGAAAACCTCAACGTCTTTCATTATTGTACAAATAATGCACATTCATCATGTAACAGGGTTGAATCCAATGTAAACAGGGTTAAAATGTATAACAGCGTTGAAGGGACAGTCAGCAATTCAAAGTGAGATTGAGTTAATTAATTCAATTTTCCCATAATCTCCATTGTATTACCTCTAGTGATTAAGACTTGCAAAAAAAATCCATTTATATTAAAATTTCATCAAATTTCCTAAGAAAATTGATTGAGAAGTGACAATCAACCCCATAAAATCCATTCACCCCTTTTATGGTAAAAAGTGTAATGGGGTTGAATGTTACAGGTTTGAAAATAATGTCCAATAATGGCTGTAGTTCCATATTTAGCAAAAAAACATAGCAAGGCAACCAAGGCAATTTAGAAAAATGTTTTTGCATAATTTAAAAAAATATAAACACTATATTTTGTAAACAATAGTTTCATTTTTTTTTTTCTGTAACAGAATTGAATAATTGAGCTTGACAAGCAGTAAAAAAAAAACTAAAAAAAAACATGTTTAACCATGTTCTTCAACCCACTTGAATAATGCCATTTCGTCAAGAATGATGTCAAATGGAAGATTCCATTATTTTTACTGAGGGAGGGATGGCATAGCATTGTGAGATTGATGGTCGCTGGTGACATAAACCACAGAAATCAATGTATTCTAATAAAAAACATCCATTATTTTATCAAAATTTAATTTATTTTGCACAAAATATCTTCACCTGACCTTCTATAAAATGACACAGAGATAGGGACCTAATCTAAATTTAGGTGTGAATCTGCTTTAACTAATAGGCTATCATGCAACATTACAGGCATTTAGCAGATGCTCTTATCCAGAGCGACTTACACAGCATTTGCATAGTATAATTTTCTATATATATACTGAAGCAACGCAGGTGAAGTACCTTGCTCAAGGGTACAACGGCAGTGTCCTACCTGGGAATCGAACCTGAACTGGGCTCTTCCTTTCAGTTACAAGCCCAGTTCCTTAACCATTATATTACACTGCCACCCACATGTTGCCAACATGCCTCCATGAGCAATCTTATTCATAGCCTATAGTACACAAAGCATCTTAAACTGAGCCAATAGGCTAGCTGTTGCCATCATCGACAGCCTGTCCATTGTTTAACAAATAGTTGGGCAACACAAGACAATAATGTCAGAGAACACAATACACTCCCAAAATCGATATTAAAAACAAGACATGACGTGTCATTTTTTAACACACCTCTGTGTCTAGTTAAGGTTTTAAGGTCAACATATTTTGTGTTACTTTTAAACATCGTCTGTGTTAAAACATCTCCCTTCATAACACATAAATTGTGTATTTTGACACAACATGTGTTGAAAGTAACACAAGTAGTAACACAAAAAAATACTTATTTATAAGTTATCCCATGGCTTGCATTTTTAGTAACATGTAATTCAGTCCTATCGTGAATGTTGTGCAATAACTATGCCCTGTTGCACATGGGATTTTTAAAATGAAAAGCTATTTATGAATTTCATATTCATGTCATCAGACATATTGACTTATAGGACTGGTTAACATGTGATTATTTCTCTTCGTACAAAGCTACTAACAGCTAAGGAACTGAATCCAAAATAGCCCCATTGATACCAAAAATATAGCCTATATACAGTATACAGTGCCCTCCACTATTATTGGCACCCTTGGTAAAGATGAGTAAAGAGGGTTATAAAAGATTCACCGTTTGGTGAATTAGCTTAATCTCACACTGAAAAAATTAGAAAAATCCAACCTATAATTGACGTAAATTTATTCTGAGAAAAAAAATCCCTCATCAAATAATAAATAAATAATATATATATATTGTTATTTTTTTTAAATTATTATTATTTATTTTTTTTTTTTTAATAGGCTTACCTAGGCCTGTAAGTCTTCCAAAATTAAATACAAAACATCTGTTAAAAGCAATTGAGAATAGGAAATCAGTTTTTTGCCTTTTTACAATGCTAATTGCTTTCCTGCCATACACAAAGTTTGTGTTTATCATTAAAACTTTTTGACATCTTCAAAATGGTTAGTGGCTATGGTTAGTTTCACAACAACAAAAAGTTGTTGTGAAAATGTTCAGCTTGTGCAAAATAACATCCAACAGCATTAATGTTTTTTAGTCCTCTGTGTGTTCAAGGAAAGGCTTTTAGATATGGTTCTTCCCATGTAGATTCCCTTGTAGCAACTGATCTGAAACTCAAATGAGAAAGGTGATTTGACACTCAATGCAATAGATCATTGGATGATTTGAAAGTTGTAGTAGTTAAGAATGAGATTAATACTCTCTCAATCTCTGACTTGTTCGTTCTGGCTCAGTACCGCAGCCAGTCCTTGTGGTGGCACAAGCACCACTTGTCCTTGACAAGACAGCACAGATGAGGAGCTCTACAGCTGTATCCACAAGTTTGAGGGACGCTGCACAAAATAGCCAAATAATTTGTGAAAATTTCTACTTTGTGTGCATTAGTCCAAGTATTTACATGATGCTGCAAGTGCAAGCACATCTATTTTACTCTGGGAATACTGTGTGCGAATCTGTGCGTTTCCTGTTATTGGCAAACAACCTGAACACTCGGATGTTGACCCTGTTCTTTACAAGGCACGGTTGACCCTGTGCTTTTGCCTGTTTCACAGGCCTTTGTGCAGGGTTGTGTGTCAAAGTCTGAAGTTGCAGATGCTTGAGGTTGAGTGCTCACAGAAGGGATTTCCCTGCACCTGACATGGAATGTTGCTACTGTTTCAGAAGATCCCACCAGATAGCCAGGTCAATTACATGGCAATGTGGTAGAATACAATTCAGCTGGAACACACATGGCATTCCATCATAATTCAATCACTTTCTGACCTTACCCTTTTAGATTTGAACACATTTTTTAATACACGTTAACCTATATGAGTGCTAGAATGTGTTTTGATTAACCAGAATGACCAACCATTCAGGAGACAGGGGCCCTCAAAGTTGACCCCCATGTTGACCCACCCTACCTAAAGACACAGATATCTTCTTCAAAAATAAACATAGCAGTCTGGTTCTCAAACAAGGTTATCCACAATTTCAATAAGTTTGGTCTGAAATTAATAAATATGCAAATCAGGTGATATGGTGGGTCAGTCAGTCAACACATTAATCCTTAATGTTGCCTTTTTCACCTCAAATATTACTTCAGTCTTCTCCATTTGTTCATCGTCACATGATTGAAAAATAGAAAAATAACATGAAATTATATAATAAGGAAGCCCAAGTCAGCAAAAATATGTGTAGTGCAAAGCCATGTGAATGTGTGAAGAGGTTTCTTTTTTATTTTGAAGCCAATGGTCAAGGGCTGATGAGGCTTTCTCATCTCATTTGGACTTAGATAGTATGTTCTGCCTGTAACTGTGGATGGCTCCACTGATGTGAGCACATCGCTCAAATCAACAATGAGTTGATCAGGATGCCTAGGGAAAGAAAATGATCTGGAAGGTCCCATTGGGTGCAAGAAGTTGATTTCTATCTTATGCTGCTTCAGATCAACAGACACAACCATACCGTGCTCAGGCATACTGAACTGTAACATAGCCTTTGATTTTTTCAAATGTTAAGACATTGTCTTCAACTGAGATTGGTTCTTCTACTTGAGTTGTTGCATAGAAGAACGTCCGTGCCATGACCTTCGTCCTGAACATGGGTTGAAAGTAGTGCCCGGTAAAGTTCTTGCCTGACTAGAATGGAGCTTCAGAATGTTGTTCTCAGCAAGCCATTGGGGTATTGTGAAGTATTCCACTTCAACAGCAGGGACATTGTCCTTTGCAAAGAAGTACAATTGATGTGGAGTCTGTATTTGGTCTTGACATGGGCATTGTAAGCATTGTAGCTCTGTCAGACATTTTAACGTTCCCCTAATGCCATCACATGGTCCTTTGCCCTGAGCAGTTAAAAAAGTTCCACTCTGCTTCCACACCAAAGTCTTCCAAGTGGAGGCATAGGTTCTGGAAGGCTTTGCAGTTTTTTTCTTTTACTGTGCTGCACATCTGAGAAGTAGAACACCTTCCCTGGGAGTTTTCCTAGCTTTCTTTCAGGGAACCGTATCAGCTGCCTTTGAAAGAGATGGACCGCAATGGTGTCGTGGGTCAATTCATTCTGATGACAAAACTGTAATTCTCTGCAAAATCTCCAACCACCAGGACTTCATTTTCTTGCAGCAGCTTATCCCTCAGTTGCTTATAATATTGAATATATGCATTTTGTGGATGAAGACATGCTGACGGAGCACAAGAAGATGGTTTGTGAATGAATCAATGAACAGGCTGAGATCGTCTGAAGGTTACTTTTGTCTGTTGTAAGTCCACTTCTTAAACTGCACCGTATCCACTGAATTGTCATCAGAACATATTGTCTAAAGAAGTCCAAAGGAGATGAGCAAAGCATCATCAGCCCTTGACCAGTGGCTTCAAAATAAAAAGTAAATATTTTGACACCTTTATGGTTTAAGGACAAAACAAATCACCTAATCACCACTGAAATTGTGGATAACCTTGCTGGTAAGCTTTGAAATCAAAAGAGAACCATACTGTTGTTTATTTTTGAAGAAGATATCTGTGTCTTTAGATAGGGTGGGGGGTCCAATATCGGTCAACTTTGAGGGACCCTGTCTCCTGAATGGTTGGCCATTCTGGTTAATCAAACCACATTCTAACACTTTCATATAGGTTAACATGTATTTTTAAAAATGTTCAAATCTAAAAGGGTGAGGTCAGAAAGTGATTGATTTCTGGTGGAATACCCCACACAAGAGTGCACAGGAATGATACAACCGAGCAAACGCTCCCAGCTGAATATGGAGAAAAATTAAAAAAGGATGCACTTATATTACTCTTTCCGTGACCTCTATTGAGCTCTCCTCCACACTTCCCCCCATCTACCACTGGGAACAGTGAAGGACCATTTACTGTTTTTTGCCTCCAGGGGGCGCCTGAAACAGAACAGCTCCTGCTATAGCGGCCCCCTCCCCCACCCCTCTCCCACCCCTCCTCCTGGGCTGTTTGGCGCTCTTGCTGCACACATCACTGCAGTTCAGGGCCTACAGCCCAACTTCCCTCTTTACAGCCTCCAGCCAATGCTCTGTCCCTACACTCTCTTCTGTGTGTGCTGTTCACCAGTATGGCTAGTGAACTAATTCCTCCTCAGAGAACATTGTTTCCATTTTATTTAATGTCTCTTTAGTCAGGCAAGTGTAGGCACAATGTTGTGCTGGATGTTGTTTTTTTTCTGGAATTAAAGCCAGTGCACAGTGCTGAGCTAGCTTTGACTGTCGTGTTCCTTCCTTTTCGGGTTCTGTGTAACAAGTTCAGCATGAATTTTCTTTCCCACAGAAGGAAGAAACATGGCAACCGTTTTTTAGCTCCAAACGCTCTTCAGGACAGAAGAATGTTTTCCTCAAAAATCGTAACAGTATGCAAAGAACTCACACAGCTAATGTCAACAATTGCAGAGTATCCTTGTTGAATATTTGAACAGCTTCAGATATTGGTACCGAACTGCAAAAAAGAAACGAAATCAGCTGATTCTTCCAGGCCAAAGTGTTCCCTTTCCCTTCAGTATTTACAAATATTGGTGAAGTAAAATGTGTGTACACCTGCAGCAACTTGAACAAGAAGTATTATTCTGTACCTTTGCTACTGTATTTATTGTATATGTTGATTGTAAGCAGGGCACATCTGTGAAAGAGACCTGGTCTCAGTATGTTCTTCCCTGTCGAAATAAAGGTTTCAATCAATCAATCAATCAATGGAAACACCACTGTGGCGATCCTTTTTTTAAAAGCATTGTTACCAATAGTAATGTTACGCAATAAGAACGTTTTTTGGTGTAGGTTGTGGCAATGCTGTATATTTTGTGTATATATTGTCAATTCTTTGTATACTAGATATCTCTAGTATCTGGATTGCCAAATCATGCTCAATGACCTCAACAATGAGATTGCTTTAGTCATCAGCAAGGCCATAGAACAGAACATGGAGCTCATGCAGGCTGCGTCCCAATATTCTTCACTCCTCTCCTCCACTCCCCCACTAGCACTCGTCTCCTACCCGTATGCAAACCTGCCTGAACGTTTTGAGTACAAATAGTTGCACGTACAGTATACAATACATCTGACATTGCCTCGAGATATGTAACCATTTGTAATTAATATGTAGCCTTTAATCAGCAACATTAGATTAGGACACAAAGATCAGTTTCTGGGGCATGGAGGAGGTGGTATTGGAGGAAAGGAGGATGCCTATTTATGACTATTGGGACGCAGCGCAGTGTCCCGACTGAGCAGAAAATGTCCATTAAGATTTGTGTCTGTGTGTAGTCCTGTAGAAAGTACAAAGATGGTCCTATACAGCTCATTGTAGACTTGGACACAAAGAAGGTGAAACGGTCTTCATAGCAGTGTGGGGTCAACTCTCGTCATACTCGCCTGTACACATCAGGTATAGGTGGAAATATTCTGTTATTTATGTCCCGACCCAAAACCTAAGGAAAATAGTCAAGGTTATAATTCTATCTTTTCTGTATTACATCACCACATCAGTCCATGTGATTCATCGGTGCAGGTACGGAAGAAAACAATACAAATATGCATCGAGTCTCTAATAAAAAGGCTCCTCTATGGGGCTTCCCCATTTCCTTTAACAGAAATAGGCTGATGTACAAGTACATGAACTATAGTATTCAGTCAACAGGGATTCTCTGCCTGCTTTCTAACAGATGTGATCCTCTCTGTGGATGTAGTAAAAACCAAGCCGGGGGAAAACCTTGAGAAGCACAATACAGCACTTTATTGTTCAGAAATGCTTAAACGAAAAAATACAAACAAATGAAAATATCACAAATTAACATACATACAGTGAGTCATATATTAATAATGAGAAACGTTCACAACACCGTGGTAGCAGGTGTCAATTCTCTAAAAAGTAAAACTATTCAAAAGTGGTACAGCTCTGTCGAGGCTGCTTTAAACACAGTCTAGACTACAAAGTACATACTTATGGAATAATGAAATTGGTAAAACTGCTCTTTCATTTAGAACGTGACAGACTGAGGGGTGTTTGTACGAATACAGTTCTTATCGCAGAACCAAAGTTATCATTTACTGCAAAAAACAAACAAAATAAGCAAGGGATTATGTTCCTTTAAATTTTCATATATAGATACATTATTTTGTAAAATACTATGGTTTTGTAAAAAAAAAGAAAAGAAAAGAAAAAAAATAATAATAATAAATGAAGCCAGCCACTAAAGCTTTTTTTATCCATAGGGGAAAGTGGACAAAATTTTTCACTTATGAGTCTAGTTTGTGCACAAAAAGTAGCAAATTTATCATGGATGCACTATAGCAATGTGATGAGTCTCTTCAAACAGTTCTAAAAGACTGTACAAATATACACTAACTACCTGTATTCTGTATGACTATATGAAAAAATTAGGGATTTAAACTTTTTTTAATCCTTAAAACTATTAATAATTTGTCACACCATTTTTGCCACAATTCAAGTGGCAAAATAATAATTTCATTAAGTAAATATTGGAATACCTAAAGAAAGTCAACCGAAGGCAAAACTTAAACTTTTTTGTACCATTTGGTTGGTGCATCCTCAACATTTTTGTTTTCCTGCCAGAAAACAAGCCATTTCTTTCCTGCCGCTGTGTAACATTAACACAAAGCAGCCAAGTTTGCCTTTCACATGTACGTGCTATGCTGTTGGATGGCTTAAGTGTGAACTCACAGAAGGAAGACCATTCCTTATCCCCTCCCCTTATACCACCATGACCATTTCAAGTCTTAACTTCTAGTGTAGTGGGGCTTGGGTATGGTCTGTGTGTATGTATGTGTATTTGTGTATGTCTCTGTGCGTCTATTCCTCATGCCTGCTGGCTGCTCAACTCCACACCTCCAGACAGCATGCCGGTCCCCGGCTCCTTGCCTCCAGCTGCTTGATCCAGCATTAGGGTTTCTTGCCTACCCTCTCCCTTGCAATGGCTCTTCCCTAGCAGCGATGCTGCCTCCTCCTTTTCCCCCTGCCTCTCTTGCTGCTTGGCTGGCCCATATCCATTCTCACCACAAGACACCTCCTTTGCCCAGGGCCCTTCCTCAGAGTCTGAGCCACACGGGGAACTGACTGGGGGGGTGACTCTCTTTGCCTGGTTGAGCCTGTCGTTACACACGGAACTCTCTTTCACTTCATCTTCCTCTTCCTCTACCTCTGTGGTGTCAGCTTCCATTCTATGTGCTGCTTCCTCATCGCTTCCCTCTCCTAACTCCATCAGCTCTTCAGCAGGAGAGCCACTTTCTTTAGACCTTTTTTCTCCTTTCTCTTTCTCCTCATCCTCCTCCTCGGACCCACTCTCTGAGTCCAGGGCAATGGGTTCTGAGTGCTTTTCAGTTCTTTGTTTTAAGGTGCATTCGATTGTCTTGTTTTGGTCGCTTCTGCCTACATCAGGTGTGGACCCAGCCTTGGCACTGTTAGGCTGCTGTGGCCCTTGGCTACAGTTGGCATAAACATCTTGTTTCCCCTGCTTGAGTAAGGCTGCAGCAGCTGCAGTCTCCTCCAGGCGGCGGTTGATAGAGTCTGCTGAACGTCCCATGTATGTTTTGGACGTCCGGCTTTCCTCCTCTTCTTTGCTCTCGAAAAACCACTCGGGGTCAAAGTCCAATTCGTGCTTGAGCTGGTTGACCTCCCGCATGCTGAAGCCAAACAGCACCGTTGGCTTTTTAGTCTCACAGTCCCGAACACACTTCCTGCGTCGGTTGGAGAAGTGGCTGGAGATGTCTGACTTCCACAGCCACAGGCTGGCAGCCAGCTTCTCCACCTCGCGGCGTGAAGGATAAGGTTGCCTGTTGAAGTACTCTGTCAGGAAGGCCTTGCGTGCTTCATAGGACTCATCCTCATGACCCTTGGGGTCTAGTGCTAAGACCACTGGCTCATCGGGCTTCTCCACAAAAGCTGCAGGGCTGTGCTCCTGGTCCACCTTCCGCCGCTTTAAGAAAGCTGGGTCCGAGTGCTCAAATTCACGCTTGAGGGATGCCATACCTGTTTGGTGGGACACCCTTG
>CM040402.1:47787119-47808904 GCA_022702515.1 Ilyophis sp. 1 JC-2022
CAATCTATGGGCAAAACCTACAAACTTATTTGATTATAGGTCTCTTTCTCGCTCAGAAATAAGCCTTGGTCAGATAAATGTTAAAATAGCTGAGAGCACATCTCCATTGAGCTTGAGAGCAGCATCACACTGAGCATGCTCACAGATCGTTTCTCTTTTGACCTTTAGGCTGTGGCGGTGTAACACAATGAGAGTGTCCCCCCCCCCTCTCCACCCTTCAGGATAGGTCCAATCAGTAACAACACACACTGATGGGGAGGAGATATATTATCACCTTAACATGGTAGACAGGAACTGCTCTCTCTCTGCCCTCGTCTTTTTCTGTTTAAAAACCAGGAGGCAGGAGTCTGGACTAATGAAGAAGGCAAGAAGCCCACTTGTCTTCCTGAGAGAGGGGAATGGCCTTCCCTGGGATTAAATTCCATTGCAACAAGCAAGTTTGCTCATATATCTGTCACAGGACAGTTTTTTTAAAAAGGCATCGTAGCACGTTTTGAGCCAGGGTGCCTGTAATTCAATGTGTTCCATCTGTGTGATTTTGCAATGCGTCGCTCTGGTGAGGGCCGGGTTGACAGTGCGTGGCCCTGGCATCTGAAACTGCATCGTCCATTTCCCCTCCTGCCTTTTTTAACTGTCACCATGTTCAACTGTCCCCCCTAACCCATCATGCAGGGCTATGCAGCTCAGTCAATCTGCCTGAGATTCTGCTAGAACACCTGGACATGTGTGCACATGCAGGCGAGTGCGTGCAAAGAGTGATAAAGAAAAATCTGGTGTATTCAAATTAAATGAGGCCTGCCCCCTGCCACATCTTACTTTTTTTCAGAATGTACTTATTTTCATTGGCCGCTATGGGGTCACCATGACAGTCGTCTGTATTCAGTGTGTTGCAGTTGAAACTCAGCAGCCTGTGAGAAACTGATTCAGCTCTGTTTTGTGGGATCTAATGGGGGCAAGGGTGGGTTTTCCTGTGAGATAAAAGCAAGTTCCTCTTCCTCCGGATTCCTCCCCAACCCCACTCTGTTGCCTCTCATCCTCCAAGCACACACCCTGTTCCTGTCCTGTAACTATGACTCTCTCTCTCGCTCTCTCTCTCTCTCTCTCTCTCTTGCTCTCTCTCTCTCTCTCTCTTTCTCCACTTGTCAATAAAAGTCTAAAAAGCTTTACTAATATTAGTAGGGTTAGGGGTAGGTGGGGATGGGTGTTCCACCTCTTTTCAAACAGAAGAAACAGATCAATACCATGGATTATTTCTATGTGACCGTAATGGAGTGGAGTGAAAGTTGAGGAGCAGTCACACTAAGCATGCTAACAACCTATGACACCTCCTCCAATGACACCCCCAAACAGACACCTTGGATTGGGGCTGAGGTAAAACTCTCAAGAGTCTAAATTAGAATGTGCCCTGAATAGGAAATGGAATATGTGCAGTGAATGAGCAAGCACATTTAACCATCTGCTGAACCCAACTTTTTGTCTGAGATGTCAGAACATACTACATATTGTATAACTCTCCATCTTTCCTCTGAGATCCTCAGCACATTTCTGTTGCTTCTCTGTTACCTCATCATGTTTAAAGTGAGTTGGTGTGAAAAAAAGTGGCGCTGGCAGCATTAGCTTGAAGTAGGCCACCCTGCGACCCGTTCTGGGACCCTCGTGCTATTGTGCCTTTCTTGCGCTACTTTTGTGTGCTGTTGCCTCAGCATTCGAACCCTGAGGAGAAAACAGAAATACACAGACTTCTTTTTTTTGGTCCACTTGTGCATTACGGTTGTTATTTCCATATGCAAAACAATTCCACAGTGTATGGATTGGGGAAGGGGGTAAGAAGAAGAGTGGGGTGGGCCTCAGCGGTAGACTTGACAGAATATTTTTTTTCGTTTGCCAGCTCTTAATTACCCTTGAAGATCAAACGGCCACAAGCGCATTAAAAATCTATCTCCCCCCAGAAACAATTAAGACGCAAAGTCTGGCAAGGCTGTGATTCTCAGACATGCTCTTCAGCTTGTAGCTGTATCTTCTTCACACAGAGATCAGCGTGTGCATGCTCCCTTCACATGACCAAATTCTTTCATGAGGTGGGCAGGGGTGGCGTGTGGCGTGTGGCGTGTGGCGTGTGGCGTGGGATAGGTGAGTGGCAGGCCATACGTCTGAGGCACGTAAAGTATCTTACATTGTTGCGTGGAAGCAGGAGTGCCTCGCCCCCCCTATACTTTCATCTCTTTGTTCAAACGCTGCCTTCAGATCCTTCCTGCAAATAAGGGGTCTTTTACACGAAGGAATGTGTCTGCAACATGCACACAAATTACAGTGCAGGGTGGTGATTTAACACTTCTTCCTCTGTCAGGTGTTAGTTTGATATGACAAATTCACACACACACACACACACACACACACACCCTAACTGATTGCACATCATGGAATTCGCTTCCTATAGAGGAGCAGTTTTTGTAAACTGCCATTATACGAACAAAGACATATGCGTAATAATACATACAGGGGTTGAATGAAGTCAAACCCTGTAATTAATATACTAATTACATTTTAGGTACATCAAAAAATGGATGTCTTTTTTTTTAAAGGCATTCCCCTGCAGCACTATTTGTTTCAGCCTCGTTGTTTCTGTCCTCTTTTTAATGCAGGGGGACACTACCAATAGCTCAGATACAAGGCAGCACATGCAGCTGTGTGAGATCTGTCATGTTTCCTAGCAGGAAAGGCTACACTGTTCTTCCTTGGGTGGTGGGGCAATTTTCTATTCTTGCCTGCATGATAAAAATTAATTATGGCCCACTTTATTGATAGTTGTATCCATTTATCTTTTTTTCTTTTCAGCTTCTTCTGACACAAGAAATATTGCAATATATTTATTTATAAATACGCTGCTGTAAAACATATTTATCATTACCTTTTCAAAGTCCACATATTTATAATATTTTGCAGTATATTCAATTTCTGTAAGAAAGGAGCTCACAGTGGTGTCCGTATTAAGATTTTTTATGATGGGAATATTATCATACCTCTGAAATGCTATATATGGCATATGCTTGTGAAAATCTTGCCGTAAGAGAATAGTGTTGACACAGGGCACATATTTTCCCATCTAAACTGAGCTGTACAAAGTATGTGTCTCCCTCTTGTGGTCAATCACTGCCTTCTCTAAAAAACCTACATGTTTCAAAAGACATTTCTAAGGAAAAATGGCCATACAAGACAGGATAGAATTTCCAGAACTATTAAAACGAAAAATATTAGCCTTCAAGATAAAAATGAAATAAGGCATATGTTCTGTGACTCAATTGCTAGCTACGATCATTCGATCAGCTGTGTTTCCACGCAGCTGCTGTGTTCTTAATCAACCTTCAGTCGAGCTGAATATATAATCTGTTATTAACATACAATTTAGAACCTAAACATTATGCTAAAACATAATTTATTAATAATCTCAGAGAAAAAAAAAAATTTAATACCGTAAATTAGTTATTTCATTGTGCATATTGTTTTTTTAAAATATCATTGTTACATTTTGAATTTCTCTATAGAGTAGTTAAACCTAATACTGTGAGAGTGTTGCGAACTGTGTTATGAAACTATAGCTTCCTCTCATGTTGACTCTTTTCATTTAGCTGAGTTTATTTGATTTTAAACCTCTTTGGTTGCTACTTCTCTTTTTAAATGACAAAAACGTTTTATTTTATTTTAGTTGTAGCCTACTGTCAATGGGAATTAAAAATATGTGAAATATGTGAGATAAGAAGTAAAAAAGGTTTTGTAGTTCATTACATTTTATACAGCTACTCTACAAATGACCCCACACAACACCTTTGCATATAGTTGGTACAGGACTTTTGAAAACATAGCCTTATGTTTATTGCATGTCTACTATTTAACCACAACAATTTAGTAAAAGTAATCCCTATAGTCTGAAAATAAAAAATACGGTTACTGGTTTTTAATTAATAGACGTCAAACACTGTATCGGGTCAAACTGACCCGAACATAATATGAGGGTTATTTAGACACTTTTAATGCCAACTGGCCATATTATGGTGATGTTATGTCAGAAATATATGCACACTAATAAAGACAAAATGTTTCATATTCACACCTCAGAACATTTCAACTCAATGATTTAATTCTCTGTATTTTGCTATAGGATAAATTATCCCGACAGGCCTATAGAAGTTACATATTTAATTGATTCAGTTATTGATTGCCAGGTGAAACCAGTGGATGCGCTTTCGCACATGACTGCAGCAACTGTGTTTTTTTTTTACATTCTATAATTATTAAATAAACGATGTGTTGTTATTTTGATAAAGTGTGATGTAAGATTGGTTGCTACTACGCCATACTTCCGTCGGGGAACAGATCGGAACTAACAAGTACTGGTAGTTATCATTAGTTGTTTCCATCAGGGACAACGGAACACAAACACAATTGGTGTGTCATTTCAAAATGGCGGACCACGATGAGGCAGTGAGGGAGTTCGTTGCGGTAACTGATGTAGATGATGAGAGGGCCCGCTTTTTCTTAGAGTCAGCCGACTGGGATTTGCAGGTATGCGCAAACACAGTGGTTTCAATACAGTCATACAAATGTCACATAAAGATGCCCTTTCATTTGTTGGTAGCTAGGTTAATGTCACCGTCATGGCATTGGATCTAGTTTCTAGCTAACGTTAGTTAACCTTAGCTAGTAAACTTGGCTTGAATCAAAGCTCTAACATTTGCTTTAACTTCAAGACGGCTGACGTTGGTAGGATCCACTTGTTTTATAACGTACGTTGCCAATGTTGTCACTAGCAAAACGGTGCACCCACTTGACCCGTTTTTGTATCGGATGTAAGTTAGCTTGTGAGGTAGTTTTTAGATGGCTACCTTTACATGGCTTGCAAGCCAGCCACACCACGAACTTCGATAGCAGGCTAGCTATCTGGCTTACTAGCTAGTTACTGATATTGGATTGGATGAGATATTAAAATAGCTTTCCTAGCAAGCTGTAACTTACTAGCTAACAGATTTGTTTGCTAGGGAGCTAACCTTAAGACAGATCGCTTGTTCACTTTATTAGACCCCTCGGGTTATTTACCTTTCCTGCTACATTGTTCTGTAACGTTCAACGTTAAGCCAAAAACAATTATTTCCGTTTGTTTTGTTGTAACGTGATGTCAGCAGTCAGCGACAGCAGTGTTCTTAAAATGATACATTTTGGCTAGTGTAGGCTTCGCCAGGTGGATGCTTTCCACATGATATTTCCCCATCTCTGTGTTTTAAGTCTATTTGGCCAATGGCCATTATTAACATGATTCAGATATAATAGTGAACTTTTTATTTTTTGTTATGTCTAGTAAAATTTCTACTAACACGGGGGATACAACTCCCGAGACAGCAGTTGTGTCGTAGGGCAACTAGAAATGCTGTTTATTGTGTTGACGGACAGGTAGATTAATAGAAACTGCTTACCAGGATGACTCCTTCAAACGGTAATCACACAGAATGGAATGGAAGGTCATATTTCAATTTCATGATCTTTGTTTCATAAGGGAGTGGGGTGTTGCTGTTGTACCCCTGATAAAGTTTTTTAACCTGTATTATTTCAATAAAATACCAAAATACATTAAATTATATGTTAATTGTAAACTTGTAAGTCACTTTTGCAGTAGGGGTCAATTTTGCACACATCACCTTAATGTAAAGTTAATGTGGAGTGTTATGCATAATTCTACATTTTGAGACATTGCATTTCTTAAAGCAGAACTATGCACAAATGTGTGTGTGCAGCATTAGTCGTAAAAGCTCTGGTCCATCTCTCCATTCACAGCTTGCCTTGGCCAGTTTTTATGAAGATGGAGCAGATGATGATATTGTGACCCTACCTCCTCCTGATGGCGGTTCTGTTTCCCGCTCTACAAGACCCAGGTATGTCTGAAGTCTCAGCATCGTGATCGTCAGTGCTTGTTTTACTGATGGAGTTGGCTTCATGAATAATAATATAATTGATAATGTATTGACATTGCTTTAGAAAATAGTTACTGGAAGTCATACATTGACATAAGCATAGGTTTGATGCTCAAATGTAATAGTAATGAACTGTAAATATTTGATTGGACCTTAAAACTCATCTGTAAGAATCACCCATTGAGAGTACTCCTTAAGCAAGCATACAATTCATGAGAACACATACTATGTTTATAATCTATCCTTTTGTTTGGCAGTGAGCGCAGAGTGACATCCTTCAGAGATCTAATGCGTGAGGAAGAGGAGGAGAGTGATGAGGAGGAAGGCCAAAGGTCAGATGAGTATACAAACTGCAGGCAGAATACATTCACAACTGATTGACTTGGGTTAACAGTTTCCATTTTCTTCCACAGTGTGGCACCCTGATACTGATGCAGTCTTGCTTAGCAAGTGGAGTTCTATGAATTATAATCAGTGTTCGAATTGTCGTTGAACGCTGGGGAGCACCGCTCCCCTTGTTAAGGGAAATTGGGGAAATCGTCCCCCTTGTTAAGATATGGAATTCTGTAAAACGAAACTCATTGGGTTCAGTCCAATCACTTATTTTGACTCATTGCATCATTTCCTCATGTCTTTTCCTCGGTCCATAGCTCCACCCGGGCCCGGACTGGCCATCTGGCAGTTCTGGCAAATGCTACATAATGCGAGTGTAGAATTAGCTAATAATGTTTATTTACTGGTCAGTTGAACAAATACATTGAAAATTTCAATCAGTGCTAGGAGCTAGCGAGACGTAGCCTACAGTCAGGCAACGGACCTGGAAGTGGGAAAAATTAATACGCTGGGAAGAATTGTACGCTACACTGGTCCGACTGCCTTGTTGTGAGAGAGATGGAGAGCGGTAGGACAGTTATTATTTTCATATTCTATTATATTCATTTGTGGCTTGGTCATTTATTGATTGGTCATGTAAAGGCATGTAAAATTGGCTGTGTGTGTTTTTTGGCCGCCGTGTTATGCGCACGCGTGTCAATGTGTTTGTGTGACATGAATTGCATCGGTAAAAGGCAGCCAATTCACATAAATAGATGTAGTAAATTACATTATTCTTTCTCAATCATACAGTTTTAATGCTGCAGTTTCCACTTCTGGTCGTTATTAGCGCAGGACTAATCATATGTCTGTTTGTAAAATGATGGCTGAAATGTCATTGTTAAAGATTTATTTTTGGTTTGGCGGGGGATAAATTACATAGGCCTACAGGTAAATAAGCTGTGGTGGCCTGTAAACCGTCATTTGTTCCGCTACTGTTTCTGAACAAGGGCGACCTGTACCCAAAAAAACTGAGGGGGCACAGAAGAATAATGATATGAGTTGATAACAATATCCTGTTTGGAAAATAGTTTTGAGGGAATATAGGCCTACAGTCATCTTACAATATTTGTGGATGTATAATAATATTTGGAAATAAAATAAACTTATTTATATGTAGATAGATTCTAAGAAAGCTCGTTGAATGGGCAGATCGCCATCACTGTTTCAGAATGAAGGCAGATTTTTATTTTTTTATTTTTTTTACTCACAATTAACATAAAAGATCGCTACTGCTCTGCAGCGTCGTTTGAGGTAAGCCATCGGTCCAGAACGCATTTGCAGTAATTACCTATTTGCTAGCTACAGCAATGTGAATGTGGTTACAATGGTTTAAAACATTACCTATTTCCCGCATCAAGTTAGCAAAGCTGTATCCCGACTGAAGTTGAATGTGATCTCTAAATCTGACGTAGCCTATAGCGTGCGCTGCCATATATTTTTACTGCAACCTAGACTGTGATTATAAACACTTTAAATAAACCAGTACAACAAACGTGACTGCTTTTATGTAATTTATTTGGTGGCTCAAGTGTAGGATCAAGCGTCTTGATGGGTTTTTGGATTGTTTACAAGAGCACACAATTCTTCACGGCTCTAGCGTCTTAATTTTCCTCTCAAAGCGCACTAGATTGATTAATTTAACTGTTAAATGTACAAAAATTTCTCCCGGGGGGGCAATGCCACCGGACACCCCTAGAGGGTGGGGGTTTACCACCTCATAGTAGAGCCAACCATTTTTATTATTTATTTTTTGCCGGATGCATTCGACTGTTTGAACATAATTATAATTAGTCTAAATGTGACATATTGCATAGGCTACATATGGCAAAATTAATAGGCTATATTTTTGAAAGTACATGCGTTAACGTTAAGCATTGAAGTTTGCGTTTCCTAGTAACAAACACACGGAATGATATGGGAAACAAAAACGTCAGTAATATGCTTATGCGCATAACTAATGTGTTTTAGCCTCTTTTTTTCTTGAATAAACGTGGCTTTTGCTCATCCTAAAGAATAAGTGTTGTTTTGTGAATTAAAACGCTTTACAATAAATGAAAAGGAACGGTAAGATTGGATTGTGTGCCTGCCTGCGGCAAATGTATAGCAATCGCTTACCAATTTTAGTTTGTGACCTCCCAGTGGTGTTCTTGTAAACCCAAATTTCACTGAGGAACAAGTCTCAAAGTCTGTAAAATAGGACAGTAAAATGTGCCCCAGCAAGCTGTGCTATTTAGGATCCAGTAAAGCTCGACCCAACATTTACCTTTGGTATGGGATGGGTAGTTTGTTTTTGGCAGTGGTTGCTCCCCCAAAATAGTCTTATTTTTATTTTGGTACTGTTGGGCTATACTAATCTGCATTCAGTGAACATTATAAATTCTCAATTTTCCCTTTTCATACATCAACCTATTTAACCAGTGTAGTTTTTTTCTAATTTTTGCAACAATGCAACCATTGGCCATTTCACCAGTGGGAGGTAATTGGTTTGTAGGTGGTACTGGTTTGCTGTTGAAAGGACAGGCGGAAGAGATTACTCTCCACATGCACAGACCACTTCTGCTCTTTCTGCATTTCATCATGAATATTTCGTCAGGGACAGTGGGGTCATTTCACACAAAGAGGTTTTCGACACCCACCAACCCATATATCCTGTTCGTTAGAAACGGACAAACCGTATATAAGATCAGTTCTCTGTTTGATCAGTAGCATGGCGCTATGGCTTGATGTCCCGTTTCTTTCTACTGATGTAATCTCAGGGGAAGGGGAAAATAACCATCACCATGTTCTCTGGGAATACATTAGATTGTATAAAGAAAGTCCTATAAGAAAAGATTGTAGATATATGACCAGATGCTCAACCTTTCCCCATTGGATTTTTTGTCCACACAAGAGGACATGATCAGGCACGCGCAGTAGTGTTTTCAGTTAGCTTAGCAACTAAAGTTACATAACGTATGCTTAGAGTAGCTCGCATCTGACCGGCGCTAGCCGGATTTAAAGTTGGTTTTCGTTGGATAGTCAAACTCATAACGGGTTGTAAGTAGTAGTAGTACTGGGTCCTGACAACCAAGGCATATATAATCTAAAAAGAAAAGGGAGACCTTTGATTTTGTCTGTCTGATAATGACCCGTTTAGCTAACTGTTTTGTAAAAACTCCATTGACCGTCAGTCATTCAATGAGCGCCTGTTGTCTGTCTAATAAGTTGACCATTTATTTGGATTCCTCAGGTCTTAATCATCATTAGGAAGGAGTTTGGTCCATATCGGATTTTGGGTACTATATTTAATCATTATTATGTGAACCATGCCAAGCGAAAATGTCCAATTTGGGTGCAGTCAATTAGCGATCATCCGTTAAAGGTAAGATTAGGCTACAGAAGGCCTATTTTACAGCCGACAGTAGGCTAGCCTATGCCAGTGGTTCGCAACCAAGTTGTTATTTTTCTTAATTAGGTGCTTTTTATGTTTAGAGGGAATACTTTTGTGGAACCTACCCCATTATATTTGCATAGCGTGAATAGTAGCAACATCAGCTGTTCCTGCTGACCGTTAACGGCATCCCTGGTAGTCCCGGTTGTCAGGCTCCCCATTCACTCCCATTCATTTTCGTGACCTCACCTAAATGAATCGTTTAAAAGCACACACTAACTATGGAAGATAATACATCGATAAAAGCGAACACGATGGTGAAAATGTACGTGTTTGTTTTGATCTAATAAGATGTCACGTTTAAATGAGCTATAATAGTGGAACTATTTTCGGATATGCTACTGCGTAGAAATACAACAAGCCGTAGTTAGATTTTTTGTTTTATTATGACGTTATATTATAAAACATTAGCAACTTAAGGAAGTTTATCACAAGTTCGTTTAGCACAATGGTGGGTTTGGTCAGGTCTTGGGCTTCTCCACCCTGAAATCATCAATCATCTGTGCCTGGACCATGAAGACCATATCTGGTTGACCCTGCTCCAAACAACGTCACTTCGGCTCCACGGAGCAGACTCAGTTTGTGTCGAAAAACGATTGCACTCAAATGCAGAATTTACTCGCATGCGAGTTTTGTAAAAGCACACGGCAAAACAATTTGCCTGCACGGAGTTTCGGCCTGTGCACACGGCTCTTCGATTTCTACGCATGGATTTTATTTTCTCGCGATTTTTGCCATTGATATGCTGCCATACCCAGCGTTTAATTACAGCTATTTGAAACCAGACACTTGAAGCAGGTAGAGGCCTTAGTTGTACAAGCTCAGATTTAATTTCCTTTTATTGTGAGGACAAAGTCTTGGTTAGAATTTGATAGCTGTCCCTTTTTGCCTCTGCGCCTCCCCTCTTTGGTCCAGGTTCTATGCAGGGGGCTCAGAGCACAGTGGACAGCAGATTGTGGGCCCTCCCAAGAAGAAGAGCTCTAATGAAGTGGTGGAGGACCTGTTCAAAGGAGCAAAGGAGCATGGGGCTGTACCTGTAGACAGACCTGGCAGGGGCCCCGGGGAGCCAAGCCGTGCACGGGTATGAGGGGCCACCCACAGAAATGTGTCATTGCTAAGAGTGCACAATGCCTGGTCAGTTCTTAAAGGGATAGTTCACCCATTTTGAAGAATTTGATATTGTTTTACTTACCCCCAAAATGGTATGTAAGGCTGTAGTGATGCTGTCCTGGTCTCACCATTGTAGCTATTCTGAATTGGAGCATAGCTAAGAATTGGCATCTTGCCATTGGATATAATTTCCCCCCGGGCTAACTTGCTTTAAAAATAACTGCCTAAATCCACTCACATAAGGTATAATAACAGCTTTACGAGTGTCGTTGTTGGAAACGAAAATGCACATACGATTACAGAGCGCACAAGGACCATATTTTCGCTGAAATTACTGTGTTTGATTATGTTGTTTCAGCCTCTGTTTAGATTTATGAACATTCGGTAAGAGAGCCGGTAACTTTTAGTATCACTCTGCGCGAGAACAGTGGTCACGGGTGGGCATAGCTTGGCACACACCACAACTGCACCACCAGTTCCCCGACATTCTGGGCACAGGTTGGGGATCAAGTGGAATGTTTTCCTCTCGTCGTCCTGTAGCTGCAGCAGCGCGAGCAGCATCCATTTTTTCAAATTCTAAATCGGTATATTCCGGCTCAAACAAGTATGGTTCAAGTACAAATTCCACCCTGTCATCTTCATAATCAGACAGCTAAGAAAACAAATGCTAGCTGCTTTCTCCTTTGTTTACAGGCAGACTAAACGCTAGCAAGCTATCGTCCAGTCTACTTCCGTATCGCGATGTGACGCTGGTCGCGGTTCTCGCGCGGAGTGATACTACAAGTTACCGGATGTTCATAAATCTAAACGGAGGCTGAAACGACATAATGAAATGGAGTAATTTGAGCGAAAGTATGGTCCTTGTGCACTCGGTAATCATATATACATTTTAATTTCCAACAATGACTCTTGTAAAGCTGTTGTTAAAGGCCTACATGCATATTTTTTGTGTTTTTGAGCTTTTCATGTCATCCTGGAGCTTATCAATTGTGTTCCATACTGGTTCAAGTTGACCAAAATTGCAATTTTTTGAAGTATGCATATTTTAGGTTTTAAATGCGATTTTTCCGAGTTCTTAGTAAAACGATTTCAAACGTGATATGACGTATGTTTTTGCATAATTTGTCGCAATCCCAATGTGTACACACAGGGGGCGGGGTTTTTGGACTCAAAAAAGCTACGTCAAGGGCCCTCGCAGTGGTACAACGGTAAGAGCGCTGACTTTCAGTCGGTGCTGTTGTACTCCGAGGATCCGGGTTTGCGCCCCGGTCCTGCAAGAGCCGAGCATTGCCGGTGCCCAATGGCCGGGTGTGTGGAGGGGCTCGGAGAGAATCGCTGCCCATATAGCGGCCCCGGGTGAGTTGGAATCAGGGTCAGGCTTGGAGGAGTCATGCCCTGAAAAAGGGCGTGGTGACCTCCGCTCTACTACCGGCTGATGGTGTTGTGCAGCAGTGGTTCTCTAGCGGTTGCTACACGAGTGGAATTGAATTAGAATAGGGGTTCAATTGGCCACTAAAATTGGGAGTAAATGGGGGGGGGAAATCAGAAATAATTTTTTTAAAATAAATAAATAAAAAACTACGTCACTGCTCTTTGCTAACGTTTGGTAAGTTAGCCAGGGGAAATTATATCCAGTGGCGAGATGCTAATTGTTAGCATAACATTGCTCCAATTCAGGATAGCTACAACGGTGAGACCAGAACAGCATCACTACAGCCTTACATGCAATTTTGGGGGTAATTAAATCAAGATGAAATCCTTCAAAATGGGTGAACTATCTCTTTAACACCACAATACAGCATAGACAGACGTGAGCGCGATTGGCCCTTGGTTAACTTATAATTGTCTCCGCTTAACTTCACTGTTATGTAAATCTTTTGCGCAGTGGCTGTACTAATATTGTGTCTTGTGGGAAACCCTGTAACTATGCTGTGCACTTTGTTTAGTTTCTCTCTCTCCTTCCCCAGCTTGCGCACTCATTTTTTGGTCTCTCTGCGTCTGTCCACAGCCTTTCTTGGGAGGGGGCTATCGGCTCGGAGCTGCCCCTGAAGAACAGTCTGCTTATGTGGTGGGAGAGAGAAGGCCCTCAAACAGCACACAGGATGTGAGTATCTAGCACTCAATCATGCATTTATTCAACCAGAGCCGTCAACAGTGTTTGGTCTTTGGACTTATCTTTGCTTTACTATTTGCGAATGTACCGTACGTTCAAGGAAACATTGCTTTGTGCCAGGTCATCTGTGCAGTTTCAGTGAGTGTGCTGTGAAATTGTCAACATGTCAGGTCAAGTGTTCTTCAATCGGAATGAGATTATCTAAAGGAAAAACGAAAAATAGATAATGAAGAAGCCCAGTAATTGTTCTGCTTTTCTTCTTTGACATTACCTACAGTTTGAATTAATTGTTTTTTGGTGTAGGTTTTTCAGTTATTTGTATTATTATTATTGCTAAAATTTAAAGAGCTTGGACATGTATAGCAATGATCTGTCCTCATCAGCAGTTTCTGAAACAACAGGACACTGAGGAGCCATTTTTCATATTAATGTGTGCAACTGTATTATCTGTATTAATATAAATGTGCAAGGTCCTGTGTACATACAAACAAATACATTTTATAAATAAATTGACTGTTTGTTTCTCTTACTGTATTTTCAAACTGAAATTTCAGTACTTGCAATCAAATCCTCCACGTTTAATTTTATAATAATGTTTTTAATGAAGATTTTTTTCACAATATCATCATTAGGACTCATCTTAAATATAATGATGTCATCATATATGTATGGCTACATATTTTCTGGATACCGTTTTTATTCTTGAAACATGGCATTGTGGCTGTTGTCATGGCGACAGGTGCATGTGGTGCTGAAGCTGTGGAAGACTGGGTTCAGTCTAGATGATGGGAACCTCAGGAACTATTCTGACCCCAGCAATGCCCTGTTCCTCGAGTCTATCCGCAGAGGGTGAGAAATATGATTGGATCTTTTTTCAAACCCCTGTGCCTGGTTACACATTTACTCACACTTCTTTTAGGAGCTTGTTTTTTGAGTATATGACAAGTATAAATATAACTGAACTTTATAATCTCTCTTTGGGTAGGGTGGAGATTTGGCTTTTTAAATGGGGGATTGGGGTAGGTTTTAAGGTAATTGTAGAAGGTTTTGTGTTTCAATAAAGGAACATTGAAAATATCCCTCTTCCTCTCTATCTCTATCCCCCTTCCTCTCTCTCTTCTTTGCAGAGAGATCCCCTTGGAGCTGCGGCAGAGGTCGCGGGGTGGTCAGGTTAACCTGGACATGGAGGACCACAGAGATGAGGAGTTCTTCAAGCCCAAAGCTGCCTTCAAGGCCTTCGTTGGGGAGGGGCAAAAATTAGGCAGGTGAGCCAGAGAAACCTCTGCTATGGGCTCAGATGTCTCAGTGGATGTCTGTAAAATGGGAGGAGCTGAACTCATTGCGAGAGATGGAGCTCCTCTGACTTCCTTTTATGATATTATTTATCGCCACTAAACAATATAGGCCAGGCTACAGTGTAATTGTAGCAGTTCTAATTGTAGAAAGGAAACTGCATATCTAGCTTTCCTCTCTTTTTGTGTACATGTTTTAATCACACTATATGTTTTTACATTTTATTTATGTTCAGTTTTAGCAGGCTAGTCATTTTTGTGTGTGTTTCTCCTGTTGTTTCAGTGCGACACCCGAGTTGGTGTCTGGTGCAAGCATGGTGGAAGGAGAGCAGAACCCATCTATCAGTGAGGCCCAGGCCAGTGCTTCTGTGGCCCTGGACTCTGCACAGCCGGTGACCAGCATCCAGATCCGAATGGCTGACGGGGCCCGGCTAGTGCAGAAGTTCAACCACACCCACAGGTGGGTACCGTCCACACACTCACCTGCTTGCTACCATCACACACTCGCCTACCAAGGATGACATGGGTTGAACAAAGCCCTTCTCAGTGATGACATGATCATTATGTGTCTGTTGTATGGTTCATATTTAAGATTTCTAAGAAAATATACTAGGGGTTCAATTGCCATATACTTTTCTTCATTTGATTGATTTTGACTTAATTGATGAATTTATAAGCTCAACATTAGGGTATGATGTGAGCTCAGCAGTTTTCTATGAGATTGCTTGAGATTTCATAAACGTTTTGTAAGAAAAACCTGTTATTTGATTCAATTAAAACATTTACAGTCATGTGAAAAAGTAAGTACAACCTCAAACGGTAGTCAGTTTTTTTGACATATCAGAACACACGTTTATTTAATTTTAATTTCAACCATATTGATTCATTAAGGTAAACTAATTCAACAATGATGCTAAAAAAGTAGACTTTGGAAACATTTAAGCAATTGAATTAAAAATAAATCCTAATTCCTCATGAGGAAAAAGTAAGTACACCCCTATCTTTACTATCAAATATATTGTTTAAAATTGATGTCTGGTGCACAAAATGGGTGTAAATGATTGTCCCATTATTAGATAATAATTTGGAAGTTCTATGCTTACATAAAAACAGACAATTGGTCTGGTTTGGACCTAACCATCGAGGTGTGTACTAACATATCATGCCTAGGTCAAAAGAGCTAGCCGGAGCCCTGAAAAAAGAGTATTGATTCTCATGAGACTGGGAGGGGTTACAAAGCCATTTCAAAGCAGTTTCAAGTACATCATTCAACTGTTCGACGCATCGTATCCAAATGGAGAAAATTCCACATCACCAGAAATCTACGCTGCACAGGCTGGCCATCCCACCAAATTCCCCCCAAGAGCTGACCGAAAGATGCTCCTAGAAGTCTCCAAGAACCCAAGGGTAACATCTAAGGACCACAGTTAACGTGCAAGTGCATGAGTCAACAATCCGAAATGGATTGCACAAACTTCGCCTACATGGGAGGATAGGAAGGAAGAAGCTCTCCAAAAAGTAAATATGAGCTAATTCCGATTTTGATGTCTCCAACACGTTCCAAAAAAGTTGGGACAGGGGCAAAGAAAAGACTGGGAAGTTCAAAAAGCACCCGTTTGGAACATTCCGCAGGTAAACAGGTGATGCTATCATGACTGGGTATAAAAGGATATCAAAAGACTCTTGATATTTTTTTTCAGTTACTCTTAGAAGCGATACTATAACCTCTCTGCATTTTAATGGCTCTCTATGAGAATTTGGGGGTGGGACTAGATCAGTGTTTTTCAACCTTTTTTGAGCCAAGGCACATTTTTTACATTAAAAAAATCCTGAGTCACACCACCAACCAAAAGTGTTACTAATTAAGTGAAGTTGGATCATTTCCCACGGCACACCTGACGATCTCTCACGGCACACTAGTGTGCCGCGGCACAGTGGTTGAAAATCACTGGACTAGATTAAGATGTAAATTACACGGGAGTCTTTTGATGTACTTTTATACCCAGTCATGATAGCATCACCTGTTTACCAGTGGAATGTTCCAAACAGGTTTTAGTTTTTTTTAACTTCCCAGTCTTTTTTTTGCCCCGGTCCCAACTTTTTTGGAATGTGTTGCAGGCATGAAATTCAGAATTGGCATATATTTACAAAAGTTAAAACATTAAATATATATTTTTTTGTACTGTTTTCAATTAAATATATGTAAATGAGAATTTACAAATCACCGCTTTCTGCTTTTATGTGCATTTTACATACTGTCCCAACTTTTTTGGAATTGGGGTTGTAAGAAACTTATAGTTAATTACAAGAAACGCCTAAAAGTGGTTATTGCTGCCAAAAGGGGCAACACCAGTTATTGAAGCCAGGGATATACTTACTTTTTCCTCACAGGATAATTGCACTTCTGTTGATTTATGATAAATAAATAATTTAAGAGCATAATTTATTTGTGTCCTTTGTTAAATTAGACTACCTTTAACAGTAAAAATCATTGGAATAAGGATCAAATATCCATGTGTCCAAATATGTCTAAAAAGAGAACTTGTCTGGGGGTGTACTTATTTTTTCATGTGATTATCTCATTTCTTATGGCGATAATGGCTTGTCCATTCATTCAGAGGCTCCAGAATGAGTTGATGATGACTTGGTGTAGATGGAAAATATCAAGAATGCTTTCAGATCTGTGCTACGTTTCAGCCCCAAACATGTAATTTATTCAGTGCAGAAACTCATGCTTTCATGACCCGTCTTGGTTTTAGAGTCTGAGAGATCATTCTCAACTGTCTTAATATCTCTGGCTGCACATCAGAAGCTTAAGTTTAAATTGAGCTTTGCACTGAAATGTAGGCAATTATAGCCCTATAATGGAGCAGTCTAATATCTCAGATATTTTGTTTTTCAGTTTCAATTCAACGATTAGATGGTGAAAGCCGCAATTATAAAGCTCCCAAAATATCGCCCCTTTTCACAGCATATTTTCTAAAACACTCTGGTGTAATTGCCGTCGCCCTTTGTCTACAGATTTTTTTAGTTAAGCCAGTGTTTTAATGGTCTTTTTTTCTCCCACTGTCCCTCTCTCTCTCTGTCACTCTAAATTCTTCCCCACTACCCTGTCTCACCTGTAGGGTGTCAGACGTGCGTCAGTTTTTAGTCGGAGCTCGCCCTGCCTTGGCAGAAGCAGAATTTGTGTTGATGACTACTTTTCCCAATAAGGAGTTGACTGATGAGACGCAGACGCTGAGGGATGCCAACCTGCTCAACGCTGTCATCGTGCAGCGGCTAAAGTGACGGCGCTCTCAAATGGGCAGAACCGCAGTCTCCATTTCCAAATGGGAAATTACACAAACTTTTGGACTTCTCCATTTCCTTTACTCCCTTTAGTGATATTTTCCTCTTCAGTGGTCTGTGGAATGTTTTCATTGAAATGGAGTGGGGTTTGTGTACACTAATCGGAGAGGAAGGTGAAACTAGAGGATTTATGAATAAATGATTAAAAGTGTTGAAAGTAAGCAATTGCAAATAATAAACTTTTTAAAGAAACTAATTTGCTTTTACCGCTAGGTTTATTTGGCAGTTTGCAGTAGTTCTGCTTTTTTAGTTATTCCCTCCTCTTGTCTCTTGCATCACTGAATTGACACCCCCACCCCACTCAAACACAGAATGCTACATGTGCTAAACAGGCTTATCTTCCACAAATTAATTACCACCATCTTTGGAAACCACTGACAAGATTAAACTATTTTTTAAATTATTTTCTTTATCGGAGTGTGTCCTATGTACAAACACTAACAGTCGGGTTTTAATATGGGTAGCGCTATAGTTTTGGTTATATTTTTATATATTGATTAGGCTACTGTAGTCACGAGAAGTGTCTATTGGCAGCTTATAATGCAGAACATGCATTATCCTGCTTTTCGCTTTGACTGTGTTGTGTGTGGCTTTCGGGAAATTTGTGGTTAAAATCCTGATTGATGTTAAATGTATCACTTACGTCCGAATGTCTTTATAACCGGTAATATGTAATGGAAGCGAAATAAAAGCATTACTTATCACCTGGATGGGTTCAGTTGGCACAACCTCATGTTTGTGAAAGCCAACGGTGATAGGAGTCCAAGGGTATGGTAGCTTAGGCTACATGTACGACCTGCAGGCTGGCCTTCATTGACATTAGCGATTGGCGTTTTGTACAGACTCAGTGGGGCAATGTCACGCATTTAATTAATGAACCCTCGTCGTTTACCGAGAAGACCGTTTTTTTTTTTTTTTGCGCTCTTGCTCATCGGGTTTCCAAATTTGGCATAAGTACTTTAGCACAGGAGTAAACATTTAACCTTAACCAAATTGCTTGGTAGTGCTGAAAACAGTTTGGAATTTGATTAAAGTAGCCTATAATATCCATAGCACTATAATTTACTAATTACAATAGCTAGAATAGGCCTATCCTACACTATCCGTCCACACCAAGAACGCTAACTAAATATATAGTTTTAAAAATCGTTCTAACAATTGGATGGCGGAGTCCACACCACAACCATAACGACAACGACAGTGACGAACAATGTCTTTGGGATCAATTTCAGAGATTTGATGAAGTATAGAAACACTGACAGCCAATCAAAATCCATCAATTTACATTTTTATTAACGAGCTGCCGGCACAGCTGAAGCGCTATGATGCTTGGTGCCACTATTTACAGAACGTTATCGTTCATAAGTGTGGATGCTTTCATCGTTACAGGTGCAGCTCAAAATTAGAATATCGTGAAAAAGTTCAATATGTTTTGTCACTCATGTCAGAAAGTGAAACTCATATTATAGAGATTCATTACAGTGAAATATTTTAAGCCTTTATTTCTTGTAATTTTGATGATTATGGTTTACAGCTAATAAACCCAAATTCAGTGTCTCAGAAAATTAGAATATTACATTTACATCAATAAAAAAATATATTTTAAACAGAAATGTCAGCCATCTGAAAAGTATGTTCATTTCTATGCACTCAATACTTGGTTGGGGCTCCTTTTGCATGAATTACTGCATCAATGCGGCGTGGCATGGAGGCGATCAGCCTGTGGCACTGCTGAGGTGTAATGGAAGCCCAGGTTGCTTTGATAGTGGCCTTCAGGTCGCCTGCATTGTTGGGTCTGGTGTCATCTTCCTCTTGACAAGGTGAGGTGAGTTTGCTGGCCAGTCAAGCACAGTAATACCATGGTAATTGAACCAGCTTTTGGTACTTTTGGCAGTGTGGGCAGGTGCCAAGTCCAGCTGGAAAATGAAATCAGCATCTTCATAAAGCTTGTCAGCAGAAGGAAGCATGAAGTGCTCTAAAATGTCCTGGTAGATGGCTGCATTGACTGTGGACTTCAAAAAACACAGTGGACATGGCACCCCAAATCATCACTGACTGGAAACTTCACACTGGACTTCAAGCAACGTGGATTCTGTGCCTCTCCACTCTTCCTCCAGACTCTGGGACCTTGATTTCCAAATTAAATGCAAAATGTACTTTCATCTGAAAAGAGGACTTTGGACCACTGAGCAACAGTCCAGTTCTTTTTCTCTTTAGCCCAGGTAAGACACTTCTAACGTCTCTGGTTCAGGAGTGGCTTGACACGAGGAATGTGACATTTGTAGCCCATGTCCTGGATTTGTCTGTGCGTGGTGGCTCTTGATGTACTGACTCCAGCCTCAGTCCACTCCTTGTGAAGCTCCCCCAAATTCTTGAATGGATTTTGCTTGACAATCCTCTCAAGGCTGCGGTTACCCCTGTTGCTTGTGCACCTTTTCCTACCACACTTTTTCCTTCCACTCAACTTTCTATGAATATGCTTGGATACAGCACTCTGTGAACAACCAGCTTCTTTAGCAATGACCTTTTGTGGCTTACCCTCCTTGTGGAGGGTGTCAATGACTGTCTTCTGGACATCTGTCAAGTCAGCAGTCTTCCCCATGATTGTGTAGCCTACTGAACCAGACTGAGAGACCATTTAAAGGCTCAGGAAACCTTTGCAGGTGTTTTGAGTTAATTAGCTGATTAGCGTGTGACACCATGAGTTTCCAATATTGAACTTTTTCACAATATTCTAATTTTCTGAGACACTGAATTTGAGTTTTCATTAGCTGTAAGCCATAATCCTCAAAATTACAAGAAATAAAGGCTTGAAATATTTCACTCTATGTGTAATGAATCTATATAATATATGAGTTTCACTTTCTGAAATGAGTGACAAAAAATATTGAACTTTTTCACGATATTCAAATTTTTTGAGCTGCACCTGTAGTTATCGTTCTTGGTGTGGACGGGCCTTAAAACACCTGATTCAACGAATTAACTAATCATGGTCTTCAATCAAGACATCGATTAGTAGAAACAGGTGTCTTAGTGCTGGCCTAAAAAAACAACCGCACCCACACCGGCGCTTTTCGGACAGGATTGCCCAATGCTCACCCCTAGATCCTATCAGATTTCAGCAAAAACATTAAATTGGGAGGAGTAACGGGGGAGAAGCATGATTGTGAAATTGCATGCCTATTTAGAAAATGCCCGAAACCGATGCATTCAAATATTTTACATGAGGGATGTTATGCTTCATCGTAAATCACTTTCGACCATAGATCTGAGCCAGTTGGCTACGACTTCTTGCTGTAGCTTGGGCTTTCGCTGCGTCGGAGGCAGTCCGTTTAGATTAATCCAACTTGGGAAGAAAGTAGAGAATGGCTGAGACATCGTCGGACACTTTAGTTGCTCAAATGACTGCAGAGTCGACGCGGAGGGCTGCAGGAGACAAAGTTGCTCTTCATGTAAGACCTGGAGGTTGTGTTACGAAGCAGGACTGCTGATTTAGTTGGATAAGGGCACTGAGAGAAACCTGCAACCCACCCAAATCTGGAACGTGGACCGAAGTAAAAAGGGCTGTTCCGGGTTTTATATTGTGTTTATTTTGGTGATTGTTTTGATACTAGATGTCTAGAGACAATGTCAGATTGTTTAGCCCAAATTAGGGGTTGCATAAATTCTTGTTTTCGTAAAATGTTCCTTCCATATTTCAGATCAAAGCATTGACAAATCTATGCTGGCGAGTTTTGTTTTCATGTTCTCCCAAATATGGTCAAATAATTATTGCGTTTTGACCATCTTAAGAAGGGGATATTTTTGCGAATTTGCTTGGACACGCACATTGACGACAACCTTGCTTTGCGGTACAGCAGCAGCGTCCCACCTGGGAAATTAACTCCTGACCCTCCGTAGTCCAGAGGTCCGAGAACTGTACCAGTTGCCAAATATGTTGCTACATCTCTTAAGAATGTAAGCAGCTCTGTTGTAGTCAAGTGTCGCTACTCTTCCTTCCACCCCATTACTTAAATCTAGGTTTAATATCGGTGTAATCCCCCCACTCATACTTTCACAAACAGAAAGGCATACCACTGTCCAGGAAGCTGTGTTATGCGGTGGGAGGTGCACCCTATCAGATGACATCTGTTACCAAAGGCTTCTTCATGCAGATT
>CM040402.1:47809404-47814404 GCA_022702515.1 Ilyophis sp. 1 JC-2022
CCTCACAGAACCATCAATGAAACAAAAAAAATGCTGGTCTAGTTACTTAAAGCTTCAATGCAATATTTTTATAACTTGGCATATAAACTGTTTACTGTGGTTGCATTACTGCAGAGTTTGAATATCACGCTGTCATATACACGCTCAGTGGTTTTTCTGATATATTCTTAAATTCCAGCAAGTGCAATTTAGTTACCATGGCAATTCTAATTATAGTATATATTCAAGCTTGTAAACCAAGCAGTATGGTAAGTCTCAGAATATCGCCGTGCTACATTTAATGTGTTGTTAATTTGGCCCAGCCTAATAGGTTGCATTAGCACGACTACATATTACATGCTAGTTGACTTAATACAGTTAGATCATGACAGCTGTTAATTCAACTAATGTATAATACTGGCTGTACTGACGGAATCTTTCCCCTTCACAAAACACATATGAGAGGACCATTAATCCTGCTACATTTAGAATTTCTGCATTTTGAACATTAAACTTTGTGGACACTATTTCTTCAACCAATGGTGTTGGGAACATATGGCTGTTAACCAGTGTCAAACTGAACACATTTCTCATGCCTAATTTTTCCCCTGGATGATACAACAGTAAGTGACAACCAGTGAAAAGCCAATGTGAAAGTGTCCTATGCAGTGATCTGTGGGTATAGCATGTGCACTAGATTCTAGGCCTGAGTTTCAGAGGTTTGAATGGCAGATATGACGCTACAGTTGCACCTCTGACTAAAATACTTCACCTTGAATGCTCAAGAAAAACTCCAAAGTGGCAGAATGAACAAATTGCATCCCTGTAAGCATTGTGCATTTTTCTGTCTAATAAAAATCAAGGAATGTAACGTAAGAGCATGCTTAGAAATTCAGATGTTGACCTCTGTACTTTATGGAGTACAGAAACCCCTCCCTTTTTTCCTTTCCTGCCCCGCCCAGCCCAACTCAGCGCAGCCCCCCTTTCCCATCACTCACGGTCCAGCACTACCCCCATTTTGGGCTGGAAGTCGTTGTCGGTGAGCTGCCAGAGGGCGAATGGTTCTCGCGGGGTGTCCTGCAGGACACGGAACACCACACTGATGGTGTGCTCTGGAGCAATTCCTGCAGGGTGGATGAAGCTGACAGACAGACAGGCAGACAGACAGACACAGGAGGAAGATAGGCGTGTCAGTTGACAAAGACACATCAGACACTGAACTGTGGCGATACACTCGGTGGGAAGAGTGGTACAGTAGGCGGTTTTGGTAGGGGCGTTAGCCAGACTCACTTTGTGTTCTGCGTGAGTTGGACGTCCTTGTACAAGATGTAGCTGGGAAGATTACTGAAGGCAAAGGGCTCTGCTGCCACCCCCTCCACCGTGGAATGAGTGGCCCGGGTCAGTCCAAACGCTTCCATCATGTCAAACCCTTTACCACACAGCAAAACAAACACAGACAGTCTCACATAATTCAATTTAATGATGAGTGTCTCTTCAGTAGCACATTAATTGGCCGGGATTTTCAAAAGGCACAGACTGATATATATTCTGCTATGAACAGAAACCGAAGCATCTCCCTACCTTTAACCAACTTGTTTCTGATGGCCACCTCAGGACACACTGTAATGGAGATGAAAACACAGGCCCACTTTTCAAGGTTTCAAGTGTCCATGCTAATATGTGCAATTAGTTAATCGCATGCTCAGGTCCACTTGACAACGATATCCACAAGCATGATAATGGACATTTATGTATTATCAAAGAATAAAATGTTCACCTTCATTGTGTGTCAAGTGCAGCCGGGGTCGAAGCGGAGCTCTAGAAGGAGCGGAGGCTGCACAATGGACAATGCAAACATCATAAACCAAATTTCAATGTTTATTGTACATTTTTACATTTTATTATTTATTCACTCTAAGACTGACATCTTATACCAGGGTAATTTTCTCACCTCTAAATGGCAATACACAAAAAATAAGAACAAGAAATTAAGTAATGTAACTAAGCAATCGATACATGAGTCGGCAATCAAATTGACTGAGAGGTAAATGAAGAGCCAGCCAGAAAGAAACATGTTGATGCAGGACTGACCTGTTGAGTGGAGGATGGTGACAGCAGCACCCTCTGCTGCTTCAAGGTGAGAGTGCACGCTGATACGATAAACTGTCTCTGGCTGGAGCTCAGAGAAACAGTGACTGTTGCTGGAGGCATCCACCGCCTTCTGCTTTATCCGTTTGTCTGAGCAGACATTGCAGGCACCGAGAAGCACACAGCCACAAACAGACACAGGAACACACACACAGCGGACATCCAGAAAAATAGCATGCAATCACACAGAAAACAGTATTAGCAACAGTTGCTGTTTAATTATTAGAGGACAGCTCACAGTCTCTGTCATATAGCAGTATGAATACTGTGTGAATAAGTGTTTATCCTCTTTTAGGGAGTATATAAATTTTAATTACACAATATTAAGGCTAATCAATGATATGCCAATGAAGGCAATACACATCAAACTATCTTCAAAAAAATACACCTTCCTTTCATTACTTATGTTATTGTTACTTTACAGTTTTATTAAATATTTTCAATGAGTTTATTTTAGAATTAACGAGTTAAAAAACATATGACATTAAAGACTTAAACTTCAATATAATTTCTTATTTGGGGCCAGTTTGCAAGTTTTATGCAGTATATAAACAGTTCAAGCAAATCACAGCTAAAGTTGAAACTAAGTGAAATCAAAAAATTTTGGTATAAAAATGCAGCCTTGCTCACATTCTTACATGCAGAAACCCTGAACCAGAGACTGAAATATCTGCAGGTAAAGCAAGGATAATTACCAGGGGGGTGGTGCAGTTACATCGCCTTATAGACCAGATTTGCAATGTAAGCAGCCTGAATTCTATAGAACAGCTGCAACTTTTACAAGATTAGTTAGAAAAAGCAGAAACGTGTAGTCAGCACTTTAAGATATTTGAGGTACAGGATGAACCATGAAGAAAAGACCCTGGAGTTGTGTCTGGGCTGAAATACCTTTGATGGACTGAATGACTATACGGTATCCAGTGACTGCTGAGAGGGTTCTCCAGGACACACAGAGGCTGGAGTGATCAGACCGCACCACGCTAACGCTGCTCACGCGTAGGCTAGCTGGAGAGGACATTCAAACATGGATCAGTCTTATGCAGAAATGATGGTGCCCCTTGTTGTCACTCATACATGCTTGTGTACATAAGTGACAACAACTCTGTCTTTGCAAGTATGCATCTGTGTGTGTATGTATGAAAGCCACAAATTGTATGTGTGTGTGTGCTTATATGTGTGTGTGTGTGTGTGTGTGTGTGTGTGAGCATGCGTGTGTGTGTGTGTGTGTTTGTGTGCATGGGTGTGTGTGTATGTGTGTGTATGTTTGTGAGCATGTGTTTGTGTGTGTGTGTGTGTGTGTGTGTGTGTGTTTGTGTGCATGGGTGTGTGTGTATGTGTGTGTATGTTTGTGAGCATGTGTGTGTGTGTGTGTGTGTGTTTGTGAGATGTGAGTGTTCGTGTGTGCGTGTGTGTGAGGGTGTTACTCACTAGTTTTTCCCTGTGCAGAGGCGCTGCCTCCCTCTCGGCTCTTATACTCAGCGGTGACGAGGACGCTGTACCGTGTGTCAGGAAGCAGGGGCTGCAGCCTCACGCGTCTCTCGCTGCCTGGTACCAGCACCTGCAGAAAAACACCACATGTCCACATTACCCAGCATGCAACACTACCGCAAGCAATGTTTGCTATTGAAATACTCTTCTATCCCAATATTTCTAACCTTTTATTTTTTATTATTCTGTAGTATTAAGTAAAATAATGTAAATGTAAATTAAAGGTGCTTTGTTGATTTATTATTATCTGATTTGCGATACTAATTGGCATTGTACAGCACCCTTTCTGTGCTATGGGAGTGCTATGTGAGTGCTATGGAGGATGCACACTGCACCTAGCATGGCTAGGTAATCCTGCTCCATCCATGTACATCAGTACTCACAGTGTACTCTTGTCCTTCTCCGTTCAGCGCGCTGTAGGAGACGTGGTACTGCAGTACGTGGGCATTGGGTGGCAGCCAGCTGACCAATAGGCTCACTGCCGTCTCCTCAGAGATGGTCACGCTGGTGGGTCCGCCCCCCGTCGCTGCAGAGCACACACAGAACACAACACTCAACGCGAGTACTCCACCGCTCTGAGCTGAGCCTACTGCAATCCGTCTGTGTCTGTGTCTATCTCTGGGTCCCGCGTTTGCGGGCGTACGAGCGTGACTCACAGGTGCTGTATCGAATGGCCACAGCCTCACTCTGTGCTCCGTCGGCATACAGAGCGGACAGAGAGATCTGGTACTCTTTATCATCCTCCACTCCCTCCAGTATGGCTCCCTCACTGTCCCCATCCACTGTGAGCTGCAACACAGCCCCGCAAACACAAAGCAGCATAACATCCGAGATCAAAGACACAAAACAGAACACAAATGCAACATCCACGACACAACATTACACAACACAGAGCAGTCCATGTATGATCCAACACAGCATCACACAACACCATAACATCAACTAAAACATAAGAGAACAACATCTCCACTAAGATGCAATCAGAATTCAACAAATACAGTGAAGTACAAGACAACAATAAAAAGCATTTGGTGTGTTACCTGAATAAATTATAATCAAGTATAGCCATGTGTGTGGTTGAACATGGCAAACATGCCAGGGGCCATCAATTCCTTTTGTTTAGTCTTCAAATACTACATTTTATAAAACACAATTGAGGATCATGGCAAATGCAAATGAGCTCATGTGGATCTCATGTTCCTCTCTGTATTGTGAGTAGCAGCTATTGATGACACACCTGGCTGAGCTCGCCCCCGTTGAGAGATATCCACTTGATCAAATACGAGACCACGTCATCAGCTGCCGAGTCCCAGCGTACTGTGATGTCACTTCCTGAGAAGTTGGTCACCCGTAGGTCAGACGGTGCGGGCACCTTCACTGAAAGA